>OX421500.1:26272730-26620230 GCA_949126835.1 Anisus vortex
ATCTACTACATTATACATTGGTCGATGTGTGTGTAAAGTTGGCAAACAGTGTGCAATTATTTAAGGGGAGGAACTACAGTGAAATTGATCTAAATTTCAGAAAATTCAATTTTTAAGCTTTTGCCTAAGTTGTATACCTTAACTATTCCTGGATCTAAAATATTTAGTTCGGGAATTGTAGTAGCATTTTTTTAATGTAAAAATTGCATTTGAAATGGGTATACATTAGAATTTTTTTTTGTAAACAGATTTACACTACAGTAATATAAAAAATGAGTTTAATTCTATATTAATATATATCAAATTAAAGGTTAACTTCTTGACTTTGTGTGGAAAAAATTTTCCTCCCAAAAATTGTTTTTCCTAGAATCATCAGTTTTTTTGTTTTATTTTTCTACAAAATACTACTTTTTCTTCTTCCTTTTATATTAACTTCCTTATTTATTAACCAATCTTCATGAAAATGTGTACATACATTTATTACATGTTACAAATCATAGTTACAAGATGAATTTTTGATACAAGTTATACTTTTCCTTAAATTGAAATAAAAATTTTAGCAATTTTATTTTTTTTCCCATGTTGTACAAAAACATTTAATTTAATTTAAGCAATTTAATCAAATTTCATCCATAATTTTTAAAAAGATATAGTCTAGCGTATAAATGTTTCCGCCAAATCGCATTACATTATCTTGATAAATAATCAATTTGATACATTTCTTTGTGCGTGGGGTAAATCGTTAACTAAGAAATCCAAAATGGCCGCCATTTCCATCGCAACCATCGGAAATATTTTTTTAACATATGCTTACTTGGACCTGTTCGTACCATCTATAGACCAAAAATGATCATGATGCAACACAAAGAAAATTGTTGATGGAAGAAAAATGGTTAATTAAATCCTAGACAATGAAAGTGTGTTCATTCATTGTTTTTGTTTTCCTCACAGCTATTACCCTTTACCCCCCCCCCCCCCTGCAGCTCGCCATTTACTTTTGATAAATGTATAACCAATAAGGAAATAATTATCACATAATTAAGCCTGTTCTTAATAATGGAATAAAAAAACAACAACAAATTAACGAGAAAATAATATATTCTGTTTGTGAGTGATTTTTCTTACAATTAGAATTTGCTTCAACAATTACATTACACTGTGAAGCCGACTGGTCCAGCGGTTAGTTCACCGACTGTCAACCAAAAACCAATAGCACGTCCCTGCACCGACGGATCCCTGACGCCTTGCAGGAGTTTTGGGCCTAGTGGACGTAATAATCTTCTATCTAGAAGGAACGTCTGTAAACTTATAAGAAAAATAGATCTATATTTGTTATAAAACCCTAATATTTTTAGAAAAGGTAAAAACAAGTGAAAATATTTTATCTGTAAAGACATTTTAAACGGATGACAAGAGAACACAAATAACAAATACCACGTTTCCAGGAATAGTCGTGAATAGAGATATCGAACTCAGAGAGGGCTGTGCTTTCCTAATCTATAGAATCTATATGTACCAAAGAACGTTTCATTGTGTACACAAGCACTCTTATTGCTTAACTACGGAGAGGGGGCACTATTGGAGATAATGGGAAGGGCAACAACAAGAACATTCTGAACTGGGGCACTAGTTAATCCTAAAAAAAAAAGGTATTAAAAATTACAACATTGTCTAAGTATTGGTAATTGAAACTTTGATTAGATTAACTTAATATTTCTCCGTGTTGAATTCTCAAAAGTTACATGCAGTAAAATTAGTAACTAAAGAATAATGTTTAGTAATTGAAAATATCAAAACTCTAAGAAAGTAATCGATTCTAGTTTAAACAAAGACATCAGCGTGTTCTCATACATCAGCATGTTCTCATACATCAGCATGTTCTCATACATCAGCATGTTCTCATACATCAGCATGTTCTCATACATCAGCATGTTCTCATACATCAGCATGTTCTCATACATCAGCATGTTCTCATACATCAGCATGTTCTCATACATTTTGATGGAAAAGCCAAAATATTATCACAATTTACAACATAAAAATGACCATAGTATATAAAACGTACAATTATTAAAGTTTAATGACGTAGATAAGTGTGTTTTAAGGTATAATTGTGCAAATGCAAATACAATTTTAAAATATGTTCACTATATAGGATTACGTGTAGAATAATTGTCTCTAGAAGTTGTTATATTAGTATATCACGTGTTACGAAACGTAAATTCCCTACATTGTAATGTTAATAAACCAACTAAATCATTTAAGCGAATTGCGTTTAAACGATATAAATATTTCTCAGCTCAAAGTTTCCCCCGGGTTTTTCCTAACCTAATTTGAGCATTATTGTTTTTTATTAACCTCGATAAAAACATGAACTGTGCACGCGAATACAGCATGTCAAGGTCGTCCGGTCTCCCCTTATTTTGTTAGAGCATTATTGCTTGTTCTTAATAAAAAGTACCTGATCACGCAGTCAACATGCAGGCTTGATTAAAATATTCGTGTCACTAGACTGTCTGGTTTTTCCAACGATTGACCCGTAATATATTTCTACGCGATTCGACACTTTCAGTCAGTTCTTGGCTTGCATTCGATCTAGTAACATCAAATATACTCCGCTCTGAGTATCGCTTCTATTTGATTTGTATCATGGAAAATTTATTATTCTACTATTAACTACAATGCTATATGTTCATTGAGGATATTCATTACTAATTGGAATATGTGTATTTCTTGATTGTGTATATAATATTATTTGGATTCCTACTGGATTGATGTTGTAAATTAAACCAAATTTATCGTTGCTTTCTACACAAATTGGTTAACGTCAATATTTCAAAGTTATATACATGTGTGTATGTGTAATATTTATTCAACTATATTAATAATCTACACTACCACTCGACATCGAGGTTCTTGCTGTATAATATGAGCCACATAAATAATTATACATGAAGCAAATCAACTGAAAACTCTAAAACTACGCTATGTGAATTGCCAGGGGATACTAAGAACCACGGAATACTCTAGACAACTACAAATAAACTTCAGAATGATATAATAAGATCTTCACTAATACAAGGATACTCACACTAATAATAACAATACTATAACTATTATTTTCATAAATTGAATGGGGGCTCTAGCCGTAATAACATTATAAATCATAATTATACCTGTGTGATATAAATAGAAGGTCTCATCCATAATTTATTATGGTGAATAAATTGCCTTGTAATAAAATGGGTTTTGCTCGTCAGTGATTTACTAACAAACGTTTAGAGGATTTACTTCAACTTCAAGAATCGTTATACTATTTACACAAACTATTTACAACTGCCGTAATACATACTCGTAACTTGGATGGATTGTGTTGGAAAATATGAACAATATACAATATACTAAAGATTGTGATTGAATTGAACATTGCTATTGAGAATCGGAAAACTTAACTATTCAGCCTGGAAAATTATCTTGTGTATTACCTTATCAAACAAAGTAACTCTAAGAAAGTATTATTTTTATGACCTTGTTGTGACAAATCTGAACTGTGTGGTGTAGTGAATTATTCAAAGGACAGAAAGTAAGTTGGACTCTTTATTGTATTATTAACAAGATTTATAGTAACTTTTAATATATAAAATGGAGGCCACAAATAATCTTACATTGGATCCAGAGATATTCGATCTAACCTCAGAACAGCTTAATAAAATGTCAATGATACAATTAAAAGAATTGGCTAAATCATTGGGCATTTCTATCACAGAAACTAGGCCATCAAAAACTAAATTACTTCAAGAGGTAACTGAGTGTTTAAGAAAACAAGGTACACTAATTATTGAAGAAACTACTGCTAATTATAACATTAATGATGAATCAGATGATGAATTACCTTTTCCTATAACACAAAGAGTAAAGCATACAACTGGTGACTTAAGTGAAGAATGGAAATTTAAACTTGAGTTAAGAAAGATGGAATTAGAGATGGAAAGAGAAATAGCAAGAGAGAAAATAGCAAGCCAAGAAAGAATTGAGATAGCAAGGTCTCGTACGTCAAATCATTCGAATGCAAGCTCTGAAGCAGATGCAGAACTGTATAAGTTTAAGAAACATATTCCAGTTTTTGAAGATAATTCGGTGGAAGAGTTCTTCATGATTTTCGAGAGAAACGCTAGAGACTATCAATTTCCCGAGGGCAAGAAAGCTATACTCCTACGCTCAGCTCTGAACAAAGGAAAGGCACTTGATGTTGTATTAAGTCTTACTGAAGAGGAATTGTATGATTATGAACTGATCAAGAATAGAGTACTGCTAAGTTATGCATTAACACCTGAAAAATATAGAAAAGTTTTTCGCGAGTCTAAGAAAGAACAGGAACAATCCCATGTTGATTTTCTAAGACAGAAAAAGAAATATTTTGAAAGATGGATTCGATCCAAAGGTGTAAACAAAGACTTTGATAAATTAGCTAATCTTATGCTAATGGAAGACTTTAACAATAACATCAGAGGTGATGTAAGAATACATTTAGCAGACAAAGGTGTAGAACAAGTAGAAACAGCAGCAGTAATGGCAGACGAATATGTTATTATCCATTCCAGCAATAAATTTACAACAGTTGATAAATCAAAATTCCAGAATCGAGATATGAAGGTAGAAAAGAAAACCATAAATCCAAATGAATCCTATCAATCAAAGAGACATCAGCAGATCAATGAAGGTCCAACAAATTCCAAGCCAACCTGTAGCCATTGTAAACGAATTGGACATACTAAGGAAAAGTGCTGGATATTGAATGGGAACCCGAATAAAAGGAATGTTGTCTTATCGTATGTAGCAATGCCAAAGCAAAGAACTCATGTAAATGTAAAGAAGGATGTTATAACTCAAACAGAGATACCTAGTGCTAATGCAGATAACCTGACAAAACACACGTATCTTGGAAACTTGAAACCAGAAATAGTTCCTGAAATAGAGACAATGGTTTTCAATAATTCTAATTCTAATCTGAGCTCCAAGGAGTCTATATCAGATAGAACCACCATGAGTACTAAACATACCTCTTACAAAAATAACTTGGATACAGATCTCATCGATACTGAGATACCAAGTAATTGTTTGCCATTCATTGAAGAAGGTACCGTGTCATCCATAATAAATGGTGTCACTAGTGAAAAGAACATCAGAATACTCCGTGATACAGGGGCTGAGGTTTCACTACTTTTAGAGAATACTGTTCCTACGTCACAATCGACATATACAGGACAGGATCTCACTATTCAAGGTGTATCAAGGAAAAATGTACAAGTTCCTTTGCATCAAATACAGCTGAAGAGTGCGTACTTCACTGGAAATGTAGTTGTGGGTGTATACAAATCACTTCCGTTTAAAGGTGTTTCTTTAATACTGGGAAATGATATTGCTGGAGATGTGGTGCATTCCATATCCAAGAAAAAACAATGCCTTAATAAAAGTGAGAGCTTTATCAAACCTATATGCATCGTCACTAGAGGTATGGCCCAACAACAAAAGTCTGTCGAAACCATGTCAAAGTCAAAAATAGAACCAGAAATTGACCTACAGGCAACTTTCCTGGCTGACATCTTGAGTGGTCCCTCAGTCAAGACTACTGAAAGTAATTTGTCACCTCGACAATTACTCCTATTAGAACAGAATAGAGATTCAGGAATTAAACACCTGAAGAAAAAGGTGATAACTGAACAGGAGGCAGAAATTAAAGGAAATGGATTTTTTCTAAAGGAAGGAATATTAATGCAAAAATGGAGAGATGTGAAATGTGATGATGACAATTGCAGAGAAGGAAGTCAGATTGTGGTACCAGCCATATATCGCAATGACATTTTACACATGGCTCACGACACGCCATATGCTGGTCATCTAGGAGTGAACAAGACTTACCGTCGAATTCTTCCGTACTTCTATTGGCCTGGACTACATCGTGACGTCACAAAATACTGCAAGTCATGCAATACATGCCAGATAGTTGGTAAACCTAACCAGACTATACCGGTAGCACCTCTAAAGCCAATACCTGCCTTTGCAGAACCATTTAGCCACTTGCTAATAGACTGTGTAGGTCCTTTGCCTAAAACAAAGACAGGACACCAGTACTTATTCACTATAATGTGCACTGCCACGAGATACCCTGAAGCTATTCCGCTACGCACCATTAACGCAGATAAGATATCTGACGCACTGATTGCATTTTGTTCAAGATACGGTCTTCCAAAGACTATACAGTCAGACCAAGGATCTAACTTTACATCAAAGCTGTTTAACCAGGTCTTAAAGAAACTAGGCATCCAACATGCAACTTCAACTGCGTACCATCCGCAAAGCCAAGGTGCCCTAGAAAGATATCATCAGACTCTGAAAACCATGCTCCGCACATACTGTTTTGAGAACACTGAAGACTGGGATCGCGGTATTCCATTCGCTCTTTTCGCGACTAGAGAAACTGTGCAGGAATCTCTTGGATTCAGTCCGTTCGAGTTAGTGTTTGGACATTCAGTTCGAGGACCTCTAAAACTGTTGCAGGAAACCTTGTTAAATTCTGATGAAGAGACTGGACTCGTAGCTTATGTGGAACAATTTAGCAATAGAATCTATCATGCTTTTAATCATGTTAAAGATAATCTTTTGCAGGCTCAGAAAAGAATGAAAGGGTACTATGATGTCAAGGCCAGATCCCGATGTTTCCATCCTGGTGATAAAGTCCTCATGTTGACCCAATTGTCTGGACAACCCCTGAGTGCAAAATATACAGGACCATATCAGGTTTTAGATAAAATCAGTGATGTAACATACCTTGTAAAAACCCCTGATAGAAGGAAAACACAGAGACTGTGCCATATAAACATGCTAAAACCTTATGTTGTTAGGGAAGAACAAACTGACATTAGGCCAGTGAGTGCTATCAAAACTGTTGAAACACCCCCGCCTAAATTTAAAAAGACAATCATAGAAAGTAAACTTCAAAACACTGAAGCACTTAAAAACCTCAATGATAAACTGGTACATCTAGACTCAGGTGAACAGACTTCTATCAAGGGTTTAATCTATGATCATGTAAATTTGTTTAGTGATATTCCTAACAAAACAACTTTGGTTACCCATGATGTAGTTTTAAAAGATGATAATGTTAAACCTGTCAAACAACATCCGTATAGGGTTAATCCCATACAACTTGAACACATCCGTAAAGAAATTGATTATATGCTGAACAATGATATAATTACTCACAGTAACAGTGATTGGTCATCCCCATGTGTGTTGGTTCCCAAATCTGATGGTTCACTACGCTTTTGTGTAGACTATAGGAAATTAAACCAAGTGACAAAAACAGATTCGTATCCCATACCACGGATAGATGATTTAATCGATAGAGTAAGCACTGCAAACTATGTAACTAAGATTGACTTACTAACAGCTTATTTCCAAATCCCATTGACAGATAGGGCTCAGGAGGTATCAACTTTTGTCACTCCTGATGGATTATATAAGTTTAAAGTAATGCCATTCGGAATGGTCAATGCTCCAGCTAGTTTTCAAAGACTAATAAACACTATTATCCATGATATCCCACAATGCCATGCATATCTGGACGATATCGTAGTGTTCAGTAATAACTTTAATGATCATCTAGATCAGTTAAAACTATTATTCCAAAAACTAAAACAGGCTAATCTTACTATAAACCTAGTTAAAAGTCAATTTTGCCATGCAGAAATTGAATATTTAGGTCATGTAGTGGGTAATGGCAAAGTAAAACCAGTGAATGCCAAAGTCAAAGCTATACAGGAATTCCCTGTCCCTAAAACGCAGAAACAACTTCGAGGATTTCTGGGTATGGCCGGGTACTACAGGAAGTTTTGTAAAAACTTTTCTATTATCACTTGCCCTTTGACAAATCTCTTGAGAAAGAAAAATCAATTTAAGTGGAATCAGGAATGTGACCAAGCCTTTAATAATATAAAAGACATACTGACCAAGGCACCAGTATTAGTCTCACCTGATTATACTAAACCCTTCAGAATAACGGTAGACTCGTGTAATACAGGAATGGGCGCGGTAATCTCACAAATAGGAGATGATTCACTTGAACATCCCATTAGCTTTTGTTCAAAAAAATTTAACCCACATGAGGTAAATTATAGCACAATAGAGCAGGAATTACTAGGACTTATCCAATCATTGAAACATTTCAATTACTATGTAAATGGTTCTCAGTTCCCAATCGAGATATTCACTGATCACAATCCACTAGTATTTCTTTCCCGCATCAAACAAAATCAGCGCATCCTAAGATGGAGTTTGTTTATTCAAGCTTACAACTTAAAAATAACTCACTTATCTGGAAAAGATAACATCGTCGCGGACACCCTATCGCGTATGTAACAAATGTATAAGGGGATAACTTCATGTATATATTCTGATAATCCTAACTAAGAGAATTGGATCATTTAAAAATAAATGCATGAATATATGAATATGTTGTGATTATTTTATGCAATATCTTATGCCTTATTTTATGCCATGAATATTTCCATTTGCTAAAACAAATATTATTATTGTTGTAGAGAAAAAAAAAAAAAAGAACCTAATAAGTTACTTATAAATATTATGGATTTATGAACATAAATTTTCTTTATTAGTAAGATAATGAATGAACAGAAATGTACATCCTTATTTTGAAACAATCAAACTATAGTTGTGATTATGTAAAAACCAAAATAGAGTAATGTGCATACACTTCACATGCTTACACACTTAAGATTAAATTCTTACTCTTAAGTTTATTTAAATATTAATTTCATTTAAGTTGAATTAATTAATGATTGAATTGTTTAATATGATAACATTAGTTATGCTGATTTTTACCTTATAAATAAGATGATGATGTTTATAAGGAATGATATCTCAGAGAGTATAATTTTTTTTAGAATAACGCGAACATGTGTTATGGTCTAAGGATAACTTGAGATCCTATATGATGAGGGTTTAATAGAATAAATTATTTCCCTTACTTGTCTTATTTAACGGACTACCCAGGTGGAGTCAGTTTTTTTTTTTTGTATATTGTTTAGAACTAAAGTTAAGTGCAGGCGGTTCTAAAAGAAATTGCACACTTCTATTGTTTAGTATGCAATGTTCTTTTCCTTTTGGTATGGGCGACTGTTACGAAACGTAAATTCCCTACATTGTAATGTTAATAAACCAACTAAATCATTTAAGCGAATTGCGTTTAAACGATATAAATATTTCTCAGCTCAAAGTTTCCCCCGGGTTTTTCCTAACCTAATTTGAGCATTATTGTTTTTTATTAACCTCGATAAAAACATGAACTGTGCACGCGAATACAGCATGTCAAGGTCGTCCGGTCTCCCCTTATTTTGTTAGAGCATTATTGCTTGTTCTTAATAAAAAGTACCTGATCACGCAGTCAACATGCAGGCTTGATTAAAATATTCGTGTCACTAGACTGTCTGGTTTTTCCAACGATTGACCCGTAATATATTTCTACGCGATTCGACACTTTCAGTCAGTTCTTGGCTTGCATTCGATCTAGTAACATCAAATATACTCCGCTCTGAGTATCGCTTCTATTTGATTTGTATCATGGAAAATTTATTATTCTACTATTAACTACAATGCTATATGTTCATTGAGGATATTCATTACTAATTGGAATATGTGTATTTCTTGATTGTGTATATAATATTATTTGGATTCCTACTGGATTGATGTTGTAAATTAAACCAAATTTATCGTTGCTTTCTACACAAATTGGTTAACGTCAATATTTCAAAGTTATATACATGTGTGTATGTGTAATATTTATTCAACTATATTAATAATCTACACTACCACTCGACATCGAGGTTCTTGCTGTATAATATGAGCCACATAAATAATTATACATGAAGCAAATCAACTGAAAACTCTAAAACTACGCTATGTGAATTGCCAGGGGATACTAAGAACCACGGAATACTCTAGACAACTACAAATAAACTTCAGAATGATATAATAAGATCTTCACTAATACAAGGATACTCACACTAATAATAACAATACTATAACTATTATTTTCATAAATTGAATGGGGGCTCTAGCCGTAATAACATTATAAATCATAATTATACCTGTGTGATATAAATAGAAGGTCTCATCCATAATTTATTATGGTGAATAAATTGCCTTGTAATACACGCCACTTGTCACAACAACAACAAAAAAAGAGAAAAACTTGACTTGTTTTGGAAAAAAGGATCGTCCTCAATTTAAGAAGTTAGGGAGAAGTCATTCACCCCCCCCCCCTTGCCTTTCCACCTTGCCGCCACTGGTGGCTCTACTTCTGTAGTTATTTCCCTTTCTCCAGAATAGCATGCACGACGTCTGGCTTGTTTCTCTCTATGGCCAGAAAGAATGCAGTTTTTCCAGACTGGTTCTTTGCATTCACGTCTGCTCCGGAACTAAGCAACAGCTTGACCATGTCCGGGCTGTCTCCGGAGCAGGCTTTGTGCAGGGGCGTGTCGCCTTCGTCGTCCCTCAGGTTCACGTCAACGTTACAGTCGATTAGAGTTCTCACCAGGTCGAGTTGACCCGAGAGCACCGCGTTGTGCAGCAGCGGCCTGGTGTTGTCTTTGTCCAGGCCCAGTAGGCCGGTCAGGCACTTAATGATCTGCATGTCTCCAGCTTGAAAGGCCGATTTGACCAAGCTGAAGTCCTCCATCTTTAATGGATACACCGAAGCCAAATGTTCCAGAAGCTTCAACTGCTTACGGTCTATTGCCAATTCGAAGGCCCCTCTTATATTCTTTTCCCCATACATTTCTATTAGAGGTTTAGCTATCTCTGTAAATCCATTTCTTATTGCTATGTCTAAAGCTGTCCCTTCTTTACAGGTACTATCAATATTGGCATCGTTACTGATCAACACTTTAACTATTTTAAGTTGACCATGTTTTGTAGCCAACATTAAAGGCGTACACCGCTCAGTTCCAAAAGTCTGATTCACGTCTGCTCCACACAAGCAAAACCATCTCACTACATCCGGGTCACCTATGTAGATTGCTTGAACCAAAGGACTTTCCACCAACTTTTGTTTCGGTTTTCCTTTTGATTTCTTGGAAACCGGTTGGTTAAATTCAGCCCCATGTTGAAGTAAAAACTGTATGATGCTCTTATCATTTGCAGAGATGGACTTTTTCTCTTTTTTAATCATTTGTAAAATAGTATCAAGGGCGGACTCGCCGCGGGAGTTTCTGACATTGACACAATTAGGTTCTGTGAAATAAATAGTTTCCATCAAACCAACATCTCGGTATTTCACGGCTACGATAAATGGAGGTTCATTTTTAGCTTTACTCTCGACGTAAACCTCAATCAATTTTCCTAAACCCTTTTTATTGGCTATGTCCAAAGGAGTTTCACCATTGACAGTTTCGCTCACTGAAGCTCCTTCCATGATCAAATATTTGATGGCGTTTATATCAGAAACCTCAACGGCTTTCATCAGAGGTGTGTAGCCTTTGTCATTTTTCTTGCATATCGTCGTTTTATTCACCAGCAATCGAACAAGATCCACTAGGCCGGATTCTTTCAAAGAAAACATCAGAGCAGTATCTCCGTTGCGGTTGGACATGTTTACGTCTGCCTTTTGGCGGACTAGTAGTTTGGCCATGTCTAAGAATCCATGAAGCCCGCAAATCATGAGCGGAGTGTTTCCAGACTCGTCTGTGCAGTTTGGGTTTGCCCCAGCTGATAGAAGATTGAGCATCATGGGTTGACTGCCACGGTAAGATGACAGAATGAGGGATTTGTTCAGACATGCTGTAGAACATGGGCACGTCTCGTCCCCTAGTATAGTTTGTAAGTCTTGAAATCTTCCCATGGTTACTGCGTTAAGTAGACTCAAATCACCTGGCCCGTTGTCTTGACATCTCGCCATCTTGCTTTTATTAAACTCCTGGTTTAACAGTTTCATTGCTACTTTTCGTTTCGTTTTCTTTTTGGCTAAAATTTCAATTCTAGATTTCTCTTCAGCTAACATCTCATCGTTAGATTTCTTTGCAGCTAACATCTCATCCAAAGATTTTTGTTCGGCTTTCTTCTCCTTTTTAGATTTATCAGCTAGCTTCTCATTTTTAGAATTCTCCTCAGCTAACATTTCATTTTTAGATTTCTGTTCAGCTTTTTTCTCACTTTTAGATTTCTGTTTTTGCTGGTTTTTCAAATTCTTAGAATCCGACATACTTGAATGTACTTTCTGAATGCAAGAGAAAAAAAAGTAGGTCTATTTTAAACCATTCACTTCTCTATTTCTCTATTGCGTAAGTTATGCTAAAATTAAATGTTTAAGTATATTCTAAGAGTGAGGATGGAAGATTCACATTAAAAACATTATTGTAAATATAGCTACGATAATAAGTCTTACGTTTAGGCCTGAGTCATTTTGAAAACTGAGAGTGAATCCTATATCAGACCTATGTTTTGCTGCCTATTACACAACGACCATATATGGCCTAGTAGGAATATGTTTATATCGAATTCTGTAACCGCTAAAGAGAAACCCTCATTAAAAACGTGTTCAATAAAATATGTGAATGAGATATTCAGATAAAAAGAATCCTAAATAGAACTGTTTCTTGATGCCTATATTTAAAGCCTCTTTTTTTATCTTGACAGATATGCCTAGTGAAAACATTTGATTAATGCCTAAAATAAATATGTCATTGATACGCAAAATTAACATTTCAACAACAACAATAACAAATAAAAGGAACTGTGATATTGCTGAAAATTTTAATTAGGAAGTATTAAAAAAAAGAAAAGATGACTAAGATGAAAACAAAAATAGTTTCACTAAGCCTTTATGTGTACCAGAACCAAAATCGTGTTAAAATATTACTAATAGTTTTAAGTTAATTAGGTTAATAGGGCAGCTGTAATTGATTTAAGGTTTATAGGCCCTTATGCTGCTGTTTGACTTCCTAGTTCTGAATTGATGCATATTGTAACTGTTATATCTTCCTTAGCAGCATGGCGATTTTATTATTTAATTACAAATGAAGCAGAAAAAACTAAAGCAAGTGGTCCATGTGTATTATAGTCTATGATTTTTTATGTAATTATATAATGTAATATATAGCATAGAATATTTGTGCAGTAGGCCCTATAAGCACTGAACTATATATGATTTGAAAACCCGAGTTGACCACTTGCTTGACGACTTAGTGAAAAAAAAGGCTACAGTACATACAAGGCTCCTAAATTATGGATTTTAAACTCGAATATAGATATTATTTGAAAAATAATAATATAATAATAATAGTAATACATGTTTACGCTAAACTGATTTAAAATTATATTGAAACTATCACGTTTTTATAAACAAAGTGACAGTGACTGTACATAATAGCATGTTAATTATAACAAAACGCCGTTTTCAATGTTTCTAATAACTATGTCACGAAAAAAAAAAGTTTACAAAATGCACCAATTCGTAAATGAAAAGATTTTCTAGATAGCGTAATAAGCTAGAACGTGATTTCTAAACAAGGCAAAATTAAATAGATTACTGTAATTCTGAAAACGAATTATTAATAAAGAGAATGTGGAGTCCACTTACTTTTAAAAAATCACATATCTTTAATGTCGAACTGAAATACTTACATATCATATACTATTATAACACATGTAGTCGATATGGTCAAACACTTATTAGACTTCTAGTCAATATGGTTGATTTAACACAGTTAAAATTTTAATAATCTAGCATATATTGTAGATGTGTCATTAGATTCTATATTTGATTACGCCTATCAACCAGGGTGTATAATATAGAGAGTGTTCTTTGTCCTACATTATAGTGTGTGTTCTTTTTCTAAGAATAGATTATATAGAGTGTGTTAAACAATAACAACCTAATAGATAAGTTTCAGTCAGCATATCGATTTGGACACAGCTGTGAGACAGCACTACTTCGTTTCTTGAATGATGTTCTTTGTAGTGCGGACCGTGATGATCTGACACTCATAGTTCTAATAGATCTTAGCGCTGCTTTTGATGTTATTGACCATGGTCGAATACTCCTGTCAAAACTTCAGTATGAGGTTCGCATCACTGAGACTGCTCTTTGCTGGTTCAGTTCCTACCTGACCAACAGAACTCAGCGAGTTATAGTCAATCTGGCCTCTTCACAAGAAACTCCCCTCATCTGTGGGGAACCGATGGGTTCAGTTTTAAGGCCCGTCCTATTCTCAGTGTATACAATTCAGCTTGGCAAAATTATCGAGAGCCATTGTGTATCTCGTACATTTTTTGCAGATGACACTGATTTACAGGAGTTTTCGTCCTGATTCGCCTGTCCGCGCTTGTGCTGTTGGTGATGTTGAGGAGTGCTGTCAAACAGTCAGTGCATGGATGGCTTCAAATAGACTTAAATTAAATGATGACAAGACAGAGGCAATTATCTGTGGTTCTGATGTCATTCTTCGGAAAATCTCTATTACAATCAAAGTTGGGGATTCCGAGATAACGTTGTCCAACCAGAGGACGATGTGACAAGACAGGCTCTAGACCGGAAACCCCCTCCACCACCACCACCGCCCTCCCCAGTGTAATGGAAAAGTAAGCAGACACAAGGCAGACTTGCAGGAGGTCGGTTGACAGTGTTACGTCCACAATCCCCTTGTGGCCAGAGCTGTGTAGATCTTGCTGATAATTCTCGTTAGTCCTAGGGGAGACTTTAATTATTAGTATTTATGTTTCAGTATTACACGAACTCTTCTTATAGTCCTGGGCACAAACTCAGTATTTGTATTCCAACATTTCCTTTCTTGGGCATTAGAGTAGTAGATAAATCTTATAGTAATGTATACAACACAATAGAATAGTAACTTGACAAGGAAGCTTCAGTGTAACTGTTGTTGATAGTTTATTTCAGGTGATATGTTCAATATATACAATATATCTATTATGTACAGTTAGAATAAAATAATGCAAACACAAACGTTCTCAAAGGAACATATTTTGAAACTCTCTGTCTTTCAGACAAAACAAATCATTAAATACTATCCGAGTGGTGCAAGGGACAGACCCACTACCAGTAGGGGTGAAAATCATGGTATCATTACAAAACTCATAACAAAAACGATAGGAACTTCCCCTATTAAATAATGAGTCGTTCCCAGACCCTGAGAATTTGAGATCAACACAGAATCCCAACATTACCTAGAATCTTTCATTTTCCTACTAAACGTCCTAATATTGTGTGTAGTGAGAAAAGAGAGAGAGAGAAGAATAAACATTGCGTGTTCCAATTCTTGGAAAAACAATATACATGACAACAGCGAGACAAAGGCTGCGCTGTCACATGGAGACGCTGGGGAGGTGTAACTTCAGCCTTATAGATCTTATTAAGGCCAGGGCCCTCGAGAGAAAAATTGATGCCGGTACGAGATCTTTTCTGCCCCCCCCCCACCTACCCCCTCCCTCAACACACACTTTTTAAAATTAACATTCTGTTACTTCATGATAACATCTGATGGGGTTTCTTTTGTTGTTTTTTTCTTATAAAATTAAAATATATAGATCTATGCCTACTTAAATTTGTCCATTAGCTTTAACCAACGACCATTACAGTTAAAGGTTTGATGATGATACTTAAATGAACCTTTTCTGAAACTTTAACAGTAGGTTCTAACCAAGTAGACGATTTCTACCAAGTAGGCCTACCAAATCTATCTTCATAGGATATAATATGTACTTATGTATTGATCAGTGGGCTTAAACTAACAAAGGCGAATGGTCACAAGTCACAAGGACTCTAAATCCCTTACTACGCCCGAGCTGCTTGCCAATGATATCGGCAAAGAAAAGTTAGTCCCTTTTTGTTTTATCATCTCAGTATATTGTTTCAATTACACATTTAGTTGTGATTTATCGGCACGGTGGCCAGGCGACAGCGTGTTGGATTGGCGTACCGATTGTCCAGGGTTAGAATCATATTATTTTTTCCCCGGGTCTGAAGGGTGTCCCTGAGTCTACATAACTTTGATGGATACATTACAGTTGTTGGGGGAAAACAACATTCGTCTGGGCATTGTGCGGGCGACACAATGTTAGTATGCCGTGTCCACTGAAACTGTTGAATTCTGCTTCAACGACGCTATAGATTAATTTTGTCCGATGGGATCACAATAAATATATATATTACATACCTATCGATCTTATCTTATATATTACAGACGCACCTTCTGTAAATAAGATTATTGCGTCCTACGCTCATCCGTCGTCTGAGTCTAGCCTTGCATTTTTATTAGTGTTTCAAATAATGTTAGGTTACTGGTTTTCCTGGTTAGTTCAGGCAACCCATTCCATGCCGGGTGCCACTCGGGAAGAAAGTGTACTTATAGGCCTATGCATTAATTTTGTTCTCCTGTAAGGGATAAGGAAAATGTTTTTGTCCGTATGTTTATCTGAGCATTGCAACAGGTTGCTATTGTGTTGCATTTCTAAGTTAGAATTTAATGCCTTATGTATTATTACAACTTTACTCTTTGTCCTTCTGTCCTCTAGTACAGGAGTCGGCAACCTAAGGAACGCACGCATAGTGATTTTCAATGGCACGCGAGAGACCTCCAAGGTTCTGAATGAGGAAAACTGACTGTTGAAGCCGATATTTCTGAATGACATCGCGACACCTTTCAGTGAGTTGAACGCATTAACAAGGACGGGGCCAAACAGCATTTGGCCTGTTAGATCACTGAAATGGATTTCCTTATATCTTGAGTGAAATAAATTTTAAAACATTTAACTATATGTACTTCCCTTTATTAAGGTATAGGTCCTATATTAAGATATATAGTTGGGCTATTTAGTATATAGTTCGAAGCAAACAACGCGGAGTTTTATAAACAAAGGCAAGATTTTCAAGTTCATGAACTCATTTTTTCATACGTTATCACGCCTAACTGGCTAGATCTTACTACAACCTTCTCAGATGTATTAAAGTGGAGGGATATTGACGATTTTCAAACGCAGCCAGTTGAATTTTAAACATCCAAAAACAATAGGCATCGAAATGCCAATTACCCGAAAAATCTGGAAGGAAAATACTTAGGAAAGTTATCTGCTATTCTCAACTGTCAGGCATTTATTCGCTCTTCTTTCAGCTTTTGGTACACTTGTGAACAGTAATTATTGCACATGAAGCTGTGTTAAGCATTCAAAGAGGTGACTTACACTTCATTACTCAGAATTGACTAAATATGCATCTGCCATTATAAATTAGCGAATAGCAAGACAAGGCGCTTATTAATTGACACAGACTAATAGGCCTACATTTAAAATAGTTTTTATGCTCATCTTCTATAATTAAACATAAATAAAAGTTATTCTAAAACAAAATTTGTTTTTATTAATTTAATAAATTTAAGAGACTTTTAATATCATTATTTTATTCCGTTGTTGTAATTATTAGACTGAGGTTAAATGGATAAACAATTAATGCAGGGAACGTTTATTTACAACTGTTTAATATCAATTAATTGTATCTCTCTAATTAAATCTTGCAATGAATACCATAATGCTGGAATTATATAAAAAACTAATAATTAATCTATAATAGTCAGTAATATTTTTTATATTACAAAACATAACTTGTTAGGCATCACTATTGAATCAATATAAGAAATTTTGTTTTAATTAATTAAAGGGAGATAATTAACCCGTTTTATTTGCGCTAATAATTCTAAAATTATGTTTTATATTTTTCTTGTATAAAAGTCGAAATGGAATACAACTTATAATGACCAAACTGTAAAAAGTAGTTGAAAATTATATAAATATTATGTGACAAAAAATTATATGCACATTTCTTAAACATTAGACTTTCATTAACTACCCAGTTTGTATAATTACTACGTATCTATTCCTCTTTACGATAGTTCGATTTAGCTGCAATGCTGCAAAAAAGTAAAGAAAATCTCAGTTATAACTGAGAATAAAATATAAAAATTAATAGTTATTAACATTTGCTAGATCCTCATCTCGACAGCCAAATGATAATGTTTACCAAATAATTACCATAAATGTCAAAGTTTAGTAAGAAAGTATTGTATTTGGTATAAACGCAAATAAAAAGGATGATAATCACTAACATGTCTTATAAAAAGTAATACAACAAGTGTAATAGCGCAGGTTGACATTTAGGCTGTTGGCACGCTGAAGGATTTAGAAATCCTAGTTTGGCATAGGCCTAGCTACCATCAGCAAAAGGTTGCCGACCCCTGCTCTAGTGTTTCTAGGTTTAGTGATTTAACTATTGGTGTTACTCTTGTCGGTTGTAAATATTCGCCAGTAATGCATGTTGTGTAGTAAAATGTAAGGTTAGATCTGGTGTGGCAATACAGTTGACACATACATTTTTGAACAGACTCTTCCCAAAATACATTTTGTTAAATGAAAAAAAAAAAGTTTTACATTTTCAATACATTTGTCTAAAATTATGAGACCTTCAACCTCCCCTCTTGGCTACCGCACAGGAAATCATTAAAGTGTAAAAGGATCGACTAACAAGTTTTGACTGCCGGCTACTAGTAGGCAGCGACATAGGCCTACTAGAGTATTTAGGCCTGGGCTACTAAGCTAACAGGGAGAACTGTAAGCCTGTAATGCAGGGCCGTATTTAGGATTGTGGGGGCCCTGTTCCCAAATTTATGTGGGGGCCCCTCGTGGCGTCGCCCTGCCTTCCACATACGTCCGAAAAGTGCCGTTAATTCATCTTACATTATGTAAAATCATAAATTGTATGTTGCGCTTAGTTTGGTTGGACTGGAGTGCTTAAAATTGTAGGGGGATAAATGCATTTTATTTTACATTTTCAACGAAAGAATGGGATGTCATTAAAAATTTATTTTCGTGCTGTGTGGGGGCCCCCTTTATGTTGGGGGGGGGGGGGCACTGTACCAACGGAACATGTGGAATATGCCTAAATACGCCATTGCTGTAATGCTTATAGGTCTATATTTGTAAGTGTCTCTGGAGAAAAATAATAAAAAAGAGATCCTAAATACTATCGAAAATAATTAGGACATATATTACAACTAGACTAGCTTCTGTGCATATTTAACAAAATGTTCAGGTATCTACACATTCAAAGAATACCAAAATTAAGGACCCCAGTGCCACGTGAGTTTGTAGGAGGTTTTGTGCATCTCCTCTTACTTAATAGTAAGTTAATAGCAACAATTTAAAAAAAAAAATGGCGTAATTGCCAATTTAATTTTAAATTTTAATATTCATGGGCCCCCCTAAACTCTTGTGGGCCCCGGTACGGCGTACTGGCTGTAGGCCTACTCCCCTCTCGTGGGGCCTAATTAGGGCCCACTTCTATGACGGCTCAAATGATTAAGTCAGCAGCCTCTTTTCACCCACCCCATGTGTTATTTAGGCCTACCTATAGTTACCCACAGATAGGCTAAATCTTCCTGAAGAAAGAAAACTTACTTTAGAAAAACAACACCAGACAGCACAATAACGCATAGGCCTATGGTTATATGCTTGTTCAGTCTTTTAATATTTCTTATCACACGTTTTTGTATTTTAGGGCTAGATCATTTAAAACATCAATAAAAATGCAAGACTAGACTCGGACCACGGATGAGCGTAGGACGCAATAAAGTTTTTTTTTTTTATAGATGGAGCGTCTGTAATGTAAGCTTATAAGAGAATGGATAGGAATAAATAATTATGGAATGTCATTGTGTCATGGGCAACGATAAGGCCTACCAAGAGACGCGTGCGAGGACTCAGGAAAATTGTTCTTCATCAACCAAGGGGAAGATAATATTTAGATTTGTATTAATAAAAATATTTATACAAAATGGCAATAATAATAATATTTTTTAATGAACCATAGACTAAAGCACACACAATCTGTGTATCTCTGTGTATTTTTTAAATTTAAAATCTTGGTAATTAAAAAAAAAAACCTTTTCCTTAGAGTGGTCTCCCGTTTTAAATATGGCGACATAGAGTATCGTTTCGATACTTTCAGTACATGCAGTTTACTGCACGTGAATATACTAACCACTAGCGGCTTAACGGTTAACATAAAACGTATATAATTATTAATTAAATCCTTTAGTAAATACGTTACTTATTTGAAAGACCATAATACTTAGTTTAGTCTTTTTATACAAGAAGAATACGAAGCCGATTTGTTAGATTTATTGAATTTCTGAATTCAATTTCAAAATATTAAATATTATTTTATATTTATAGGTATAGTATAGGCCTAATAATTGCACCGGTAAAAAAAATCAGCTGCTGTTTACATATAAAATACTATTTTTTTTTCTGTTTATTAGATTTTTAAAAATTCATATCTGATATTATAGTACTTGAAAATTAATATGAAAGCTTAGTTAGAGTTAGAGTAATAGAGTTAGTTAGATCTAGAATCTAGAGTTAGAGCCTTTTACTTTTATTCATTATGATGATATTCGGAAAATATTCCATTAAATTAAATATTATTAAATTATTAGGTCAGTAGCATACATTTACATTAGGCCTACTTACTCATTACTTTACTAAGACTACATGCTTTTTTTTAAATAGGAAAGTTAAATTAGTATTTGATGTTATGAGAACAGGCCTATATTTTCACTTTCCACTTGACTTTAACTTTATGGTTGGGGTCCTACAGTAGAACAGTAGCCTATAGGCCATAGGCCCACTATAGACTATAGGACTATAGGGCCTACTATGTTGCTTACATAATTATTATTTTTATAAACATAATTTTAACTTTCAGTTATATGCTTTATTTGATGCCTGTCTGTACAAGACAATGTCTGGTTTAAAGCGTAATCACGAGGACGTTGATCCTGACTATGCTGATATTGGGAATCAGCAGAATAAACGACAGAGGGCCCTTGAAGAAGATGGTAGGTTGCTTTCAAAATACTCAAATAGAAAAAACTTATGAATGAAATCTTTATATTTCTGTTAGGCCCTATAAAACCAATTACCTTTCTTGCCAAAATGGAAACTCTCATATAATATATGTGATATATTGATAACTTATTGCCATAATTGTTTACTTTAGCCAAACAAGCAGTTTGTCAACGAATACAGAATATTATTAAAAGTGAATTTCTTAAAGAAATAAACAGCAAAGAATCAGAGCTCCAACAAGTTGATAAGGTAATTGTTTTAATTATAATAAATGGATGAAATGTTTGTTTTATATTTGTTGAACTTAAGTTTTTATCTGCATAACAAAGTAAGTTAACTCTTTCTCTCCGGATCGACGATACCAGCTTCGATTTTAAAACGGCCATTTCGTCGGATCGACGATGCCAGCGTCGATTTATTAAATTACGCTTATTTTGTTTATTTTCAGCGCTATTATTTGAATTTTACTTTTACATAAATCTAGAATGTTTTCCTTTGAATAACATCCGGATTTGTGTTTACATTGTGTTTTTATTGAAAAAAATGCATTTTTATAGATTATTTTTCACCCGTGTAGGGCCATATGTGGTGTGTCGTGATTATAAATGATAAAAACTGGCTTTATATTTATATTTTAAAAGAAATATTTGTTTTTTAATAGTGAAAAAGGGTACCGGTATATATTTTAGGAAAACAATGTAGTTAATTAATTTGGGAATTTATATATTTTTGGTGTGAGTCTTGGAATTTGTGTTATGTAAGAATATGGTGAGTAATTTTTTTTATTATTTTCGTTTAAAATATTTTTTTTAATGTAAGTTACAAATGTTTTTTTATTCTCTGTAAGGAGCTTTTAGTTTCCTTTAATTCAATACCAAATATGATATTGTCTGATTAAAACCAAAAGAGTTATTAAGATTTGAAGATTGCAATAGTAATAACAAAGAGAAATAAAAGGATAATTCCGTTAGAATAAGAAAAATAATTCCGGAGAGAAAGAGTTAAAGCATTTCTCCAAATAAAGAAATGAATTAGCCATAATAATCACAGTATTGCATGTTGTGACAAAATAATTTTATTTAGCAAAGCCTTTTTTGTATAGTTTTAAATGTCTTGCATCTTTGTAACACATGATTTAACATTGTTTACTTTTTATTGATTTCCCATTTTTCAGCGTCTAAGTGAAGCTAGATTAATGATGGACAGACTCCGTGCTTGTGTTGTGGCCACCTATTACGGCCAAATCAACAATGCATCCTTTGCCCAGGTATTGATGCATGTCTAAGATGTAACTTTATTTTTTTTCAATCAATTAATCTCATACAGATTTGTTGAAGAAAAATAAAACATATTTCTTATAGGCCTTCTGGTTTTCTATTTTCTAGCCCTCAAATGCCAATGGTCCACCCTCATCTATCCATCCTGCTGTGAAAAAATTTATCGGTAAAGCTCCGAGCCACCAAACTACATTTGATACATCTGATGAGCCAAATCATCTGCAAGAAACTTGTAAAGAGAAATTCAAAAGTAAGAATGAACAAACATAGCATTATACTCTATAGAAAAAACAACAACTTGGTTTTGTGTGAATACTGAAAGAATGAACAAACATAGCATTATACTCTATAGAAAAAACAACAACTTGGTTTTGTGTGAATACTGAAAGAATGAACAAACATACCATTATACTGTATAGAAAAAACAACAACTTGGTTTTGTGTGAATACTGAAAGAATGAACAAACATAGCATTATACTCTATAGAAAAAACAACTTGGTTTTGTGTGAATACTGAAAGAATGAACAAACATACCATTATACTGTATAGAAAAAACAACAACTTGGTTTTGTGTGAATACTGAAAGAATGAACAAACATACCATTATACTGTATAGAAAAAACAACAACTTGGTTTTGTGTGAATACTGAAAGAATGAACAAACATACCATTATACTGTATAGAAAAAACAACAACTTGGTTTTGTGTGAATACTGAAAGAATGAACAAACATACCATTATACTGTATAGAAAAAACAACAACTTGGTTTTGTGTGAATACTGAAAGAATGAACAAACATACCATTATACTGTATAGAAAAAACAACAACTTGGTTTTGTGTGAATACTGAAAGAATGAACAAACATACCATTATACTGTATAGAAAAAACAACAACTTGGTTTTGTGTGAATACTGAAAGAATGAACAAACATACCATTATACTGTATATAAAAAACAACAACTTGGTTTTGTGTGAATACTGAAAGAATGAACAAACATACCATTATACTGTATAGAAAAAACAACAACTTGGTTTTGTGTGAATACTGAAAGAATGAACAAACATACCATTATACTGTATAGAAAAAACAACAACTTGGTTTTGTGTGAATACTGAAAGAATGAACAAACATACCATTATACTGTATAGAAAAAACAACAACTTGGTTTTGTGTGAATACTGAAAGAATGAACAAACATACCATTATACTGTATAGAAAAAACAACAACTTGGTTTTGTGTGAATACTGAAAGAATGAACAAACATACCATTATACTGTATAGAAAAAACAACTTGGTTTTGTGTGAATACTGAAAGAATGTTTTAATTTCTTTAGTTAATGTCTTTTGTTTTCATTGAATAAAAGATTTTTTTAAAAGGATGAATTAAAAAAAAAAAAATTATAATTGTAAGATATAAGTAACCATAGTCACAGAAAGTAAAGCTGTAACATATTCTCATTCTAAATGAACAACAGGGTAACATTATTTTGTTGATTGTTATCGCCTGTCATATTTTAATATCTTTTTGTTGAGCAACAAATCAGCCATTGCAACGTAAGCCTCTTTTTTTTGTTTACAGCTAAATCTGTTGGACATGAAAGAAAACCAAAGTCGAATTTCATTGGATCAAGTTCATCTTCACAGCACCCACCTTTAGCATCATCTGTAAATACAAATGCAGTAAGGAATTCTACACATTTCTCTCTCTATATATATATATATCGTCGTTGCTTGGCAAAAACCGGCCAAGTCGGAAATTTTTAATTTTTTTTTTTACCTAAATTTTCCTTGGGATATCCCACATGATGTCTAAATATATCTTGTAGTATTGTCCAATCTATTTTCTACAATTTTTTACATTATAAAAACTGCTACGTTGATTTTTTTACTCGATCTTTGCAGTTTTTTGCTTCTCCTGAAAAATTTTCTGTTTTGGACTTGGACCTTTTTTCGCCTGCAACGATGATATATATATATATATATAGTAGTGTTTCTTCTAAAATCTTCAAAATAAGACTGTAAAAAAAAAGAAAAAAGTTACAAAATCAGAAAGTTCAAATTTCTTGCTTTATGCAGGATGACATAATCAATTTGCTTGCAAGCAGCAAATAAAATATTGATTATTTAAGATACTTTTGTTGTTTCTAGTAGTTTTTGTAGCATACAAGATCTGCCATTTTGTTTTTTTAAATAACAGGTACTGTATTTTTAAAATTGTATTATTATATTGCAGACAACCAATGCTACTATTCCTGACTCCATGGCTTATGATGACAGGAGGTCTAGATTTAAAATTAAGAAGAAAATTTTTGTTGGCAATGTTTCAAAGTAAGATATTTTTCTTTGTTTTGTTTTTTCAAATCAAGTTTTAGCCTTGTGCTAAACTATTGTTACTTGAGAGTTTACATTTAATAACTTTGTGATGGAATAGTTTTAGCGTCTTTACTATAAAAAAAACACTGACCTTATTTAAGTCATAAAGATGAACAATTATTTTGAGTGTAACCAAACAATGGACTTTTTTGTCTTCTGTAGCAAAAAAAAAAGCTTTTGAGAAATCTGTTTTTTTTATATCTAAATGTTTATCCTATTAAATTAACTAAGCAATCATTGTCCTCCTATATAGATATATTCCAGTTGACCACAGAGAAGCAAATGACATGTCCAGTCACAAGTGGATGGTCTATGTCCGGGGTCCCAGATCTACACCAGATATTTCTGGCTTTGTCAAAAAAGTATGGTTCTTCCTTCACCATAGCTATAAGCCGAATGACTTGGTTGAGATAAGGTGAGTTGATTCCAAGTACTGATATTTGAACTGTGATAAGTTGAGTGGAGTCAAAGTATTCACTTAGTCATCTAAACCCCATAGACAAGAAATATTACCATAATGCCATTATTTATTCACAGTTCTCCACCATTCCACTTGACACGTCGAGGCTGGGGGGAATTTCCCGTACGAGTACAGCTGCACTTTGTGGATCCTCGAAATAAGAAAGTTGATATCATCCACCACTTGAAGGTAGCGTTGAATCCAATGGAATCAACTTCTGCATTTGAATGGCTGAATAATCCATTCCCCCATCGTATTTTATGACTGTTAAACAGTTTGAATTTTCAAAGTTAATGATTTTAATGAAGACTTATTTTATATCATGTATTTTAATGAAATTCTACTTTTATCTATTGTAGCTGGATAAAACGTTCACTGGTCTGCAAACCCCTGGAGCTGAAACAGTAAGTATTTTCTCAAGTTTTTGGATAGATGTAGATTTGTTCAGAAAGAAGAGATTTGTATTAAGAGTCTACCAGTCCTGCTAAGTAAAGTAAACAGCCCTAGACCTTTCTACTTCAGACACATGCTGTACAGAGTTATAAATCTCTTGGGTGTTTTAATTCATGCATCTGATAATTTGGGATGATACTATAGTATATTTTGTTTAACCCTTTACTGGGCAGACGTTTTTCCATTTTCTAGCTTTGTGCGGGCAAGATTTTTTAGGATTTTTTGACGCGCCTATTTATTTGTTTGAGATTCTATTTTATCCATTGTTACTTCTTCAAACAATTGATTGGAAGTAGCTTAACTGAGACTGATTAGCCACAGGCCAATTGGGGCCAGTTTGTTCCCTAAATTCTTCTATTTTTATTTCATTTGTTACATTTTCCACCCATGGGGGGGGGGTCTCCCGATGGTCCCTCCCATCTACTTCAAGATCAGACTCACAACTTTCAATATATCTTTTTTCACTGTCGGAAAAATTGAAAGTAGGCCACTATCGATATCACTATCAAACTTAACTTCACCAGATTAAAAAATGCCCATTAAACTAAACCAGAAGATTGCCTAACTAAGACTCAACGGCTCCATCACACCACTTCGCGAAAAAAAATGTTTAAAATATGAAAAAATAAACTTACAGTGATGAAAAATTTACTAGAGATACTTCAGACATTATATAAACCGGAAATAAACAAACGGAATGCTCCCAAGATCTCGGACTAAACGAGAAAGCAGCCTGAACTATATAAATTGTCACTGACGTTTGTGGGCGTTTTGCACATATTGGCAACGGACTTTTTCGGCCGCAATGCCCGGTAAAGGGTTTATTTTACCAAAAAATATAATCAAAGGATAGAATTGCAATATTGTTGATTATCAAAAAGATTTCTTTGTTAATAGTTGGGCACCCTAAAATTAAAAATGTTCTGTTCTACTAGAAGTTTCAAAGTCTGCATTCTTGTATGCAATACATTGAACAAAAACCTGAATATTTAGCAAAAACTGTAGTAGTATATATTATTTATATGCATTATTTTTTAAAGTGTTTAACTTTACAAACAATACAAAGACTTTGATGTTTTTAAATTGACATTGTTTTTGATTTATTCTCACAGGTTGTTGAGGTAGAGCTAGAGAAAGATTTCTTTGGAATGGCTGATATTAACACAGTCAATGGGTTGACAACGGCTCAGTGCGCCCCTCCATTCACAATGAAACCATTGTCCCAGACAGACAGAACATCAGAGAAACTAGCACACATTGGACCACCCAGCAGCACAAATGAAATCAGCCACACTAGGGAAGAACCTCGCAGTGAGTTGGACGATGCAAAAGAGGCTGTCTTACCTGATGGCACTGCAGTTTCTGTGCAAGATGACTACCATGTCACCATAGCACACGAGGAGCCAGAAGATAATGTTGTAGATGTGGGAGGCGATGTCAAATTTACCTTGCCCGACCCAGTCACGCTGGGCAACGGTGCTGCAAGACCTAAACAAACTCTGACAGTCATTGAAAAACCTGGGCAGGTAAAACAGGAGGAGAAAGTTCTCACAGCTGATTCAGTCATGCAGAACACTCAAATCTGTAACACAAATACTCAATCTGTCAATGAGAACACTCTATCCATCAGTGCAAACACTGTGTCAGCTTTGAACACTACTATTGGTGAAACCCCTGTGGTAAAAAATGAACAGGTTTATACTGTCATCCCATCAGTATTCCCCAGTGTTACGTCTCTCTCAATCTCAAAACAGTCTGCAGCATTGAGTAAGCCCAATGTTTCCCAGGCAAATATTATTCTAATGCCAACCTCTTCAGCTCCCACACCTACAGTGGCTAAAAGTAATATATCAATACTGGATGGCCCATCATTACTTGCTGGAAATAAAACAAACTCTTTACCTGCAGTGCAAAAACTTTTTTTTCTCAGTTCTCACTCACAAGCTACTTCACTGTTGGAAACTACATCTCCTGCAGTAAGCAGTCCACATATTTTACTGCAGACATCTACAGCCAAACAACCACAGATATTACTGCAGACGTCTGCTGTAAGACAGCCTCAACTTGTACAGCAGCAGACGTCAGTCGTCAGGCAGCCCCAGATTCTCCAGCAGACGTCTGTCGTCAGACAGCCCCAGATTCTCCAGCAGACGTCTGTCGTCAGACAGTCCCAGATTCTCCAGCAGACGTCTGTGGTCAGACAGCCCCAGATTCTTCAGCAGACATCTTTGGTCAGACCTACTGCACCGAAGCAAGTGTCACTGTTGACTGGCCGAGTTGTTGGGTCATCTCCAACAGCTACTCAACAAATAATCCCTTCCACTACTCACATCTCCACTTCATTATTAGCTCAGGGGCCTAAGCTTGTTAATTCATCCAATCAGACTATCATTCTCAACAAAGGAACCAATCAATTTGTGCTTGTGAACAATGCTCCACCTCAGGCTAATGAACCAGCCAATCAGTTGACAGATTTAAATGGCCATGTCATTTATTCTGGTGATTCACCATACCCAATAGCAGTGAGGGTTGCTAACCCTGCCTCCATGAGATGTCCAAAACAGATCTCTTTATTGAAAAATATGAACCTTCCCACAGTTTCAAATGTGATTCATCAAACTGTCTCTTCTGTAATACACAGTCCGCAGAGCAATTTGTCCACGATGCGTTCCCTAGACCCGCTACTGACTTACCCGAAAATGTCAGCAGTGGGAATCACAAAACACGGGAGGAACTATTTAAAAAGCATGGCAATAAAAGTAGAAAAAACAGAGGAAGAAAGAAAACTGGGTCAGTATGAAATATTGAAAGCTTGGAAAGAAAATCCTGAACTGTACGAGAGAAGTTCTGTGAAGGCCAAAAAAAATGTTCTCCTGGCTAGAGATATAATAGAAGGTGAAGCTGAGGATATACCTGAGCTAATGTAAGTTCTATGTGTACAGAGTTTTAGATTGTCACGTGCGAAATCAGCTACTGACGTATAATATTATATTTAGGAATGTAATATTTATACATTCTTTTGATTCACATCCCTCTTGGATCCTACAAGGTTGTATAAGAATTAGTATTGGTGTTATTGTAGTAGATTTGATATTTATTTGGCTCGTAGGATGTGTTTTAAGTGTATGAAGTGAATTAGGTAAACTGTACCTTAATATAGAGGAAATCCACAATCCTGTTTGAATGATTAAACACAATTTTATTCCAACAAGTTGAAATTATGAATATAACAGCAACACAGAGTACAGGTATCAATATTATAGGATGAAACTTAATCAGTTGAGATTCTTCTATATCGTACTAAGCCAAAATAACGTATCTTTTAAGAAAGTGGTCAAGAACAGTCCTCACACAATAGCGCCCAAGCTAGAACTCCAACTATCTCCAAATCCTCGTGCGCAACGTATGACGTATGAACTTCTAGAGCATTTATAGACTCGTACATCTCTTGCTATTGTAAGGTTTATAAGTGCGCTGGATGTACGATTTAAGATTGTTTCTTCGGAAAGAAAAAGTAAAAGTATAAATATTTTGTTCATGTAATTGGTAAATGTTGAATAACTATTTACTTGTGTACCTTGCTTAGTAAAGAAACTTTTCCCTCATGTTCTTTTATACCTTTGAAAAATGATTACCAACTAAAATTTGATATCATTTAACACTTGAAATATTGTTTTACCAAGGTAACTGTGATATATAATTATTATAACCATGACCATAATGCATTTGTCTGAATAGGGTTTCAATTTTGATAATTATAAAAAAATGAAGAAAAATAAAAACATTACAATGATCTGGTCCTGTGGTTGTAGTATTCTGGATTGTTGATTTAAAAATTTAGGTCCAAACCCCCATGGCAGACCTTTGCCTGTTGCCCTGCAGGATGGACATTAAACATAAGAATCTTCTATCAAGCAGGAGTGTCTGTAACTTGTAAGACAAGATATCACTTTAATAATGGATGCAAAGTCTGTAAGACCATTTTAAACTGTTAAGTAGGTCACGAAAGAAAACATTATCTGAAATATTTGTGAAATTCATTTGCTTTTTGTACAGTTTTTAACACTACATTCTGAATTAGTTCAAATATTATTCTGAAAATAATGCTTGACAATTTCTTTGAAACTCTGATTTAAAAAAAAAAAGGGGACATAACATTCTTTACTTGTAGCAGACTTGCCTTTAATTTGAATTTATCTGTTCATTTATATACATGTTCAAGGAACTGTATATCTTTATATGTAAATGTGTAAAATAATTTTATTTTGTTTTCTTGGTATGAAATCAAATACATGTTTTGATGTACTAGATTTGTAAAGTGTATTTTGGTTGCTGCATTTAGTGTTAATGCCCTCCCTTTGTACTAGACCACAAGACCCCCACCCCCCAGTGTTCCTGTTCTTTATTAAACTGAACATGTTCATTGAGTTTGTCTATGGATCCTATTTATTTTTTCTCAACCATTGATCCCATTGGTCAGCTTGACATTTACATTTCTGCAGTAGATTCTACACCTTTTAAACTATCTGCTGTTAAATGGGAAAATGTTAAAATAAAATTCACACAAATACATAACTACATGGTATTGTCAGTTGTTGTTTTTTTTCCAGCTTAAAACCCCCGCACAAAAAATGTGTATATTTCAGGATATCTTTAATGGACAATAATATAATATAAATGTTTATTTTTAATAGCAAGGTATTGACAAACAAAATAGTTCTGGAGTTAGTCTAAATTATCAGACATTAACACAAAGGACTTAAACTTTCAAGTTTTTGTTGGTGTTAATAATATTAAATAAAATAAACATATTTACATAAAACTAAATGGCATAAGTTGGGGTAAAGTAAAGGCGTTGGGCATTGTGCTGGCCACACATCTCCTAGTATTCCATGGCCACAGAAACTGGTTAACTCTGCTTCCTGGCCCTATGATCAGTTTGGTCCGATGTAAAATAATAATGTTTGTATTAGATTAAGAACTTAAATCAGTTCTGCTTCATTATTTGTTCACTTCTAGATCAAATAATTTGTTGTCTAGATGATAAAAGTTATTTTTTGTGTTTCAATTATATTATAATTATAGATCACCTGTTTTAGTGGCCCATATGTGGTTTTAATTATAGAGAATATGTTTTAGTGGCCCATATGTGGTTTTAATTATAGAGAATATGTTTTAGTGGCCCATATGTGGTTTTAATTATAGAGAATATGTTTTAGTGGCCCATATGTGGTTTTAATTATAGAGAATATGTTTTAGTGGCCCATATTTGGTTTTAATTATAGATCACCTGTTTTAGTGGCCCATATTTGGTTTTAATTATAGATCACCTGTTTTAGTGGCCCATATGTGGTTTTAATTATAGATCACCTGTTTTAGTGGCCCATATGTGGTTTTAATTATAGATCACCTGTTTTAGTGGCCCATATGTGGTTTTAATTATAGATCACCTGTTTTAGTGGCCCATATGTGGTTTTAATTATAGATCACCTGTTTTAGTGGCCCATATGTGGTTTTAATTATAGATCACCTGTTTTAGTGGCCCATATGTGGTTTTAATTATAGATCACCTGTTTTAGTGGCCCATATGTGGTTTTAATTATAGATCACCTGTTTTAGTGGCCCATATGTGGTTTTAATTATAGATCACCTGTTTTAGTGGCCCATATGTGGTTTTAATTATAGATCACCTGTTTTAGTGGCCCATATGTGGTTTTAATTATAGATCACCTGTTTTAGTGGCCCATATGTGGTTTTAATTATAGATCACCTGTTTTAGTGGCCCATATGTGGTTTTAATTATAGATCACGACCTGTTTTAGTGGCCCATATGTGGTTTTAATTATAGATCACCTGTTTTAGTGGCCCATATGTGGTTTTAATTATAGAGAAAATGTTTTAGTAGGCCATCTGTGGTGGAACAATCAATTAAATACTGGTTTTAATCAATGTTCCTGTACTGTTCCTGTAGTACTCTGTAATTGATCTCAATTTAAACTGTTTTATTGATGGAACACATTCATATAATTTAGAACATGAAGACAAAAACACACATTTATAAAAGCTACATGCCATAAATAGAAACAAAACTTGTTGACTTTTTTGTTCTTGAGAATACAGAAACAATTTATTTCATTAGCTTAAGAGCCAACTTATAAAAAAATTACTTTTTAAATAAGTCATGGAGATATTTAATGTTATTTGGTGTCAACAATTTGATTATAATTTGTGTCTTACATACATTACAATACATGTCACAGAAGCAGTATATATATGAACATGATTAACTTAAGCAGTTCCATTATGATATTAGTATTGACCATAAACTATATTTGTCACAGTCATTTCACAATCGCCTAAGTCATTTTTGGGGGGTTTTGAGTTTAGAGTTGAAATGTATAGTTTACACAGTCTTCTATTTCATGGCAAATCGCCTATATCTTAAACCAATCAGAACAAGTTTTTTTTACAAAATGTATCTAGGTTAAACAACAGAATGAATACAGATGTCATTCAGTTTTTTTTAGTTATCTCGAAAGATGAAAAAATGACTTAGGCGATTGTGAAATGACCCTGACGAAATATGGTACTAGGCACTTTCAGATATTATAAAAAAATTGTTGGTGTCTTATTCCATAGAACTGAAGACTATCAAAGTATGTCAGCTTTACTGAAAGATGCTGTCAAGTTGCATCCCTTGATTCAGGAAAATGTCAGTAAGTTTCAATGGTATCTAAACGTGTAAGTCTGAATATAGTGGTAAAGTGTTATATACCCAGATACTCTAGCAGTTACTTGTTGCTGATTGACTCCGAAGTCTGTTGATTTTCCATCTTTATCTACAATCCTTCATCTCATTCACTTATCTCGTGAAGGCCAAGTAGTGTAACTAAAGAGACACAAAACTGCACTGTTTATAGGCTGCTAAAACTGATGCTTACAAAAATAATATCATAAACATTATTATAAACATTACAATAAACATTACAATTAGATCAATTAGTTGACAAAATTTTATTATTTGTTATCTACTGAAATTTTAATTAAATATAAAAAAATGATTTCAACACATGAGTATCTTACCTTCTAAGTTTGTGTACTAACAAACGAGTTAGGTGTCAATTTCAACCCCTGCCCCCAGAAGACATTTTCCCTAATTACGCCACTAAGAGGGCTGTTGATTTATATCTTTATTTACATGCCTTCATTCTTCATTTCATTCACTTTAAACTATTTCTTTGTTGTTGTTGTTTTTTCTCATGCCAATAAAGTAAAGTACCCTTAGGACTTCCATATGCCAGTCGAACACATGGCCACCGTGCTCACTTCATGCCAGAAAAATGTTCTCTAATTTGTTTATTTTAAGAAGAAAGGGTTTTCACTTTAAAACATTTTATCACATAAAGCATTGGCGCTGAATACATATTGATACATATTGATATAGAATACATACACATTTAACCTTATAATCATTTCAGATAAATTGACTCATCCCTACTGTGCCCAAACATTTGAGCAGTGGTCATCCTGGCCCATAGGGAAACAGAGAGCATGTGAGGTCAGTTCTATTTGGATGAATGTTTATTTACTTTGAAACTGTGCTGATAGAAAATTCAATATAAAACATTGTGTGTTTGTGTCATTAGACTCATTATTTGCAATAATATCCTCAGTGGCATAGAGCCTGCTTTGTACTAAAATACCTCAAGGCCTGCCTGAAAAATAAAACCGAGTTTCGAGGAGAAAAACTGAAGTCTACAAGAGAACTAGTTAAATGGTGTAGACTTAAAGCTTTCTCTCCAGGTGTTAGTGGTAAGTGTGGATAGCTGGTTAGTACATTGGGTTAGTGGTAAGTGTGGATAGCTGGTTAGTACATTGTGTTAGTGGTAAGTGTGGATAGCTGGTTAGTACATTGTGTTAGTGGTAAGTGTGGATAGCTGGTTAGTACATTGTGTTAGTGGTAAGTGTGGATAGCTGGTTAGTTTAGTGGTAAGTGTGGATAGCTGGTTAGGTTAGTACATTGTGTTAGTGGTAAGTGTGGATAGCTGGTTAGTACATTGTGTTAGTGGTAAGTGTGGATAGCTGGTTAGTTTAGTGGTAAGTGTGGATAGCTGGTTAGGTTAGTACATTGTGTTAGTGGTAAGTGTGGATAGCTGGTTAGTACATTGTGTTAGTGGTAAGTGTGGATAGCTGGTTAGTTTAGTGGTAAGTGTGGATAGCTGGTTAGTACATTGTGTTAGTGGTAAGTGTGGATAGCTGGTTAGTTTAGTGGTAAGTGTGGATAGCTGGTTAGTTTAGTGGTAAGTGTGGATAGCTGGTTAGTACATTGTGTTAGTGGTAAGTGTGGATAGCTGGTTAGTACATTGTGTTAGTGGTAAGTGTGGATAGCTGGTTAGTTTAGTGGTAAGTGTTGATAGCTGGTTAGTACATTGGGTTAGTGGTAAGTGTGGATAGCTGGTTAGTACATTGTGTTAGTGGTAAGTGTGGATAGCTGGTTAGTACATTGTGTTAGTGGTAAGTGTGGATAGCTGGTTAGTACATTGTGTTAGTGGTAAGTGTGGATAGCTGGTTAGTACATTGTGTTAGTGGTAAGTGTGGATAGCTGGTTAGTACATTGTGTTAGTGGTAAGTGTGGATAGCTGGTTAGTTTAGTGGTAAGTGTTGATAGCTGGTTAGTACATTGTGTTAGTGGTAAGTGTGGATAGCTGGTTAGTACATTGTGTTAGTGGTAATTGTGGATAGCTGGTTAGTACATTGTGTTAGTGGTAAGTGTGGATAGCTGGTTAGTTTAGTGGTAAGTGTGGATAGCTGGTTAGTACATTGTGTTAGTGGTAAGTGTGGATAGCTGGTTAGTACATTGTGTTAGTGGTAAGTGTGGATAGCTGGTTAGTTTAGTGGTAAGTGTTGATAGCTGGTTAGTACATTGGGTTAGTGGTAAGTGTGGATAGCTGGTTAGTACATTGTGTTAGTGGTAAGTGTGGATAGCTGGTTAGTACATTGTGTTAGTGGTAAGTGTGGATAGCTGGTAAGTTTAGTGGTAAGTGTGGATAGCTGGTTAGTACATTGTGTTAGTGGTAAGTGTGGATAGCTGGTTAGTTTAGTGGTAAGTGTGGATAGCTGGTTAGTTTAGTGGTAAGTGTGGATAGCTGGTTAGTACATTGTGTTAGTGGTAAGTGTGGATAGCTGGTTAGTACATTGTGTTAGTGGTAAGTGTGGATAGCTGGTTAGTTTAGTGGTAAGTGTTGATAGCTGGTTAGTACATTGGGTTAGTGGTAAGTGTGGATAGCTGGTTAGTACATTGTGTTAGTGGTAAGTGTGGATAGCTGGTTAGTACATTATGTTAGTGGTAAGTGTGGATAGCTGGTTAGTTTAGTGGTAAGTGTGGATAGCTGGTTAGTACATTGTGTTAGTGGTAAGTGTGGATAGCTGGTTAGTACATTGTGTTAGTGGTAAGTGTGGATAGCTGGTTAGTTTAGTGGTAAGTGTGGATAGCTGGTTAGTACATTGTGTTAGTGGTAAGTGTGGATAGCTGGTTAGTACATTGGGTTAGTGGTAAGTGTGGATAGCTGGTTAGTACATTGTGTTAGTGGTAAGTGTGGATAGCTGGTTAGTTTAGTGGTAAGTGTGGATAGCTGGTTAGTTTAGTGGTAAATGTGGATAGCTGGTTAGTACATTGTGTTAGTGGTAAGTGTGGATAGCTGGTTAGTTTAGTGGTAAGTGTGGATAGCTGGTTAGTACATTGTGTTAGTGGTAAGTGTGGATAGCTGGTTAGTTTAGTGGTAAGTGTGGATAGCTGGTTAGTACATTGTGTTAGTGGTAAGTGTGGATAGCTGGTTAGTTTAGTGGTAAGTGTGGATAGCTGGTTAGTTTAGTGGTAAGTGTGGATAGCTGGTTAGTACATTGTGTTAGTGGTAAGTGTGGATAGCTGGTTAGTATATTGTGTTAGTGGTAAGTGTTGATAGCTGGTTAGTACATTGTGTTAGTGGTAAGTGTGGATAGCTGGTTAGTACATTGTGTTAGTGGTAATTGTGGATAGCTGGTTAGTACATTGTGTTAGTGGTAAGTGTGGATAGCTGGTTAGTACATTGTGTTAGTGGTAAGTGTGGATAGCTGGTTAGTTTAGTGGTAAGTGTGGATAGCTGGTTAGTTTAGTGGTAAATGTGGATAGCTGGTTAGTACATTGTGTTAGTGGTAAGTGTGGATAGCTGGTTAGTTTAGTGGTAAATGTGGATAGCTGGTTAGTACATTGTGTTAGTGGTAAGTGTGGATAGCTGGTTAGTAAATTGTGTTAGTGGTAAGTGTGGATAGCTGGTTAGTCATTATACAGAATATGTGATGCTACCCCACCAACCAGTACGGAAGTCCGGAAAACTGATTTGTCAATAAATGCAAAATAATGTGAATTTTTAGAACTTACTTAAATATTTTTTTTTATATAGCTTTTGTAAAATATCAAGCAAAATGACATTTAAATCATTTTATTGTTTAAAAAACTAAATATTATTTAAAATATTTAAAAACTTTAACAGCTTGTGTATTCACTTATTATAAAAGTGTTTGCTTAATTTCATAACTATTGGTTAATATTATTCATCCTGGTAATATTTAATTATCTGTTGCAGTGCCAAATTGTTAAACATTGATACTGTTTTTATTTTTCATTTTTTTCAAAACTTTATTTATGTAATTTTGAATAACTTTTGAACTAATTAATCGATTTTAGAATTGTTTTCACCACTTTATAAATAAATGAAAGGCATTTATTAAACATCGAAAACTGAATATCTTATTTGTAGACTTCAGTACCAGTCCAAGGGGTTGCATCACATATTGGATAAATATTTATTATCTACATTAGGGAAATCAAAGAAAAGTATACTATCCCAACTATTATACTTTGTTGGTCCAGAAGGCTAGAGAAGTGTTTATTAGTTTCCATGGTTTATGTTCCATCCATCTGTAAAAGCTTTTAACAGGAGCTGAGGAAAGTAAATGCTGCCATACAGTGTTTTGGCCACACAATCCCCTTGTATAATATCAAATGTATGTGTAAAAGTACCCCATTTACACCATGTTGGTCAATTGGGCTCACCTGTTTACTGGGTGATGGCAAACACTGTGATTGTTGTGGTCCATGCAGTTGCCAACTTCCTGTACGGCCCTTAAATAATGGGCACAGTGGCCGAGCGGCAGCGCACTCAGGAGGCGTACCAAAGGTCCTGGGTTCTAATCCTGATGCAGGCTAGGATTTTTTTCCAGGGTCTGGAGGGTGACTCTGAGTCTACCCAGCTCTGGTGGGTACCTGACCTTAGTTGGGATAAGGTAAAGGCGGCTGTGCATAGTGCTGGCCACACAATCACCTAGTATGCCGTGGCCACGGAAATTGGTGAACGCTGCTTCACCGGCCCAACGGATCAATTTGGTCCGACGGGATACTTTACTTTTTTACTTTTTGGATTTGTGTCAGAGACCTTTAGCCTAGCGATCTGACTCCATGCCACTAGACCTCTGTGTGGTCATAGAATATGAATATATTTAGTTTTTATTAGGTAACAGGAAAATGACCGACCTCGGACATTCACCTCGGCTGTTCTTTGGAAGTATTTGCCTCAGCAAATATTATGCACACAGATAGTTAATTAGTTACAAATTTTAAAAATATAAATTTTATATTTAAATGATGTTAACCTTTTTATTACATAATGCAGACTTGATCAGTTTTACCTAAATCCTAAATATTGCTATTGTTGTAACTAAGAGCGTAAAAGGATATAGTGTCTGGAAAAGGGGGAGTAAAGGAAAAGCTGTCCATATAATAGTGAAAGTCCACAGTTGCTGCTAGTCCACTTGGTGGGCATTGTCTGCCTGGTTAGAACCTGTTTATTATTATCACTTGCTGTATCATGTGACATCTCAGTAGCATTGTATTGTTTGATCAGGCTGTAATGTCATGAAAAGGTACTCTTACTGCCATGTTTACATTGTATTGTTTGATCAGCCTGTAATGTCATGAAAAGGTACTCTACTCTTACTGCCATGTTTACATTGTATGTAAGGATCCAGCATGGAACCTCCCCCCCCCCCCCCTTTCACTTAGAATGACACGTATGCAGTACAAATACACTAATACTATTGGCTTTTCTGCGGTCATCATAAATATCCAAATATATCAAGGGTGCAAGATGGTAAACTATCAATATGCTTATAATCTTTACTAAGTAATATGTACATGTCTGTTTATAATCTTTAATAAAAATGTATCCAGTGTTTGCCGGAATAGTAAATTAGTTATTTTGTATTTTGTAATCTGAATGTGAAAAGCTAGTTTAGGATAATTGACATACAAGATTAATTTAATGTGTGTTAAACAATATATAAAAACAATGAAACCCAATAATCAAATCTTGTTTATCATTAAATGTACATTTTTCTTTGATTTCTACAGTAATAAGTTTGACATAAGTTGGAAATAGAATGGGAATATGTCACATATGTAATAATTCTTTCTATTATGTAACCTTTTCTTCAGTTCCAACATTTCATCACAGCAGCATGACCAACAACAAAGATGCAGATCCATACACAGAATATTCTCTACATACCTCTTTCACTCCAGTTGGAGATTTAGAAAGGGAGCTAACCAGTTATCAAATAAATGGAGACACAGACGATAGAGAGCTAGACATTGTGACTATTGGTAAACATCTGATGTGACTTTTGCTGTGATTCTGCAGTCTATATTTTGGAAACTTTCTGTTTGACATTGACTTTGGTTTTTACTAAATGCTGGGAACAAATACTTTTCAAGTGAATTTAATTTTTAGTAAATTCTTGAAAATATAAAATCTCTATTGATTTTTTTAATACATTTTTGTAAACATATTTCAAATAAATAGCCTTAAATGAAAATTAACTTACATATGTATTCTCCCAACTTCTTAGTTTTTCATGTTCAACTGTGAGTTGATTAAAATTATTATCTATTCTAGACTCAGACAAATTGCAATGCAAAATAAAAAAAGAAATAGAAGATGGTGTCCATCCAGGCAGCATTCAGTATCTTCCCTCCAGTGAAGGCTCAAGTTTTGTGGATGAACAACTAAGGAAAGTTGGTGGCTTTCTTAATCTTTTGTTTACTGGCTTTTCTAATCTTTTGTTTACTGGCTTTTCTAATCTTTTGTTTACTGGCTTTTCTAATCTTTTGTTTACTGGCTTTTCTAATCTTTTGTTTACTGGCTTTTCTAATCTTTTGTTTACTGGCTTTTCTAATCTTTTGTTTACTGGCTTTTCTAATCTTTTGTTTACTGGCTTTTCTAATCTTTTGTTTACTGGCTTTTTTTTATTACCCAGCACATCGCTTTTTACATTTTTTTGGAATGTCACTGAGATGTGCCAGATTTTCACAAATTTGTTGTTTGCTATTTAGTCAAATGTGCAGCTTTATATTTCAATTGATTGTTTTACAACAAGGGCACAGTGAGAATCTAATTTACGATAAGCAACTGGTGGTCTTTTAAGTAGTCTTAGCTCTTGTATATCAGATTATATTGATTTAATTCAATGATACTGGTTCTCCAATGGATCCTTATACATTTGCAAAATGAAGAAAAGAACACTGTTGACAACTTAGATAAAAACTTGGGGCAGGCAAAAACAGACAGACCCATCCCTACACCCAGAAGAAATCGAGGCAATACTTGACAGAAACAAATCCCAAGGCTGGTCTGAGCTGCATCAAATCCAACTCACCTGCCAATTTCAACAAATAAGGCCAAAAAAAGGCTGAAGCAACACGTTTCGCAAACTACAAATCGGGACAAGAGAATCCCCTGCGGAACAGCTCCTGAAAAATGCGGAGCATATCCTTCAGACCTGTCCCTGATACAGCTCTACTCTGTCAGCTATACGGTCCCAGGATACTTCCCGCAATAACAATCTGTATGGTGGACAGGAGCAACTCTTAGCTACTGTTCAGCACAAGTATTGGACATTGTCTAAATCCTCCAACATACACTTGAGAACGAAGAAGAAGAAAGTAGAATGTAAAACTAAACCGTGAGAGTGAACACTCAAGGACAATCACCATAAGCAGTTTTCAGTATATTAAAAAGAAACAAAATGATTGGTAAAACTTATTTATCAAATCACTCTGTATATTAATAGTGTTTCTGTATGGATTCTTATTACTCTTCACAATGAAACAAATTGACAGTTATCTCCCCTTGCTTCTTCTTTCCTTATTTCTGTATTGCTGTTTCTGTATTGCTGTTTCTGCATTGCTGTTTCTGCATAGCTGTTTATGTGTTGCTGTTTCTGTATCCCCTTTAGTGTCAGGGTGTCAAGTGATTTAGAGAAAAGAGCACTTAGTATTTATGTGTTCTTGTTATGCTAGTACTTATTGTTCGTCAAAAATAAAATCATATAGTAATAAAATATTGAAGCATTTTCTGTTTGTTATTTACTTGTTGATTTGTGGACACCTTGTGTTAACACAAAAGTTTTTTTCTTTTCCTGTATAGAGAGGCTTAAGACTTGAACCTACAGAACTAGAAACAGGAATATATTCTTTCACAGTCATGGACATGTTGTATAAGGTAAGCTCCAGCTGACATGTTGTATAAGGTAAGCTCCAGCTGACATGTTGTATAAGGTAAGCTCCAGCTGACTTGTTGTATAAGGTAAGCTCCAGCTGACATTTCATATTCATTAGGTAAAAAAAAAACATAGAGAGATTAAACAATTAAATCTGCAACCACTGTTGCAACTCAGGCATTTGTCTATCTGTAGGGTCTAAGTTTTCTATGCTGAATAAAGAAAACACTGTAAACTATGAGTGAGAAAAAAACTTATTACAATTTTATATTTATAACTGAGACACTATTATTTGTTGTATTTTGTATACATTATGTATTATATTATCTGTATATTTTACTATATATTATTTGTTGTATTTTTATACATTATGTATTATATTATCTGTATATTTTACTATATATTATTTGTTGTATTTTTATACATTATGTATTATATTATCTGTATATTTTACTATATATTATTTGTTGTATTTTTATACATTATGTATTATATTATCTGTATATTTTACTATATATTATTTGTTGTATTTTTATACATTATGTATTATATTATCTGTATATTTTACTATATATTATTTGTTGTATTTTTATACATTATGTATTATATTATCTGTATATTTTACTATATATTATTTGTTGTATTTTTATACATTATGTATTATATTATCTGTATATTTTACTATATATTATTTGTTGTATTTTTTATACATTATGTATTATATTATCTGTATATTTTACTATATATTATTTGTTGTATTTTTATACATTATGTATTATATTATCTGTATATTTTACTATATATTATTTGTTGTATTTTTATACATTATGTATTATATTATTTGTATATTTTACTATATATTATTTGTTGTATTTTTATACATTATGTATTATATTATTTGTATATTTTACTATATATTATTTGTTGTATTTTTATACATTATGTATTATATTATTTGTATATTTTATTATAATATTTATACCTTATGTATTATTTTATTTGCATATTTTATATTATTTTGTGTATTATTTGTATATTTTTTTTTTTTATTACTAGTATATTATTCAACTATTAAAAACTGTTTCCAAACCTAATCCTCTTTTATTACTATATGTTATCTTCAGGTTATGTTAGAATTTACTTCAGACATCCTCAGGGAAGCATCTTCTGTTATGTCACAGACTCAAAAGTAAGTCATTTAAAGTGTTGATTAAAAAAACTCTTTACCAAACGACAGTTTGTTTGCAATGAGCATACCCTTGATTGATAACTTTCTTTAATTCTTGAAATTATTTTTTTTTTAACGTTGTTGATTTTGATCAACTTTTCAACACATGTTTGTTTCATTACCTGCTGTCATTTATTTCCTATTGCCTCAATATATTGATTTTAGTCAAAAGTATCCCATGTAGTGACCATAGAACTAGTGAAGCAGCCATAAGAAGCTTTTTGGGGGCTTACAATGGGATTGTGGGGCCAGCACAGTGCCCAACTGTCATTGCTTTTTCCAACTTGTGTCAAGTACCCATCTTAGCAGGGTTGACTCATGGGACAGCAGCCAGAATTTATTGGGGGGGGGGGGGGACTCAAGGTTTTCATACTGGCAACTCTATACAGTGGTGCATAGAATATTATTTCAGCTTCAATACAATTATAATATTACTTTCTCTGGTTTGTGATATTAATACTACATGGAACGGTCTCATTGGTTATTTTACTCCAGTACTTGCACAGTACTTTATTTCACTTTTAGCTCTACTGACCAAGTGTTGACCAGACGAATTGTCCACTCTGCACTGAACAATCTTCCAGAAGCTGGGTTTTGTTGTGACAAATTTCTTGGGAAAGAAGATGAGGAGAACATCAGATGACATTTGTAGTTAGACTCATTCATTGTCTATTAATACATTTATTGTCTATTAATACATTCATTATCTATTAATACATTAATTGTGTCACCTAAAAGTGTTTTAAGTTGTTATTTCCACATAGAGTTTCCTGTACAGTTTAAAATAACATTGAATACCTCTATCTCCACTAGCATACAATATAAACCTGTTTATATACAGGATTGGGTGCTTAATACAGTATTGATCTCAATAATGAGAAAAGAATGAATACAATACTCTGTTATTGAAGTAAAATTAAACAAACCCTATAAAAAATTTTTTTTCTATAAATGGGTATACTATTGTATAATATATAATAATCTTCAAATATTTTGCCGCCCACAAAGAAACAATAAAACAAAAAGGGAAGTTAATATCTTATGTTATAGGCACTCTTTAGATTGTTTCACTCTTTAGATTCTTGCACTCTTTAGATTCTTGCACTCTTTAGATTCTTGCACTCTTTAGATTCTTGCACTCTTTAGATTCTTGCACTCTTTAGATTCTTTCACTCTTTAGATTCTTGCACTCTTTAGATTCTTGCACTCTTTAGATTCTTGCACTCTTTAGATTCTTGCACTCTTTAGATTCTTGCACTCTTTAGATTCTTGCACTCTTTAGATTCTTGCACTCTTTAGATTCTTGCACTATTTAGATTCTTTCACTCTTTAGATTCTTGCACTCTTTAGATTCTTGCACTCTTTAGATTCTTGCACTCTTTAGATTCTTGCACTCTTTAGATTCTTGCACTCTTTAGATTCTTGCACTCTTTAGATTCTTGCACTCTTTAGATTCTTGCACTCTTTAGATTCTTGCACTCTTTAGATTCTTGCACTCTTTAGATTCTTGCACTCTTTAGATTCTTGCACTCTTTAGATTCTTGCACTCTTTAGATTCTTGCACTCTTTAGATTCTTGCACTCTTTAGATTCTTGCACTCTTTAGATTCTTGCACTCTTTAGATTCTTGCACTCTTTAGATTCTTGCACTCTTTAGATTCTTGCACTCTTTAGATTCTTGCACTCTTTAGATTCTTGCACTCTTTAGATTCTTGCACTCTTTAGATTCTTGCACTCTTTAGATTCTTGCACTCTTTAGATTCTTGCACTCTTTAGATTCTTGCACTCTTTAGATTCTTGCACTCTTTAGATTCTTGCACTCTTTAGATTCTTGCACTCTTTAGATTCTTGCACTCTTTAGATTCTTGCACTCTTTAGATTCTTGCACTCTTTAGATTCTTGCACTCTTTAGATTCTTGCACTCTTTAGATTCTTGCACTCTTTAGATTCTTGCACTCTTTAGATTCTTGCACTCTTTAGATTCTTGCATCCTATGCTTATCTATAGTTTGACTCTAATCTTGTCTCTGGATTAGTGTTTTAATTGATGATAAGCTGATGGTTTTCCTGGTTTGTTCATGTAACCCATAGGTTCTCAACCTTTTTCGGCTCACCGCCCCCTTTTAACAAATTTTTCCGCTCACCGCCCCCCCTCCCCTTTCAGCCCATCTGGACTATAGTTTCAGCAATTTTTTTAGGCGGACTAGACTTTTTGTGTGATTGATTATCTTTAAAAAAACTGAAAAGGAAACATATTGTAAGAATTAATAGATCAAAAAATTGCCTTAACAAAAGGTTTAAATAAATCAATGCGAATTGTTTGCCTGGTGTGTTGCTAACAATTTGTCTATTTTTGTTTCAATTTTGGTTGCAAAAGCCCTTAAGTCTAATAATCAGTAATATTTGTTATATTACAAAACAGAACTTGTTCGGCATCATTATTGAATCAAATGTGGAAACATTTTTTTTGTTAAAGGGAGATAATTAGCCCGTTTTATTTGAGCTAATATTTCAGTTTTTTTTCTTTTATAGAAAATAAACGGCTTACAGTTTATAACTTTGAAATGATCAAACTGTAATAAGTATTTGAAAATTATATAAATATTATATGACTAAAGAATTTATATGTATAATTTTAAACATTACAATAACTATCCAGTTTGTATGATACTACTTATCTATACCGCTTTACTTTATTCATTTCTAGTCGGAAGAAGGTTTAAAATATATTAAGGACATCGCGGTTAAACTTAGATCAAAATATCATTAATATTAGCAGATGTTAGAGCGATAGTGGTCTGTCAGCAGGGTTGACAGTCCGGTGAACCAACCACAGGACCAGCCGGCCGCACACTATACTTGCCAAATTCAGACCCCTGCTTCATCGAAAAGTCACTGCAATTCCTGTTTCTTATTAATATAATAATATGTAGGCATAATGTTGGGGGATATCAGATATTTAGCGGCACTTACGTTTACATCACATTTCATCCGTTCAAAAACTAATCGATTCATATAGCTGAGGTGTTAAAATATATCAGGTACGTTTGTACCGCCCACTTGCCCTTCACCGCCCCCCAATCACCCCGGGAATGTCATCGCCCCCCAATCGCCCCCGGGAATGTCATCGCCCCCCTAAAGCTTCTCACCACCCCCCGGGGGGCGATATCGCCCCCGTTGAGAACCTATGATGTAACCCATTCCATTCACAGTTGCCTTTCTAGAAGAAATAGAATTATATGCATTTGTTCTTGCAGAAGGAATAAAAGTGTTTTTATTCTTATGTCTATTGGGAATTGTTGTTGTGTTGTAAGAATTTAATGTTGTTTTTTTTACATCATTAATACTTTACTTTGCCCTTCAGCCCTCTAGTCTATCTAGGTTTAGTGATTTAACTTATTGGTGTTACTCTTGTCAGTTGTGAATATTCCCTAGTAATGAACCTTTCAGCTTTTTTCTGATTTCGTTCCAGTTTTTTTCAGGTTTTCTTTAGTTGATAGGTCCCATACATATATTTTAGTATAGGTCTAGATTCAAACTAATGTTGGCTGTTTGCATTTTAGTTTTATATTATATTTACATTTGTAAAAGTTTATTTTTATGAAGCCTAATGTTTGAAAAATATTAAAATTACATTCAATAAGGATTTTAAAATGTGCACCAGAAAGTGTAATTGAAAAAAAAAACTGGGGTATGGGGGTTGGAACGAGGGGGTGTAACTGAAAATTTCAAATAATATTTTGTCATGGGAAAAACATCACAATTTTATTTTAAAAAAGAAAAAACAAAAACAAATTTTTTATTCTATTTTAAGCTGTATAATTTATTGATTAAGAGCTTCAATGTTTCAAAGATTATAATTGTTTTTGTGATGTGAAATTACATACAAATATACACTTAAAAGGATTCCTTTTACCATACAAGATTTTGAATATATTGACTAAAAATCAATTTTAGATAAACTAAAACATATAGTAGGCCTAGTTATTGTCTATTTAATTCTACACATCATTATACAGCTACGTAACATTACATGGCATCTACTGATAAGATTAGATCTATGAAGTATATTACAATCTACGTACACGTTGTAATTGTTGCATGATTTTAACAAGTTATGTTCCAAAAAGGCAGATATAACTATTTTGTTTCCAATGACATTTAAAAGACAGTAAATTCATTAGACATCTCCCTACCCACCATCACCCCCACCATAAAATAAGTATAGCTTATAAAACTATAAGTATAGCTTATAAAACTATAAGTATAGCTTATAAAACTATAAGTATAGCTTATAAAACTATAAGTATAGCTTATAAAACTATAAGTATAGCTTATAAAACTATAAGTATAGCTTATAAAACTATAAGTATAGCTTATAAAACTATAAGTATAGCTTATAAAACTATAAGTATAGCTTATAAAACTATAAGTATAGCTTATAAAACTATAAGTATAGCTTATAAAACTATAAGTATAGCTTATAAAACTATAAGTATAGCTTATAAAACTATAAGTATAGCTTATAAAACTATAAGTATAGCTTATAAAACTATAAGTATAGCTTATAAAACTATAAGTATAGCTTATAAAACTATGAAAAGTTTTCCTCAATGTCACATCCAGTCAAAGCCAAGGATTTAAATCTGTTGTAAAAACTCTAACCCCACACTGTAAGTTTTGAATCACTAGGATTTCTCTTTAGGTAGTCAACATATAAACAGAAAATGACAACCGAGGGCGGAACAGGGTTTTCCCTATGTGGTGGTGCGCTTTTTGTTTTCCAGTGCATCATGGTGTGCCAGGATTGAAACAACAATATAATGTGCTAGAAGTGTTTAGAACTTCACTCAGAACAAAGTGAACCTTTATAGTTGAGCCAATATTTATGTACATAATTAGAAGCTGACATTAACTCAGGGAATGCTGGGAAATGAAGTCAGTCAAACTTTTTTTTTAGCAATTAAAATATTTTAATTCATTTTTCTGGAAAGTTTTGATGTACCAAACACACTAGGCAACCGTGATGAAAATATAAGACAACAACCACATTTCTTTAAGTGTGCTGCAACATACAGCTATGTCAATATACAATTATAATCTAGAGAAGTGATCTATTGTCTTTGTGTGGAATCTCTGAAAACTAACAGTATGCATAATAAATAACAGAATCAGATAGATCAGTTAATACATGAAAAAATATTAACTCTTATAAATCCTATCAAGTGATACTGTTTGATTGTTCAGTATGCTTCATTCCATAAGCTGACTTTATTTTTTCATGTGTGTCCAAACATTGGGACTTAGAACTAAATTGTTACTGGCTGGCTGAATGTAGTACATAAATACAAAAGAAAACACGGTGGAAATGTTGAAGGCAAGGAATTTTTTTTTTTACAGTAACATTGTGGAAGCTATTTAAACAAATCTTTTAAAATAAAGTTGATATAATTATGAGTAAATCCAATGTATACTGCAGTACTACACATTTAATAAAGCATCTAAATTTGATGGAGAGAATCAGCCCTAAAAGTCTAAAATGTCAAAAGGTTCTGGTAATAAACTATATACATTTATATACAAGATTCAGATTGGATATAATTAACATATTCACAATAGGTGCTAATAAAATATGATCCAATTCATAAAACTGATTCCAATTTTTCTTTTCAAATTACTTATAACATGTATGATTTGATATGGATTACTGTAAACATTTTATAGAATTGACTAGGCAACACAAATCCTTAGTTTGCTATTTATCAATGAGACAGAAAGGCTCAATTAAAAGCCATACAATTTTGTCTTTACCAATGGTGAAATTTGAATCTAAAACATAATGTTGAGAAGTTCAGAGTGTTCTTCAAGAAAAAAATAAATTTCAAAGACAATTTTCTAAATGTAAAGTAATTATTTAAACAACATGGAATGTATTAAACATTAGTCATAAAAACAGTTTCGAAAATTGGATGGACAAACGTTACTTAAACATTTGGGGAAGTCGCTTTTTCATATACAGTTGCATTGAAATAAATGACCGAAAAAAACAACTTCTTATAAACTGTAAAAGCCAAATTCTGTAAAGAGTATGTTGTAAAGTGACATAAGTTGTTAAAAAATCTGGCACAAAATGTTTTAATATCTCTAGTACAATAAGGATATACAAGATATCAAGATAGATGTATAAAGATAGATGTATAAAGATAGATGTAGAAAGATATCATTTAAAAAATGTACAGTTCAATTAGAGAATAAACAATTGAGTCACTTTCATTCTCAGCAATTTTTCCACACTAACATTTTCACCTTTCTTTTGTTTTTTTGTCTGTATTCATTCATCGCTTCATTCCTCTGTCAGTCAGCACCAAAAAAAAGAAGTCATAATGACATCAGAATCATGTCATTGTCATAATGGCAAAAAGGAGAATCATGACATGGTTTAGTCCACACCTTTGTAAACTTTCAGCCTGCACATCATGTTCAGGAACTTGTGTAGGTCAATGATCTTAGAGTCTCCAGCTGTGGTCCTGAGAAACATGGCGATCTCATCCTCGGACAGTTTCCCTTTCCCGCTGTCCACATTTTTCAGGGCGTCAAAAGCTTTTTCAATGTCCACAGTTCCAGAGCCGTCCTGTTCTTCCAGTTTTCTGAATAATTCAATCATGTCATGGGCACTGTGAGAAGAAGACAGTTTGGTTAATTCAATCATGTCATGGGCACTGTGAGAAGAAGACAGTTTGGTTAATTCAATCATGTCATGGGCACTGTGAGAAGAAGACAGTTTGGTTAATTCAATCATGTCATGGGCACTGTGAGAAGAAGACAGTTTGGTTAATTCAATCATGTCATGGGCACTGTGAGAAGAAGACAGTTTGGTTAATTCAATCATGTCATGGGCACTGTGAGAAGAAGACAGTTTGGTTAATTCAATCATGTCATGGGCACTGTGAGAAGAAGAGAGTTTGGTTACTTTTATTATTATATCTTCTCATACTTTGACATTGCGATTATTGAAAAAAACTTACTTTTAAATTGAAGAATCAGCATGAATAAAATGACATTAGTAGCCTACTATAGTACTACTTTAAATCTCTTGTGTTAAAAACCCTTTAAAAAGTTCCAAACTTTTACCCTAACTTTAAATATTCACAAAGTAGTGGGCTGTGTGTAAAAAGTCTACATGTTAATAAACGGTGTACCTGTATACCTAGCGGTGTACCTGTATACCTAGCGAGAATTCAAATTTACTGTTTAAATGGTGAAACTAAAACAAAATGAAAGGAGTTATGGACTTTACAACGATCTGGTTATCAATGATTTATTTTTTTATTGTTGTAAATGTAGTACACTGCTTAGTCCAAGGACTTTACAACGATCTGGTTATCAATGATTTATTTTTTATTGTTGTAAATGTACACTGGTTAGTCCAAGGACTTTACAACGATCTGGTTATCAATGATTTTTTTTTTATTGTTGTAAATGTACACTGCTTAGTCCGTTAGGCATAATGCCAAGTCCCCCAACCTTTGCTAAGTTTCCCCAAATTTAGCCTTACAAAAAATGGTCAGTTTTCTTAAACTTAAAAATTAGGCAAGCTTTCCCAAACTGTCCCAACCCTGTTTTTTTTAATTATTTTTTTTTTACTAATCCGAAAAAACTTGCCCAATGACAAATAGCATAAAGTCCTATTTTCAGAATTTCTAACCCAATATACTATTTCTCTCTACTACCAATTTATAATGATTCGCATTCAATCTTTATCACAATAAAATCTGAATAATAAACTTTGCTGCAGAGTTATTTAATAGGACTATCCCTTGTCAATTTACTTAGCTCAAATGGTCTGGTAAAATTGACTAGTAAACTTACTTAGCTCCAATGGTCTGATAAAATTGTCTAAACTCCCATAAGCTCAAGACATCGTTGTGGTCCTTGTCAAAAGCCTGGAAGAAAATGAGCGCCTCACTCTCTGTCAAGTTGAATTCTGTCATCAACATACTCATTGCTTCTGGTTTCTTTAATCTTCTGGCAAAACTGGACTGGTATTTACTGAAGATGGACAGAGCTTCATCCCTACAAAAACAAACACAAATTATTCAATTAAATATTGATAGTATTCAATCTAAACGATATTTGGTAGCAATTAAAATCAATTGCTTACATTTTACTTTAAGTGCATGATTTTCTTTAGTTTGTTACACACGTCAAATCAGTTTCGCCATAAGCTTATGGAGAAACATCGACACGTTGACCAACATACTCTAAGCCTTTCTCAACAAATGCCTCCGAAAAAAAAAAAACTTAGGATACGTCGTGTGGAGTGGATTAAAAAAAATGAAGACCAGTGGCAGATGACAAAACAATTTCTCATCAGCCAACAGACAGCTGTAGACGGAAATGGAGATGGATTGACCACTCGCTCAGAAAGACATCACGATGCAGGCACTCCAATGGAACTCACACGAACAAAGAAAGGCTGGCATACCAAAGACAAGTGGAGAAAATCATGCGAAGAAGAGATGAAGCAGAACGGCATGTGGAGAACTAAAGAAGTCAGATCAAAACCGAGGGCACTGAAGATGCTTTGATGACTTTGGCATGTACATTTTGGGTAACGGCCTAAGTCTTACACATTGTTCCTTTTATTGGGGGTTACCAGTAACATATAGACTGCATTTTTTATGTAGCCTAAAGATTTTCCTTATTGTTGGGTAAGTTGGATATTATAGTCTATCTAAATAGGCCTATAGGCCTATCTAGTTCCCTTCATTTTAAATAAACTATATTATACATTAGGCCTATATCTAGTTTCATACCTTTGAGTAGCCGTTATAGAGAATTTCATACATTTTATCGGAATTCGCTACGGTATACGTTTTTTTTTTGGCAGCCTATAGTTTTATATGAAGCTCCCTTGTTACTAGCTGGTTACAACTCTCTCCCCATCACCTAACGTGTATTCATGTTCCCGTTATCTAAACATGGTGAACGGAGATGACAAACAATGTCCTGCCCCCTCACCCCTCCCCAAACCACCGCCAGTCACGTGGCTAAGCCAGTCACATATTGAAATAAGAATCTGAGTTACATAGTACATAGACATGGATTAATGAATCCTTTTCATGTTGGTTTTACACAGGAGACTGAAATACAAGGTCGGGGTTCAGAGAGTGTACAGGGGGAAGGGAGAGAACTATGTAACAGTTAATTCCCATTACATCCCTTCATCTTATTAGCTGTCTATTTGATTAATGTACCGGTTTTGATTTATGTTTGACATACTTACATTTGACGCATTAAAAAACAACAGCTTTCTGTTATGACATTTATTGGCTTTGATGCTAAAAACGCAGACAAAGTGTAATCCTAAATCCTAAATGGCTTTATTTTTTGTTTAGCAGATGAGTGAAAGATAAGTCTATAATATAAAGAATAATTCGGCTGCACAAAAAACAAAACAAAGAAAAACAAAAACACGAACAACACAAAACACAACTTCGGTAACATATTAAATGATTTATTTTGATATTAACAACAAAGGAAAGCTCGGAGAATAAAGTATTATTTCTATGGTCCACTGACTCAAGCTGGTCGTCCTATTGCAACAATACCAACATAGGGCGTGACCCTAGATGATACCTTGATATCCTGAGCTCTTAGGCCTATACTCTGTTACTAGTCTTTTTACATTATTCCTCATTGTTTTTAGGATATATATTTTCTATATAGACTGTGTTTTTTAAATGTCTATTTCGGAGTGTCTAGAACGAATTCACAAAAGTGGCTTAACATAATAACATTGATTCATATGAAAAAAAATTGTCTCGGTTTTTGTCAGCATCGGATCTCGCCGATTTATTTTGGAATGATTATCGACGAAATCCGAGATTTAAGTGTAAGCCTATTATTGTTATAAAATCCGGGTAACTTTCTTGTTGTAATTGAATGTAATTTTTTGGGGGGGTTGACGGTTGACTTCAGTATTATAATGTCATCATTGTGATTGGGCTAATTCCATGTCATATTCATATCAATAAAGTAGTGGTTGATATGCAAATTATGCAATCATTGTGTATTTTTGATGATTTCCCATAACAATAATTTTCGAATGCAATTCTAGGCAAAATTTGGGTCTGGAAATTGAAGAAAACATTTGTAGCTCTTTCCCTTTGGAAAAACTCGTTTGTTAATAGTAGGCTACTTAAAAAAATATTAGTCTACTAGGCTTAGGCTATCACTATTGGACACTGGTAGCCCTATCACTGATTTATATAAGCTTATAAAAATATCTACATAGATCTATAGGATAAAATGTATGTATATGCCTATGTATAGAACTCTAGATCTATATAATATAAGGCTATATTTCGTCGTTTCCCTCAACTGTGTCAGGTTAGACAACTCATTATTCATGACGTCATCTTGCCTTTAGAAAAAAATGTCAAGGTCGTTTGGTAGGGATGACTGCAAAGTGACTAAGCAATGTTTAACTGGAATGTAATCAAAACATGAACCTTAAAATAACCATTTAACTAAGGCCTAAACCATTGTTTGACCTAATCGAGTGTTTCCCAAACTTTTTTCTCCACGGAGATTAATTAATTAATGCGCGCAATTTTGTTTTCGCCGGATCTCGAGAAAAAACAAACTTGCGCAGTATATAATGTAAAACAATATAGGCCTAACACTCATTATTTAAAGTCGCAGCTCATAATCTTGAGAAAATCTTGAGAAATCTCACAGAGTGGGAACCACAGGCTATATATATATAAATGGGTCATTGTATTTGAATAACTCTTATTTTTTTCATCTATATATATATATATATATATATATCATCATTGGATCCATAGTCTCGAAAGTCGATTAGATTTGCGCTCCTTATATATACATATATATATAAACAAACCAAACGGTGTAGATAGAATTTATTCCTATTAGATCTAGCGTGATAAAAAAACACAATCCTTCACCATTAATGTTAACACAATTATAAAGTGGTTGAACAGGTTTTTAGTGTAGATCGGTTGTGAATGTTCAACAAAGTGTTTACAACTGAATGTTGTTCTTGATACTTGTTGTTTTTTGTACTAACAACTCAACTTTGTATTTTTAGATTAAAAACAAAAGAAATAATATGTGTTTATGTGTTTATGTGTTTATGTGTTTATGTGTTTATGTGTTTATGTGTTTATGTGTTTATGTGAAATCACCAACTTGCTCAACTGGCTGAATAAGGTTTTAATCAACATATGAGCTTTCCAATGTTTACGAGCAGAAAATTTCCCCGCAGAGAGGGAAACATGACATATGACATATGACACATGACACATGGATACGCACAAAAAACAAAGGGGAAGAGAAGAGAGTAAAAAATGGCAAAATCTCAACACAGAGAAATGATTATTATAAACCTTTTAGACTATGTGCATTTTTCTTTACATTTCTGTTTTTCGGTCAAAACCCTATGAACTCACCCCCAAAACTATTTTCTTAACTATTTCCCGTGAAAAACGGGAAAACCCTTTTACTCATTATTTCCCATTGAAATTGATGGGATGTGAGGCTGAGAATTTGAAAGAATGTGTTGTCATCTGATGTGTCAAGTGTCAGTGCAATAGGATAACAGAAAAAGGGTCAATTAGCACCTGAAGATATGGCCACAAAAAGACAGAATCAAAGTTAATAGATATAATGGATTAAGAAAACTGGCATTGAACTAAAAAAAATTAAGCTAATTGAATGTTGATCACGTATTGAACCCAATGAATCACATGACAAAAAAACAAAAACAGTCGCTGTTTTAACTTTAAACACATGCAACAGAACAACATCAAAAGTATGCTAACAAGTTTGTCGATATATAGATTATAGATGTTCATTCTAACTAAAAAGTGTATTATTGGCATGGTAATTATGAATTGAAATAAAGTAAGTTGTATCTTCTATTGTACCGACGTATTCCCTACTCAAGATTATTTTTCTTACACCTACCAGAAGTCTTGAAAAGTAAAAGGCCTTGGTATAAAGTGTTGTGTTTCCCCACAGAACACCTAGAACAATATATTTGTATTCACTTTGAACGAGAAATTATTAAAACTTGTTTAGTTAAAAAAACAAACAAAAAAAAACTAGGAATTGTATTCTAGTCTGTTTGGTGGCGGTCTGAAAAGAATTTCCGAGTGTAATATGACTGACTTTAGTTACTCTAATAATAGTCCTAATATGACTAGGAGCAAGTAAACTAGTTTTGTGTTGGTACTACTAGCAATTCAGAGTATCAATGGCTCAAAAATATAATAATGCCATCACGCTGTTACCGTAGGCCTACATCTCAATGGTCGAATCGGCTTCCAAATATTTTTTGAAGGTGGAAGGTATAGACAGGTTTAAATAAAAATTGAAAAAAATGAAGAAAAACATATACCTTACAACATTAGATTCTAGTGTTGATATAGTGCATTTAAATAACTATTTCCACTAAATATCGCCATGTATAAATGTATTTGTGTGTACTTTGTAACATTGACAGATAAAATATACTCACTCGTATTCCGGATCTATGATAATTCTACCACAAGAACAAGTTGTGGGAATAGTGGAATAGGCACAACACTGCGGCATTGTTAGAGTAACTGGTTAACCAAAGAATACAACGGAGTGTGCTATCTAGTCTAAGTCTGACGGAGAATTAAATCTAGATGTTGAAAAGGTTCTTTTGGGTTTTAGACTTACCGTGACGAAATATATATATAGTCGAATTGTGCTCATCCCTGAAAGTCTTATCAAAACTAAATCAACTTTTCTGTCTAGAACCATGACTCACGAGGGGAGGGTGGAGAGAGGAACGTGCAATAGTCAAGAGGATGAGTAACGTTTTGTTTGTTTTCTTTTCTTCCAGCCACTTGGCTCACCTGTAAACACAGTGGGGGGGGGGGGGGGAGGGAATACACTGCACGCGCTTATGACACAGCGGAAAGGCCTGCGCGCGCATTATTGGAGCTATGTATTGAAACACGGTCAGTGAACTAGATATTCAAAATGGGGAGTGCTAGACTTTGTAACAAATAATGGTGAGCATGGGTGAAGGAGGGGGTGGATATATCAAAATACTTCTATATATAAATATGGGGTTTTGTACCGACCACCCCCCACTCCAACACACAAGTGTGATTTAGACATGCCCCACCCCCATCATCTTGAAAATGAAGGAATTTTTAAAAGCCTATTATTAGTGGACTTTATATTAATTTTTTACTTACTTCTCGTCTAGCATCAAAAGTGGTCATTAAACCACGTCTAAGACTTGGCCGCAATAATCTTCTGTATGTAATATGACTTTGTATATTATAATATATGGGGTACAGTGGCCGTGTGGCAGCGCGTTCGGCTGGCATACCGAAGGTTCTGGGCTCGAATCACGGTACAGAAGGGTGTTCCTGAGTCTAGCCAGCTCTAATGGGCACCTGACATTAGTTGGGGGTAAAGTAAAGGCGGTTGTGCATAGTGCTGGCCACACAATCACCTAGTATACCGTGGCCACAGAAACTGGTGAACGCTGCTTCACCGGCCCTATGGATGAAATTGGTCCGACGGGATATTATATTATAATAGATCTATATCAAATCAATCTTTATTTTCAAATTAGCTGTACCGGTATCAAATTAATTTTTTTGGGTAAATGCAATCAAAACATTAACCCTTAAAATAAATCTTTAACTAGGGCCTAAATCATTGTTAGACCTGATCGAGTCTTTCCCCAAACCTTATGTCTCCACGAAACACGATAGTTAATTAAGGCGCGCAATTTTGTTGTTTGTTATTTTTCGGCGGATCCCGAGAAAAAAATGTACTCACACAGTTTAAAATTGTAAAAAATATAATAATAAATATGCCTTCTATCTGTCTTGCAAGACAATGGTAAAAACCAAAGAGCGCTAATTTCAAAACAAAAGAAGTTGTTTTTTTTTTTTCATTAAGCCCTCAATATTTGAAACATTCCGTTTACCAGCAAGTATTTAAAAAAGAGTCGCAGTTTGAAACTGGGAGAATCGACGTCTTTGTACTCAGTTTCTAGGTAATCCTTTCTTTTCTCATCGTCCTGACTTTGATTTAGTTGGCATTAAGCAGCTGTTTACATTTAGAAGTACTCGTAATCGGTATAGTGTGTGCAAAATTTTCAATCGAATACGTTATGTTGTTTTTGGCGTGAGCGAATTGTATAAGAGTTGAATGAGATTTTTTTTTTATCCGCACGCCCACTCGGGGCGCACCTGGCCCACACGCTGAGAAGATACTACTCGTGTCCTCTCACCATTTGGTTGACATGAAGGTGATGTAAGCACGGAAGTGTTAAGGGGGAGGAACTGAGGATAAAGTTCAGCTGGGCGGAAAGGGAAGAGGGGGGACGACTGAGTGTTAGCATTACTGGTATGTGAGTAGTGATATAGTGCTATGGTATGTACATGATAGTAGTGATGTACTACTTAGGTATGTGAGTAGTGATATAGTGCTATGGTATGTACATGATAGTAGTGATGTACTACTTAGGTATGTGAGAAGAGATGTAGATCTAGTTTTTTTTTTTTTTTAAATATATATGTCAGATCTGAGTAATGCACGAATCAGTACAACTGTGGCCGAGCGGCAGGGCGTTCAACTGGCGTACTGAAGAGTTCGAGTCCTGGTGAAGGCTATGAATTTTTTACCTGGACTCGAGGGTATGCCTGAGTCTACCCAGCTCTGATAGGTACCTGACACTAGGGTTAAAGTAAAAGCGGCTGGGCATTGTACTTGTCACACAATCCGCTATTATGACGTGGCCACAGAACTGGTGAACGCTGCTTCACCGGCCCTATGGCGAGATCCCTTTACTTTTGAAGTTTTGTACGGATACCCGAGAAACCCAGATTTTTCAGGAAACATGAAACCGTTTCTGATAAGCCAGATACGGCTTCGAAACCCGTTTCCGGTTCTAATTGTAAGATTTAAAAAAAAATACATTAAAAAAAAACTTAATAAGAATTTATCTTTACAACATTAAAATGTATAATAAAACGTCTGACATTTACCATTAAACTTGAAAGTTGAAACTTTCTTAAACAAGCAGAAAGAATGAACAAATCTAAATAATGATTTTCTTTAAAAAAAAAAACAACAACAACAAATACAGCTACTGTGGAGGACAACCGCAAATATGAATTGTGTGTGAACTATTATTACTACTCGTGTATTATCTTATCTTATACATTATAGACGCTCCTTCTGTAAAGAAGATTATTGCGTCCTACGAACATCGGTGGTTTGAGTCTAGTCCTGCATTTCTATAAGTGTTTTAAATGATGATAAGTTAATGGTTTTCCTGGTTCGTTCAGGCAACCCATTCCATCCCCGTATTCCACTCGGGAAGAAAGAGTAGGCCTACTTATATGCATTTGTTCTCGCATAAGGGATAAGGAAAGTGTTTTTGTCCTTACGTTTATCTGAGCACTGTAACAGATTGTAAATTAGCTTACACATAAATGTATACATATTTTAATACATAACATATACGTTTATTTAGTGTAAATAAACTAAATAGTAATATTCTACAATTACATTATCTCTGGTTGTTGACATGTTTACAGTACACGTGTTGAAGTCAGTTGGTCGCGAGCCATGGAAATGCCTTGACCTATGATAAGTAGTGATGTAGTACATACTTTGAAATGTGAGTGCCAATGGAGTAAACGGTAGTCAGTAGTGCTTTACTATCATTATGTATATGTTGCACACATATTTTCGTTCGTTACAGTGACTGCTAAAGCCAAGTTTGAACCGATCCTTTTAGAATAGGATTCGATGGTATAGTCCATGGATCGGCAACCTTTTGACCACAGTGTGCCAAAGTAGGATTTCTAATTCATTCAGAGTGCCAAAAGACTAAAAGTCATCTTGCTCTTTTCTTGAAGAAGAGACAAGAATAGCATTCTAGGGATCTTCCGCGTGCCATTAACAATTGCTCTGCGTGCCAAGTCTGGCACGCCTTAGGTTGCCGATTCCTGGTCTAGTCTGAAGCAAGTAGAAGGCTCGGGAGTTCGAATCCAGGTGAAAACATCGGAATTTTTCCAAGGGCTGTCTGTTGTCCTTGAGTCGCATCTGTACCCATGGGCCTCCTAGTTGTCGAAGTGTGGAAACCACCAGTACGCTTACATGAAGAGCACTCCGGTGGGCTAATTCATGGGGGACAGCCCTTGCAGCGTGCACCACAGAGAAGCTCCGAGCCTCGATGGGAAGGAAGCAAACTATGCAGCAATCCCGCCTCACCCCCCCCCCCCTGTTCCTGGATGCACATACCTATAGTCTTGGATTTGTACTACCGAGCCACTACGATAATGATCCGAGGGGAATTCCGCAGTAATGTAGTGCACGTGGCTGCGGAGACCGTACCCTATGTTACACGGCTATGTGGCTGCTGTCGCTCGGACATAACCTTGATGTTCCCCCCCCCCCCCCATGACCCCTGAACCTAGATACGCCCTGTACGTAAAAGCCGAAAGTCTCGTCCAGTTATTTAGGCAATTATAATATGGTGCCCTTCAGTATACACAGTTATTAAAGATGGATGGACTCAAGACCATAATTTCAATTAACCATAATTCAATTATACCTACTTTAAAAAAATTGTATCCGTTTAATTTGCATGTACTTTTTGTACTTTTTGTAATTTTGTACTTTTTGTACTTTTTCCTTCCATAGACAAACAAATTAAATTACATAAAGATGAGCATATAAACATGGACATATTGATCATGTTCAGACCTATATATATACATATACATAATATACTGTATACAGTATTTCACCCACTGTTTCATCAGTTGGCATGACACACAGTAAGGGGGTGACAATACGTGTCATGACTGAATAAAGATTCCCCTTTAGGTATTGACATGTCAGACCTGATGAGACTTCAGGTGACCCGACAGACGTCACTGTTAAGTAAACATTGGCAATGAGACACAGGAATGTCAAAATCAACGTTTCCCTGCTTCCCCCTCCCATTTTCCAACTAAATATTTGTGTAGCCCCCCCCCCCGCCCCCCCCCCGTGAGTTTAGATTTAATCAAAAGATGTCCCTGTTCTTCAACAACATTCCCCTTCTCTATATGTAGCTACCACGTTGTTGACTATCTGCTTTAAATAAAAACAATTTATTACGCTAAAAATGTTTGTCAAAAGTTGTTCCCAGCGTATGTCTACGTGTGATTGAGAGAAATTATCTCCACTCTATGTTCCTACAACATTTTGACAATCTGCATTTATTTCCACAAATTATGATGCTAGAATAAGTCAGAAACGAATGACTTTAAACATGTGTTGTTGTTTTTTTTATTCCGAGAAATAATATTTCTAATGTTAAATAAATAGTATATGCCTTTTACTTTACATCATATTAAACATTTCTTCAGCTACTTGTAAACAGCAAATAGACCCACTGACAACTTCCAGACCAATAGAAAAAAAAACATCATCCTGGCATTTTTACCTTTCGAAACCAGAGCCATTTTACATACGCAATTGTTCTACAATAAAATAGTAGTAAATTATTCTGCATTCTTTCAAATCTATATATTTTTTAGGGAAATATTTATGGAAATATTCCTGTCGGTTAGACGTCAAATAAACTGATTCTAATTACAGCTGTTGAGGAAAATATTTGTTGATGAATTATCTCCCTCCTCTACATTATCTTCTCTCCTTATCATATTTTTCTCCCCCTTATCATCCGAAGAACTCGCTAGCATCTTCTCAGTTGCCCAGAAAGGCCGATAACTGGACGCCACGTAATCCAAACAAGAAGCCTGGAGTTAACTACGCCTGTCTGCCATACAAAGTAGGCATTGAAAGAAAAATGTAGACATTTTAAAGTGTGTGGACATAATCCAGCAAATGTCTACAAGTCTAATGCGTTGAGTCGTCAGAAATTCCTCGTGGAATGTCTTGAATTCATCAAAACACACTCATGATACTTTATTTATTTTAATGCAGGGAATGTGGAACAAAAATTTCTTTGAAGTGTATTTAGAAATATGATGCTATTAGAATTAATTAAACAACTTGTTGGCATGTGTAATTTAGAAATTGTTAGAAATAGAGGTAATGTGTAATTACGCATTAAACAATGTGAAGCAAAAAACAGAAAGTCCTTGAATGGATGAGAATCTATCAGTTAGTTGATAGAAATTAGATGGGAAATTGCTACAGAATTGATGGGAAGATGAATAGAAGTTGATAAGACGTTAATAGTGTGAAAAGTTGATAGTTACATGACAAGAAGCTGTACGAGGTTGGTATTTGATATAGATAGAAATACTATAGAAATGTAATAAAATTTAATAGGAAGTTTATATAAATGCAAGTTAAACTTTATAGAATGTTGACAAAAGTGAACTAAAAATGTTGTATAGAAAGTTGATATATATTGTAAGAAAATGTTTATAAATTAATAATATTGTAATAGAAAGTTAATAGAAAGTTGAAAGAAAAGAAAATGAATATTTCTTGTACACTATGTCTAAGCTTTTTCCTTCCTTCATCATTGTCATATATGTAATTTATCTTAATGTTTACAAAACAAAAGAACCTTGTCTTGTTGTTTACATACGAAGAATTCCATTCAGAAAAAAAAGGGGGGGGGGTGTAAATGTGGTATTCCACATAAACAAGAAGGTTTAGAAAATCATGCATCAATTATTTTAAAAAAAAATTATTTAGAAGTATTTAATACAATCACACCTTACAAGTGCTGCTTAAATGGTAAAATCATCCAATTACGCAATCCTTCGGGAAAAAAAGAGTTACATGAAATTGAGGAATACCTTTTTAAAATGCTATATTTTCCCCGAGTCCCGAGTGGCAATCGGCCATAGAATGGGTTTTGCATGGATTAGTCAGGAAAACCATCAATTTATCACCCTTTTAAAACGCTTATTCAAACGCAGGACTAGGCTCAAACCACGGTTATATAAGTGTATGAGGCATTCATCTTTTACCAGTGACAGTGATAGTGATAGTGGTCATAGCATACAAGTAGATAGTGTGGCCAGCGATTTGTTTGAAATCGGGTTTTATTTTCTTACATTGATCTTTGATAGAACTTAATAAACTTATGGACCCCCTATTGACATGTTTACCTAGATGTGTCTCGCTTTATATCAAATCAATGTATCTGTCTTATCGCTCCTTCTATAAAGAAGATTATTGCGCCCTACGCTCATCCGTGTCTCTATACCAATCTGCGCATTACGGTGCTGTGATATGTAGGTGCAATGTTTTCTAAGAAAGTTTAATGCGCTTTAAGCCTACACATGTGCTTTCAAATAGCACATAGGCTTTGAATACATTTTAGAATTGAATTAGTGGTTAAATAGAATTTCCATGCATTAGTCATGAAATGAACAAAGGGCTCTTTCTAAAGTCTGAACAGGTTATGTATCCCAAAGGGGAGACAATTGTCTATTCTGTTGTCGGCAAGACAAAGAAGAGAACTGAGTTGTAGAGTTATCTCTCTTGCTAAGTCAACATTACGCCCTGGAAAGACATCGTCCTAGTTGGGAGTTGTGGTGAGGGACGGGGTGGGGGAAGTGATGGGTGGATGGGTAGTCTATAAAACAATGGAATTACTATTGGGAGAGGCAGAAAATACCAGAAGTTGAGAAGAAAAACTATAACACAGTGGGGGGAAATAAAAGTCTAATCTATTAACATGTTTTTAATTAAAGTCACAGAGACAAGTATGTGTGTTAAATTAAAGTCACAGAGACAAGTATGTGTGTTAAATTAAAGTCACAGAGACAAGTATGTGTGTTAAATTAAAGTCACAGAGACAAGTATGTGTGTTAAATTAAAGTCACAGAGACAAGTATGTGTGTTAAATTAAAGTCACAGAGACAAGTATGTGTGTTAAATTAAAGTCACAGAGACAAGTATGTGTGTTAAATTAAAGTCACAGAGACAAGTATGTGTGTTAAATTAAAGTCACAGAGACAAGTATGTGTGTTAAATTAAAGTCACAGAGACAAGTATGTGTGTTAAATTAAAGTCACAGAGACAAGTATGTGTGTTAAATTAAAGTCACAGAGACAAGTATGTGTGTTAAATTAAAGTCACAGAGACAAGTATGTGTGTTAAATTAAAGTCACAGAGACAAGTATGTGTGTTAAATAGTCTTTCAAATGAGTAACCAGAGCCTCGTTACTCAGAGCCTCGTTACTCAGAGCCTCGTCTCATTCAAATAAATTAGACCAAGAAAACATTTTTTTTATCTCCACAATTTTTACGAACTTTTTAATTAAAATAAATCTCTAGATCTATTATGCTGCGATGAAATATTTCTGTTCATTGTTTCCAATGTTATGACCCCATAAGCATATTGATATTCTCCATGAGCATATTGATATTCTTTGGTGTTTTATTGAGTTGGGTGATTTCATTGTTGATTTACTATTTGTTTTATATCTTCAGTTATCATTGTCTCCTAGCCTAGAGTAATGTCTGTGTTCTTAGTTGTATGTTAAAAGCACTCTGAGCTTACATTATGTTTGTTGGCAGCACTATACAAATATTATATTATTATTATTTATTTATACTGTTTATGATCTAGCATTTTTTTTTTAAAGCTATAGATATGTTGGCAATGTTCTTTAAGAAAATACACAACAATTTTACTAGTAAGGTCGAATAAAACGTGATGTTGTTATTTCTCCCATAGCGATTGGTTGGCTTTGCATGTTTTCCTATTGTGATTGGTTGGCTTTTAAGTCTTACGATTATGATTGATTGGTTTGTAACTCTTCCGATTGTGATTGGTTGGCTTGTAAATCTTACGATTATGATTGGTTGGCTTGTAAATCTTACGATTATGATTGGTTGGTTTGTAACTCTTCCGATTGTGATTAGTTGGCTTGTAAATCTTACGATTATGATTGGTTGGCTTGTAAATCTTACGATTATGATTGGTTGGTTTGTAATTTGTAACTCTTCCGATTGTGATTGGTTGGCTTGTAAATCTTACGATTGTGATTGGTTGGCTTGTAAGTCTTACGATTGTGATTGGTAGGTTTGTAGGTCACATAAAAAAAAAAAAATGAAACTTTGAATCTACAAATTTTCTTTTTGTTCAGTAGACAAGATATATTTTTTCATTCTCACCACTATGCTCGAGGTGCTAATGACCTACAGGAGACTCTATTCCAGTGATAGTTATTGACGTGTCTATATATGAACACGTAAATGAGATAGAGGTTTTCTAACACACAAAGGTAAGCTAAAGGACTATAAGGCAAAGCCGTAATTTCCAGATTTGTCTCATCCCAATTTCGTTATATATGAAAAACATGGATTGGTTGATATTTTTTTCACGGACACATTGTTTTAGCCACACTTTTACAGACACTCTGCACAAATGTACAACGTTTTCACAACACTGATCAGTGATAGCAAACTTTGAAGTTGTTAAGATAGATGTTTTATTAACAACTTTGAAGTTGTTAAGATAGATGTTTTATTAACAAAGATGTGCGCAGTAAAATTATTGTTGTTGTTTTTTACTACTCAGAATTAAACAAGTACAGCGCAGTTGTCGTGTGTATGTTTTTTCCCCTGTCTATAAGTTTGGTATGAATGTTGGAATTCCTCTGTTGTAATAGGATTCGGTTTATTTTATTGGCAACAAGATCTTTGTATGCGTAACCTAAGCAGAAGTATGTGACCTGTGATTTAAGGCTCGGGGCGGGAAAGCATGTAGTCTGGATAGTTAAGTGGCACACTAAAAAGAAGAAAAAATGCCGATAATTTAGAGTTTGGGGCTAATAGCAACAAGATCGTTTTATTAACTGTAAAAGATAATAATATTAAGATGGTATTAAGATGGTAAGTAATAAGCAATAATTAGCTTCAATCATAAACTGAGCCTTATTAAACCTAACCCCGGACTTAATTCTAACCCAAATCATAACCTTGACGAAAAAAACTAATATTCAACCCTGTCCTAACATTTTGTTATAATAAGTAAATGTTATGATTAACCAGAAGATGGAGTGTGAATTGGAGCTAGAGCAAGTCATCCAAGCTCTACCCCCTCACCCTTTGTAGCCTAATATGGTGGGGTTGGGAAGCAGGCATTGGTATAGGGTCAGAACGTCACCATGACATTACTAAGGTCGCCTGATCTATTTCATATTCTTTTATCTGTATCTCTATCTTTACATTTCAGTTTCGAGCTTTGACTGCGCCAAAAGCACAATCGATCAGACGTGACCTGCCTAGAAATATGTCACTTCACTTCCGGGGCGGAGTATAAGAATAAAATTTGAAAACGATTGGCCCATTGTCGCGCAGTGATCAAATAACAGATTGCCTGCATTCCATTGTAATGACACGTGCTGTGTAGAGTGTTGCTATCCCAGGTAGAAAGACACCATTGCAAAAAAAAAGTGTCAAACGAAATCGTGTTTGTGAAACTAATGTATGCAGGCCACAACTTTTTGTTGAATAATGATTGTCTCGCTTCATCGATTTGATATAGGCCTTCGGGGGGTGAAACTGCAAGCATAAGTGTAGCCTGCATTTGTTGTTTGATCTACAGTTTAGCATAGTTTGTTTGCAGGTTGTATCATCATTCAGTTGGAACAGTTGATCATGACCGTAGTAAGAAGAGTGCTTTACACAAGTGCCATACACATGTAGCTTTATTTGGGAGGATAGATACCCAGCGGGCACACCACGTCCTATTGACGGGGGAAAAGCGTTGTTTCCACGTGTTTTCGTGGTTTCCACGTGTTTTCGTGGTTTCTACATCTTCCCACGTCGATACCATGCGATGTGCCCACTGGATAGGTTGGTGTGTCGATATCTAGGTAGTTAAGTAAGTGACAGTAGATGTGCATTTATGTATGTAGGTAATTGTGTAGCTCGGTAGGCAGAGGTGTAGTTGGGGGTGGGGGGACAGGGGAACATATGTCACCGGGCGCCAAGGTAGTAGGGCGCTAAAATTACAACGTTACATTGAGAAAAAATTTTTATTAATTGGAGAAAGTGTGAGGCGACATTTTTTTTTTAGTTCGTCCGTCAGAAGTTACATAATACGTTGCAGCTAGGTAATTAGGTATGTAAGTAGGCAGGTAGGGAGTTGTTTTGTGTTTTTTGGTGGTAATTATTTAGGTAGATGGGCGGGTATTATGTATGTGGTTATGTTGGTAGTTGGGTAGCGAGGGTAGTAACTACGTCGGTAGGAAGGTAGGTATATCGGAAGGTACGTAGGTAGCAGAGATGTTGGTATATAAGGTATGAGCAACTTTTCAGATATATAGATCTACGTATTGGTAGATATGTTTAAGTAGTATGGTAGGTACTAAGTAGAGCGTCTGGAAAGCCGGATAAGCAGAACCACAGGAATGTATAGTACGTAGGCAGACAGGCAGGCAAGATACTAGGTATGCAAACTGCCAATGCATCTGCTCATTTACCGTAAAATGTAAAATACAATAAACTTTAAATGTACAATAGCAGCCGCATTATCTGTTCCTGGAGATACGAGAGTTATTACAAATATCTTATGTGATAGATGTGTATAAGGCAGGCAATATCAATAGAATGATTGTTCAAGTACACTTTTTTTTCAGAAAATGTACACTATAAACCGACTAGTAGAGATATATAAATACTACACTATAAACAAAACATAAACATTGAAACTATCACTGCAAACATGGTGTTTATATTTGTGTAATACATACTTTGTGCCGTTGTGCTGGACTTGTCCGTTCTGTGCCATGGTCTCCTTTCAAGGTGTCCTAATAATTGAGAATGAGATTCAGATGATGTTGATAAGTGATCTATTTATATCTCCGTGTATTTCTCAGTTGGATCGATAGCTGAAAATTCACAGTGGAAAAAAAGACGAAGTTAGTTATATGGACGCCATATGGCAACTGTATATTATATATAAAAAAATAAAGAAGTAGGGCCTATAATTATTTATGTAATGGGTAACTTAAAACATTCGGTATGGGATGTGTTACTTAGTCTACCCAACTATGATGGCCTGATGGCTACCTGACAGTAGCTGGGGAGAAGTAAAGAAGTATATACTGTTTGGCATTGTGCTTGCCACACAATCGCCGGAAACTGATGAATACTGCCTAACCATCACCATGAAACAATAAGGTCTAAAGGGGTAATTTACAATAGGCCTATGTCTATAGTAAATAACACATTTGCTTTGAAATTACACATGTGTGTTCGTTGAATAAAGCAGTACATTTTTTTTTTTGGGGGGGGGGGGGGCTGCCAATCATTTAAGTCGAAGTAATTCCAAGCCTAAGTAGGCCCTATATGATTGTAAAAACAAAAATGTATTACTTGTGCTTATACAAATGTTAGAAAATACTATACTCTTATAATATATTATAAGTTCATAAAAAGTACTCGAGAAGGTCTTATAATATCAGACGTATGTTAACATGAACATAGAAACAGGCCCACATCTTATAAGGACCTAATCTATAATCAAATTGTAACACGTGAAGGAATTTAATAGTTTAAATGCAATAAACTTTAAGTTATAATGAAATAGACTAATAAGAAACACGTTGGTCCAGCAGCTGTATGTAACATTGACCTTATGAATCTATCGGGCTAGACTCCATGTTACATTGACCATATGAATCTATCGGGATAGACTCCATGTTACATTGACCTAATGAATCTATTGAGATAGACTCCATGTTACATTGACCTAATGAATCTATCGGGATAGACTCCATGTTACATTGACCATATGAATCTATCGGGATAGACTCCATGTTATATTGACCTAATGAATCTATTGAGATAGACTCCATGTTACATTGACCATATGAATCTATCGGGATAGACTCCATGTTACATTGACCTAATGAATCTATTGAGATAGACTCCATGTTAATCGACAGTTGCTGCTTTTATTTCGTTTTTTAGAGTTCCATGACTTTACTAGATTGTCTAGGCATTGTACTAGCCACATATTCCCCCTTGTATGTTCTATATCACGGCTATGGCAACTTGTAAACGCTGCTTTACTAGCCTGGAGCATTAATTTGGTCTGAACGGAACTTTAAAAAAATTAAATTCAACTCCAAGTTTCTAGATTACATTCTGGACTTTCTTTTCTGCAATGTACCCGCTGACTGTTTTTTTCTCTTTTGATAAGATTATGTTGACAGTTGAAAAATAGTCCAGGTGACTAACTCTTATTGATCAGTTTATGCTAACTCTAATATAAGCATATATAAGCATATATATACATATATATAGGCTATATATATAGTGAAGTGCGTTATTCCCAATCTGTACTATAAGCAGATTTTCTGCTTCTCAATGAACTTTATTTATATACATTGGCGAGACCGTGTGAACGTGTTGACAATAGAATTAAATAGAACTTATCAATTAAAGTTGGCGTAGGTTTTTACAGGCGTGTAAACAAACATGACTATTTTAGGACTGATTCGTTTGAACACTTTTTTACACTAATGGCTAATTAACAATTACTGTTGTTGTTGTTTTGAGTTACAGATTTTACTTTCAAATTAAGTTATTTTTATTATTCAATTGACAAGTCTTAATGATTATGCATGCATGGTAAACCTAACAGTTCATAGTGTTCCCGAATTTCCGGTCATATTCATTCATTTACTAACAAGACATGTCTGCGTGCTGTGTTAGGCTACTGGTTGTAGGCCCTACTGAGAATAAGAAACGATGTAGAGGATTCAATTTTATTTCATTTCCAAAAGATGTCGCCAAAAGAAAACGACGGACTGTCAACGCCAGACGTGAAGAATCACCTTTTTTTTATTTATTCCCAAACTTATTGTTTGATGCAAAACGAATTTTCGTTTTGTTTCTTTATGTATCTCAATATATAATGTTATTTGATAGCCAAGAAACGCAACTCTTGACTACTGTATTTTTCTTTAACATGCTAAATGTAACTTAACGCGTTAATACCTCAACGCAAAAAAACAACAACAAAAAACTCAATTATTGATTGTACACACATAATTACAAGTGCACGTATTACTTTTAACAAAATCGGATTGGACTGGATTTTAAGGTCGACACATTTTTGAACTATGAAGCTACACCCACCTTTTTTTCAAATTACCTTTTTTAATTAAATTTGTTTCATGATTTAGTTTCTCTTCTATATTATCTGGAAGTATTTTTATTATTATTCAGAGAGAACGAGTGAAGCCGGCTGGTCCAGCGGTTAGTGAGAGAGAGAGAGAGAGAGAGAGAGGGAGAGAGAGAGAGAGAGAGAGAGAGAGAGAGAGAGAGAGAGAGAGAGAGAGAGAAAGTGAAAAAGAGATAAACCTAGTAAATGAGGATCACTTGTATATCCAGATGTGACAGCGTCATCAGCGTGTTGACAATCAACTGATATGACTCACATGTGCTACTGTAAGGTTATTTACAGTTGTCAACCGCTCCATATTAACCCTACACACAGACTCCACCCTAATGGTTTACAATGTAACTTTAAACACTTTGTGTCTAGATATGTTTATTTCCAACTGTAATAGAGACAAGGATCGCTTCTAGCTTCAGACAATAAACCTAAACATTTTAAAGGAGTATCTTCACTTTTTTCTTTATAAACTTCTTTACAAAAATACAATTTATATTTTGTTTATTAAAGTAAGCCTAATATGTCTAGTCTACTATCTAACAAATTTTTTTATAAGGCCAACGTTCCATGAATAGATGAAATAAATAACATTACATTAGGTTTTCAAACAATAGCTTAATAATAGGCCTAGAGTGGATCCATTCGTTAATCCATAGACTATAATATACATGGACCGCTTGCTTTAGTTTTTCTGCTATATGATGACTCGAAAGACTGCTTATTTCGGAATTCCCGATTCTAAATGAAGTAATTGTAATACAAGTTCCATTTTATTGAATCGCACCATTTTTTTTAGAAATTTTGTGCGTCAATCTATGACTAAGATATGGACGCTATGGATGAGGAAGTTTTTGTTGATGAATTGAAAGGCATACTGGAGGTAAATTTTCAAATTAAATAATTACTTATTGAAGAAGTATGGAGTTTATCTGTTAGACTCATGTTCGGTGTATATTATAGTCTATGGTATTTCTGCTATATGATGACTTGAAACACTGATGATCGGAAGTCCCGATTCTAAATAACGTAATTGCCATACCGGAAATAAAGTCATTGATATACACGTTCCATGATGTTCTCAATGAAAAATTAAAATCGAAAGTAGTACAGAGCTGAAACATTTATAGATCAGTGTGGTGTGCGCACGGAAAAAAGAAAAAAAGCTCTAAAAATAGAGCAGGCGGTCCATCTTATTATAGTCAATGATAATAGGATTAATAGGCCTACAAGTATTCATTTCAAGTCGAAAAAAATGCGATTTAATAAAACGGAACTTGTATTACAATTACTTCATTTAAAATCGGGAATAGCAAAAAACAGTAGATAATAGCATAAAAAACTAAAGCAAGCGGTCCATGTATATTATAGTCTATGGTTAATCCATACAATTAGTTGAAGAAAAGCACAACCTATTTAAGTAGGGGAATTTCCCTATTTTTGTTTTCACTATTTGAACTATGAAGCTAATAACAATATTGGTTTGAGCCCAATTGTTAACCTCCCCCCCCCCCCCCTTTTTACACCGATTACTCCATAAATGCACGGAATGAACAATCGGCCGTGTAATACACCAGGGGTTGGCGACAATTTTATAATAGTGTGCCCAAAATAGGATTTCTAATTCATCCAGCGCGCCTACAGCCTTTTAAGTCATCCTGATCTTCACTTGTAGAAGAGACTTGAATAAACTTTTTGGGAAGTCTTCTGCGTGCCATTGAAAATCGCTCTGCGTGCCAAGTCTGGCACGCGTGCCGTAGGATAACGACCCCTATACAACACTCAAATGTACGTTTGGTGTGAACATAAACAGAAAACACAACCAAATAAAAGCTAAGGGCCTATATTGAAATTTTTTTTGTAAACGCTATCAACATTTAAATACTTTGATTAGATCACGCTATAAATATATCACAATGCACCCTTTCCGGTAGGCCTATGCTACACACCCGCGGGTGTGAAACAGTTTTCGTCAATGGGCCGCATAGCGAATTTGATACACCAAGATGGGCTACACATTCTGATAATTTAATTTCTTATTCAAGTAAAAAAATAATTGACGTTATATAAGCTCTTCGTGGGGCCAGACTAAAAGGCTTGGCGGGCCGTATTATGGCCCGCGGGTCGCCTGTAGCACACCCCATTACAGAATAATTCAATGACATTTTATTATCGCCTTAAATTTTTTCTTGGTCTGCTTGTTTCCTATACATGTTTTTTATGTTGTCGCCTTTTCGTCTTTTTTAAAATTTCTTAATTTTATGATTTCACACTTTCCCGCCATTTAAATCGTATTTATATTATACCGTAAGTCGGCGTAAGTAGAGACATCAAAAGTCAAAACGGTTAAAACATTCGCGTCACGGTTGAGTGGCGATAGTGATCTGAAGGAAAGAGAGAAACGTGGCGTAAAAATGAGGGTGGGGAGGGGGGGGGGTAATGTCGTCTCTTCCAATATTCGCAACTGTATTCAGACTTATATCCATTGACAAGTTAAAGAGGCAGACAGACAGACGGGCTGATGGACAACAAGCCATATAGATTAATTCAATGATAGATTGATTGAAAGGTGTGTACATTTGGGGAGACGATGAATTATAGTTAATTGACAGACTGATAGTCAGGCTGAGCAGATAGACATATTGATTACTAGATAACCTTCATAGGTATGTTGAGTTCTTCATTGACAGACATGCGGACAGACCAACAGATAGACAAAAATGACCCCCATTACCATTATGAGTCAGACAAAACGACAGACGGCTGTAGATATTTTTTTTTCAAAGGGAATTAATGATGACAAAAAATATTGTGATTTTACTGTAGAACAGTTGATTGTGTACTCGCGTAAAATTAGTTTACTGTAGCCTATTTAATTAGATAAGTTTCAGAAAATGGATATTATCTTAATATTCAAGTTAAATGGTGTAAATATAAAGCGCATTCGAAGACTTTGTTATGAATAGCGCTAAATAAATATGTCATTTGTAATTTATAAATGTGACTGTATTGAAGCTGTAAAAAAAATGGGCGAAAAAAAAAATTTTTTTTAGGATAGAAAATGAACTAGAAGCGTTTTTAAGAGAAAGGAAAAAAAATATAAATATATTATCGTTGATAATGCATGAGGCAAAAAAAAAAGGTGCAAGAGAGAAAGAGAGAAAGAGAGAAAGATAGAAAGAGAGAAAGAGAGAGAGAGAGAGAGAGAAAGAGAGGAAGAGAGAAAGATAGAAAGAGAGAAAGAGAGAGAGAGAGAGAGGGACACAGTGAAGGGCGGAGGTGAGAAAATGTATGCAAAGACTAAAAAGTGACGTTATCCCATCGGTTTATGAATTTTTCTGTCAATATCCTTTCATTAGCCTCTGTATACACATAATGAAAGTAATGGACAATAGTCATTTTAAAAAAATATATAGATCTAAATATAATATAGGATATATGGTGGCCGTGCGGCAGAGCGTTCGGTTAGCGTTCCGAAGGTACCGGGTTCGAATCCTGGTGCTGGCTAGGATTTTTCCCCTGGTCAGGAGGATGTCTCTGAGTCTACCCAGCTCTGATGGGTACCTGACTTTATGTGGGGTAAAGTAAAGGCGGCTGTGCATAGTGCTGGCCAAACAATCACCTAGTATGCCGTGGCCACAGAAACTGGTGAACTCTGCTTCACCGGACCTATGGATCAATTCGGTCCGATGGTACTTAACTTTTTTTTTTACATATATAGACATTTGTAGCATAATGATAAGATAAATTATGCTACAAATGTCAGCCAATGTATTTAATATCACGTTTTGCATTAATTACTTAGTCATTATATTTAATAATAATAACAGGCTTTAACGGTAATAAATCAATCTGAATTTATAAATATATCAGTGTATAATTTTTAGTTTTACTTACAATTTTATATCTCCAATTGCTCAGGTAAAACGTAATACAAGCACAAACTGAAGTAGCTTACACTGAGAAAAAAAATTCAAAGAACTGAAAACGTAACCAAACACATTCAATCAATAATAGTCACAAATAAAATGTATAACTGAGTGCAAGTCTTTATAACACGCAAAGCAAAGTGGGTCACCATCCCTTTTATTCAGATATTTTTTTCAAGTTTTTCTTCTTCATTTTTTTTGTACAACAGCCTACATACCTGTACTATAAATAGCAACCACTAACCCACCAAATAAGGGAGAGTTACCGCCTCAATAAGCGCGCGACGCGGAGACACGACAATGTTTGGGAGAATGAATGACGTAAAATCCGTTTGCTTCTGCTACCGGTTTTCGTTGGCCACTGTTTTTTTTCTCCTTCTTTCAAAGTGCATTTTACGCCAAATGTCACGAAAGTTCGGTGTTGTTTAAGGCTTGGTTGTAACTTTTGACGAAGGTCAAAGTTTAAAACGACTGAAGTTATGTGTCATTACCATTTTGACGCATTAGCTTTAATCTCTCTAGCAGTAAACAGATTTTTTCTTCTCTTCAAGCTGTAAAATGTTTTGAAGTCGTAATATATAGACTAGAAGGCTTTCTCCATTGAGTGCAGATTGCACACCCATTGTTTAACATCTAGGGTTCAAAGGGTGTGTATGTGTGTGGGAGGTCATTGAAACTTAAACTGATTAAAAAATGTTTTTAATCGAATAAGCTTATTTTTTATGCGTCTGCGGAGGAAAGTTGCAACTTTTCTTGCATTATCTTTCCATTGTTATTTTCTTAAAGACCAAGTGAAGAGCTTTTTATCAAAATTGAGTTAACATTTGATTTTGATAGTAAATAGTGTATTCAGCATCGGAATGTTAATAAAAATCATTTATACAAAATATCATAGATAAATTTGAAGCCGGCTGGTCCAGTGGTTAGTTCACCGGTCTGAGAACCAAAAACCAACTGACAGGTCGCGGGTTCTATCCCTGCCACCGACGGATCCCTGTCGCCCTGCAGGAGTTTTGGGCCTAGTGGACGTAATAATCTTTTATCTAGAAGGAACGTCTGTAAACGTATAAGATAATTAGTTCAATATTTGCACTTAAATGTGTGTGTTGTTCGGAGGAAATATCCAAATCTCGTAGCCATTTGAGATGTTTTTATTTCCGGCACTATAGGAAATAAACGTAAGAGGAGGGATTTCGACTAGGAAAAATTAATATTGTCATGTGTATTGAATCTATTGCCACATGTTTTGAATCTTTTCCCGGTTCTTATTTTTGACAAAATGGTTAAATATAGATTTATAGCGTCGAGTTTTATTTATTTATTTTCCTTCTCAAACGTCACTGCCGTATGAGGCTATTTTGAATCTATTGCCACATGTTTTGAATCTTTTCCCGGTTCTTATTTTTAACAAAATGGTTAAATATAGATTTATAGCGTCGAGTTTTATTTATTTATTTTCCTTCTCAAACGTCACTGCCGTATGAGGCTATTCCAAATCTCGTGAAATTGAGAAAAACCTCTTCACTTGGTCTTTAAATGTAAATGAGCATTAATCTCGATTTTGTGCAAATGTTTGTTTCTACAATAATCAAAGATGAAAAAGTTACTTGCCGGTGTGTATTATAATTAGAGTCTAGAGCCGGACTAAAATACCGGCAACACGGGTGGATCACAGAATAGGTATAAAACAGAATGCGCAATCGCATATTTTTATGTTTCCGGAAGTAATACCGACGCCATACTGTTTAAACGCAGCGGTCCTGGTTACACTATATATTGATGCTTATTTACAATGCCTTTTTCTTCAAATCTACAAGTTCGAAAAACCCAAAGCTAATGTTTGAGGCAAAGGTTACAAAAACTGTTGTGTAATAAACAATGATGCGAAAACGATTGATTATCGTACCGAGCTACGCCTAGGCCTAGGCTATCTTTTCAAATATCAGTACCGGGTAATACAATTTTACATCATATAGGCCTAATCCTATAATGTTGAAAAGAAAATGGGTAATTAAGTCAAATTTTATAAAAGTAAGCCTAAAATGAAATATAATATAGGCCCTATATATAGGCTATTGTATATATTTATGGTACGCCTAGATATCCTTTCTCATTATACTATAGTAGCGTCTCTAGCGTCCGCTGCCTTGCGTCGAACAAAAATGGCGGAATCGAGCTTCACTTTTAGTGACTGCGCATAGAGGGATTGCGCATTCTGTTCTATACCTATTTTGTGGGGTGGATAGTGGCCGTCTATAAAGCGGGTATTAAGAGGGTTAACCATTTCTGACAATATGTGACTGGCTGGATGGAGTCTTCAGGTCTAAATCATAGGCTCTCAACCTTTTTCCGCTCATTCCCCCCACCCCTCTGAAAGTTAAAGGGTCATTATAATTTCCGCAATTTTTTTTAGGTCGACCAGATGTGTGTGCTTATTTGTTATCTTTAAAAAAACTGAAAAGGAAACATATTGTAAGAATTAATAGATAAAAAAATTACCTAAACAAGAGGCTTGGAAAAATCAATTTTAATGTGAATCGTTTGCTTGATGTATTGCTAGTAGTTTGTCTATATTTGTTTCAATTTTGGTTGCAAAATACTTAGGTCTCGACGTTTCACTATTTGCAGCTTTATTTTTCTTTTTTTTTTTTTGACAACAAAATGGTATTAGCCTAAAATCCACTTCCACAAAAGAGGGAGATAAGAATGCAATACAAAATTTTTGCCAAAACTCACAGACCTAGAGAAACTGATTGATTTTCTCACAAATAATCGCATTTGCTTTTCAAAAACTTGAGCACCGAATCCAAGTCTCATACATTATATTTAAACGGTAATCTTCTGCTAACCAACGCACCTCTGTGTCTCTGTGTGCAGTTTCCATCGCTTGTAGTCCTCGTCAATGAACAATATTTATGTTGCAACATAGTACACAAGTATAATAAAGACATAGATCTAGTCAAAGACATAACAAGAAAATTGTAAAATTGGCAAACAATAAAAAATTATATCGAAACAATAATTGTACTACATATTATATTAATAATAATAAGAATGTAATCTAAATCAGGGGTCGGCAACCAAAGACATACGTGCCAAGCATGGCATGCAGGGCGATTTTCAATGACACGCGAAAAGCCTCCAAAAGGTGTTTTTTATTGTTAAAAACAACAACAGCATTTTCCGGTTCTGAATGAAGAAAACTTACAGTTGAAGCCGATGTTTCTGAATGAGGAAAACTGACAGTATAAGCCGATGTTTCTGAATGAAGAAAACTGACAGTATAAGCCGATGTTTCTGAATGAGGAAAACTGACAGTTTAAGCCGATGTTTCTGAATGAGGAAACTGACAGTTTAAGCCGATGTTTCTGAATGAGGAAAACTGACAGTTTAAGCCGATGTTTCTGAATGAGGAAAACTGACTTTTAAGCCGATGTTTCTGAATGAGGAAAACTGACAATTTAAGCCGATGTTTCTGAATGAGGACAACTGACAGTATAAGCCGATGTTTCTGAATGAGGAAAACTGACAGTATAAGCCGATGTTTCTGAATGAAGAAAACTGACAGTTTAAGCCGATATTTCTGAATAAGGAAAACTGACAGTTTAAGCCGATGTTTCTGAATGAGGAAAACTGACAGTTTAAGCCGATGTTTCTGAATGAGGACAACTGACAGTATAAGCCGATGTTTCTGAATGAGGAAAACTGACAGTATAAGCCGATGTTTCTGAATGAAGAAAACTGACAGTTTAAGCCGATATTTCTGAATGAGGAAAACTGACAGTTTAAGCCGATGTTTCTGAATGAGGAAAACTGACAGTTTAAGCCGATGTTTCTGAATGAGGAAAACTGACAGTTTAAGCCGATGTTTCTGAATGAGGAAAACTGACAGTTTAAGCCGATGTTTCTGAATGAGGAAAACTGACAGTTTAAGCCGATGTTTCTGAATGAGGAAAACTGACGGCTGAAGCCGATGTTTCTGAATGAGAAAAACTAACAGTTTAAGCCGATGTTTCTGAATGAGGAAAACTGACTGTTGAAGCCGATGTATCTGACACATTGCAGTGAGTTTAACTTGCATTTACATTTGCACTGGAATGGATTTGCATTGAAATTGGACATATCTTGCCATAATAACAATTTCAAAACATGTACATCCCTATGTTAAAGAATATATTAAGATAGATAGTTGGGCTTTTTCAGAAGTTCCTCGAAGCACTCAAAGCGGAGTTTTCTAATCAAAGGAAAAACTTTCAAATTGATGGACTCATTTTTTTTATTCCACACCAAGCTGAACTGGTTTAATATTACTACAACCTTCTTAGTTGTATATCTCATTTTTAAGTGAAGGAATATTGGAGATTTTAAAACGAAGCTAGTTGATTTTTTAACATTTAGAAAATGGGCATCCAAATGTGCCCATTTGCGGAAAAAATCTGGGAAGGAGCTGCGTAAGAAAATCATCTGCTATTCTCAACTGCATTCGCTCTTTTACTTTCATCTTTTGGTTTAGATCTAACTTAAACTTGTGAACATATTTTATCGCACATGAAAGCTATTTTAAGAATACAAAGAGGTGACTTACAATTGACCGTTCATTAATTCATACAGACTAATTACATTTAAAAAAAGCTTTTATGCTCATCTTCTTTAATTAATAATAATATACGTAATTCTAAAACAAATTTATTTGTATTATTAATTTAGAAATATAAGAGACTTATTTAATAGCACAATAGTGTGTAATTTTTTTAATTATCAATGTTTAAAATATAAACTCCTTAAATGGACAAACAATTAATGTAGAAAATGTTTATTTACAAATGTTTAACGTAAATAATGACTAAACAATTTATATGTAGGCCTATATTTTCAAACATTACATTAACTACCCAGTTCGTATGATTACTACGTATCTACTCCGCTTAACGATAGTGTTAGAATGAACTCAATGTTTCAAACGCATTAAAGGACATCTCAGTAAAACTGATATTAAAATATCATTAATATTAGCACCTAAAGACATCACCATTTTTTTATAACTGGATGAATCCACGCTACCAGACAATCAAGCTTTACTTTTAGCTTACGATTATTTGAGTACAGAGATCGGTCGGCGGCAGGGATAGAACCCGCTACGTGTCCTTTGACAGTCCGATGAACTAACCACAGGATCAGCCGGCCGCACACCATACTTGTCCAATACTGACTCCTACTTCTTCGAAAAGTCATTGCGATTCCTATATCTTATTAGTATAATAATATGTATGCCTAGTGTTGGGGAATATCAGATATTTAGCAGGACTTGCGTTTACATCACAGTTCATCAAAAAATGAATCGATTCAAAAAGCTGAGGTCTTCAAAGTATATCAGGTACGTTTGTACCGCCCACTTGCCATTCACCGCCCCCCAATCGCCCCCTGTAACGTCAGCGCCCCCCTAAAGATTCTCACCGCCCCCCGGCGGGCGATATCGCCCCCGTTGAGAACCTATGGTCTAAATAAATGTGACGTCACATACAAAATGTGTATCTTTAACTTCAATGAAAAGTCCATTTTAACAAGTTTCACCTCACTAACTCCAGTAATAATATTGCTGATAGATCTAGAGCTATACAATGACGATATAAAAGTGATTTGAAACAATATAATTTTTAAATTAGAAATATATTGTTATTTTGTTGTGTTTGGAGGGGGGGGGGGGCAAAATCGTGTGGCGTCTTTTATGGACAGCCCTAGACTGTTGCACTTAACGCTTAGTGGTGCCATCATAGATCTTTTAAAACACATTGACAATAATTATTTTTTTCAACGTGCCTAAGAGGCATGTTAAAAAAGGAATATAAAGTATTTATTTGTGTATATATATAAGGAAGAGAGTGAAAGAGAGCGAGTCACGTTTAACGACAACAACGATGCAAAACCTCTAGTGTTTACCTTCCAAAAAAAGGGCAATGTCACCTCCACGAGGGGAAAAGAGAGACAGGTGGCGCTTGTGATCCATGTGACTGTAGGGAGTAGGCCTATAGTTAATTATTATACTTAAAAAGACAACAGCAGGTTCAGGATGCCGGCAACCAAACGTCTGGCCCGGATTAGAATGAAAATATATTTTCTTTTTTTTTTAAATCTTATATTGACCAGTGTATTGATTTAGATGCTGAAATGACCAGTATATTGATTTAGATGCTGAAATGATCAGAATAGGCCTATTGATTTAGATGCTGAAATGAAGTATATAGATTTGCCTGCTGAATTGACCAGAATATTGATTTAGATGCTGAAATGACCAGAATATTGATTTAGATTCTGAATTGACCAGTATATAGACTTACCTGCTAAATTGACCAGAATATATTTATTTAGCTTCTGAATTGACCAGTAGGCCTATATGAGGCATAATTTCAACGTAGGCCTATGTATGACTTTTTCAAATGCAATAGTTGCCGTTTGAGCTAATAGACTTTAAAACTGATCTGAAGCTAAAGGTGTTGAAATATTATACTTGTAATGTATTTCTTTTAAGAAACAATCAATTCAGTTTAATAAAACGTTTTATTGTCGACATACTTTTTGACAAAACACAAGGAGATTTTTAATACACACATAAAACAAAAGAGTGGGAGTGAAAACAATATTAGTCTAATAGTCTAATGATCATTTCGTATTTTTGACATTTTTATCACTCCTTCTCAAAAACAATAAATGACAAAGATGGAACTAAAACATTGGTTTAACACCAAACATGTCTCTGAGTCTATTAAATCGGAACTGCGACAGTCCCTTTGTTAGAATATCTGCTATCAATTCATCTGTTTGACAGTATTTGAGAGTCACAGTCTTATTTTCTATCTGCTCCCTGATGAAATGGTATTTGATGTCAACATGTTTTGCTCTGCCATGGAATTTCGGATGGTTAGCCATGGCCATAGCTGACTGATTGTCCTAAAAAATAACAGTGGCAACATTTGGGTCACACATCAATCCAGACGTTAGTTGTCTCAACCAAAGTGCCTCTTGTGCTGCACTTGAAAGTGCCATATGTCACGATTCTGGAATTAAATCGTAACCTTATTAGCGCTCATGGATAGATCATAGCGCAGAAGTAGTGTAGAACTAGAAACATAGGTTAGCGTAGAGTTAGATTAGGGAGTAGAAAGTAGCCTGACGCCATTACCTCTTTCCCTCTTCTCACGCAATAGGAACACCCCAACCACCCCTTCTCCTCACCTCTCTACACTTTCTCATTCCCGTATTCAGAGTTGCTACTTGATTCAGCCAATTGGTATTACACTATTTGTATGTGTGATTGTATGTGTGTGTATTCTTTAATGTATGTATATATATATATATATATATATATATATATATATTATTATGCTGTCAATTATGATTCATGTTGTATTTTGATAGTACTACTCATTTATTTTGCTAAACTCAGCACACACGTAGACACCCCCATCCACTGCCACACCTTTTTCATTATCTCCCCTCTTCGCCCCCTACTCAGCGCCCGTGGGCATAACCCTTTATCCACTCGAAGTAGTGACATCTGGAGCGAAGCGTCTCGCACATACGTAAGCACCTTGGGCCGCACTCGACCAGAACCAATAGAGACAGGTACATCAAGGGAAATAAGTCATTATCTTATCCTTTGTATCCCCGTATACGTCTACCCACCCCCCCCCCTTTTTCCCTGGGCCCCACCCCGCAAAAGTCGGCGGTACTAATTGCTCGCCTACACCCACCCCTAATTTTCCCCCCCAATAGTCAATCTTCTATGCAAGTATATTTCAAACCAGCCAACCAGAACATATGTAATTCTAAACTAATGTAGCTATCCAATCAAATTGACCACTGATCACGTGACTAAAATGCACGAAAGCGGGCTTAACTAGTTTTAGGACACTTTAGCTCAAGCGTGAGGCGGAGAAGGTTGTTCGATTCTAGCCTCCACTTATTCAGTTGTTCCATAGGATATACCGCCTGCATGTGTATAGATAGATATTTTGTCAGTCTAAGTATTTTCATGAACACAGCTACGGTTGCCTAATGTTTTGGATAACCTAGCAGTACCATGTGTTGAGTGTTAACTGAAGCCTGTGCAAATTCATATATGTATCTTGCCATTGAGTGAAGAATTGAAATGATAATAAACACCTGAACTTAACCAACGATTTATTTGCCTACTTAGAACTATCTGTGTGTCCGTCATAATATCTAACGAGCCAAGAGAGAAATAATAATTATTCCAGGGCGATTCCAGTCACGGTAATTCATACCCCAAGACGACCTGCCACTACTACCCCACTCACCTACGACTCCGCACCCCTCTCATCGCCCAACTTCTGCCAGGTTGATGTCCTAATCCTAAACACATCCTGACACCATATACTCAGCTTCTGCTGTGGACAGAGCCACACATGACTGTTTCTTACTTCTCCAACTTATAGGTCCACTACCCATAAGAAACACATAGCCAGATGTAGACTTTCGATCATCAATGTCACCGGCCCAGTCTGCATCACAGTAACCAACAAATTCATTAGAGTCATTGTTGTGGTACACTAGTCCATAATTCTGTGTGCCTTGTAGGTATCTTAGAATTCGTTTTACTGCCGTCCAGTGTTGTTCTGATGGGTGAGCACAGAATTTAGCTACATTACTCACAGCATAAGTAATGTCAGGTCTAGTCCAAGTTGACAAATACAGTAGACTACCCACTGCTGATTGGTAAAGTCCCTGATCAAATGAACTACTTTCTTCTTCCTCTTTTCTCAATTTTACACCGGAGTCCGTTGGAGTTGATACAGGTTTAGAATTAAGCATTCCAAATCTCTCAAGAACTTTGCTTGTATAACCTGGCTGTCCAAGCCAGATACCATCTTTCTTTCGAGTGAACATCACACCCAAAAAGGATTTTAATTCACCAAGATCCTTTGTGTCAAATTTTGAAGAAACAGCCTTTTTGACACTTGTTAGAATTGTATTGTTCCTAGCAGCCAATATGATGTCATCAACATATACTGCGATGATAACCATCTCTCCTTCTGCAGTTGTATATACACAGGGTTCACTTGATGACTGCTTGAAACCAAGATCTTTCAGATGGTTATCAAGCACTGAGTTCCAACATCGGGGAGATTGCTTTAGTCCATAGAGACTTTTCTTTAATTTACAAACAAGGTTTTCCTTTCCTTGTTCAACAAACCCTTCTGGTTGTTTCATGTATACTTGTTCCTCTAACACTCCGTTTAGAAAAGCTGTGGTCACATCCATTTGATGCAACTGTAGATTGTATTTGGCAGTTATAGCAATGACTGTGCGCACAGACTCGGGTCTAACGACTGGGCTGAATGTTTCATCATAGTCCAGACCATATTTCTGTGAGAAACCCTGCGCAACCAACCGAGCTTTATGTCTCAAAGTTTGTCCCTCAGCATTTACTTTGATCTTAAAGACCCACTTGCTTCCTATAGCCTATCGACCTTCTGGCAGTTCTACTAAGTCCCAGACTTCATTTTCTTGGAGCGATTTAATTTCATTCTCCATTGCCACTGACCATTGAGACTGGTGTGAGCTTGTCATAGCTTGTCTCACCGTACTGGGTTCTTCTAGATCACGAGTCAAGTTCACCCATTCACCATATTGATTTGGTGGGCGTGTTGATCTCACTGGTCTATTGGCATCTGGTTGCTCATCTGGTTCACGAACACGTGTCTCATAAGGATCATCAACTTGATTCACTTCTCCATCGATATCATTTTCAATAAAGTCCAGTGGCACATATGTTGGCTTCTGAGGAGTATCCGTCTCCTTCTCAAAACCAAACCTGCATTCATTAAACAGAACGTCTCGGCTGTAAATTACTTTATCAGTCTTCAGGTTGTATAGGCGATAACCCTTGACATCTGTTCCGTACCCTAGAAAAATGCATTTTTGTGCCTTTGCATCGAATTTTTGTCTTTTATCTTTTGGAATGTGAGCATATGCAACACATCCAAACACTCGCAAGTGATCAACACTAGGTTTGTTACCAGTTAACACCTCATAAGGGGTAGTACCCTGAAGAGCCTTAACAGGACTTCGATTCTGCAGATATACAGCTGTTGACACTGCTTCTGCCCAGAATGTTCGTGGCAACTTTGCTTCAGCTAGCATGGCACGTGCTGCTTCAACAATTGTCCTGTTCTTCCTCTCTGCTACTCCATTTTGTTCTGGTGTTTTTGGAACAGTCAGTTCATGGCGGATCCCCTCTTTCTTTAAATAACTTTCAAATTCTTTGGAAGTAAACTCTCCTCCATTATCAGTGCGTAGGACCTTGAGTTGTTTCTCATATGACTTTTCAACCATTGCTTTCCACTCAATGAAACACTTGAAAACATCATCTTTGTGCTTTAGAAGATAAACCCAAGTATAGCGACTGCAATCATCAATAAAGGTGAGAAAATATTGAGCTCCGCCAAGAGATTGTGTGCTTGTCTTCCCGCACACGTCACTGTGGACCAGATCAAGAATATTATTGCTCACCTTTCCACTAGACTGAAATTTGGCCCTGTGATGTTTGCCTTTTGCACATGCTTCACACAGATCTCTATCTGTCAACTCATCATAATCAAGTCCATCAACTTGTTTTCCTACAGCCAACTTTCTGAGATTTTGAAAACCTAGATGTCCATAGCGTCTATGCCACAGTTCCTCGCTTTTTTCTAGATCTCCTTTTGCTGTATTACAATGATGCTGATTTTCATAGTGACACAGATAGTACAGACCACCTGAATGCACTCCTTGTGCTAGCAGTTTACCTTCAGTATCTTTTATAGTACATCCTTGGTAATTAAACTCGACTCTTTTTCCAGCCTCAGTTGCATGATCTACACTAAAAAGGTTATACTTTAGTTCAGGCACATAGAGTACGTCATGCAACTTGCACACCTTGTGTTTCATACCAGGTAACTTCATTTTAAGTTTGACAATGCCACGTGCATGTGCAGTCAAATTTCGTCCATCGCCAAGTCCAATATTTAGAGGCTCTTCCAAGTTTGACAACTCTATAAATTCTGATTTTTGCAGCACATATGACTCGTTGCGCCTGAGTCAACAACCCAATTTTCATCATCACTGACTGTAGTAGTTAAAGCATGTCGCACTAACAGTCCAATGCTTTCATCACCTGAGTCAGAGTCTCTCCTAGCTTTAGCATCAGTGGGATGTGCCCTATGTTGCCAGTGTTTGCTTGTTTCTTGTCTTTTTAGTTCAGGACAATCTCGTTTTATGTGTCCATTCCTCTTACACTGATAACACTGAGGACCTTTCTTGGTTTTCTTCTCTTTTGACACGAGTGCTTTACTTGGTTCTTTTTCTCTTCGCTGTGATATCTTCCTCTCTTCATGAAGCAATCTCTCAGTTACAAGTTCCATCTTTGGAACTTCTGAGCAAGCCTCAAGAGCAGTTACCAACATATTGTAAGAATCAGGAAGGCTAGCAAGTAGGTGAACCACTCTGTCCTCTTCATCAACGGCGTCTCCTACCACTGCAAGCTCATTGAAAATCTCTGTTAAAGTTTTAACATTTTCATGCACAGAGTCCCCATCTTTCATTCTAAGTGTCAATAATCTTCTTCTTAGAGCCAGTCTGTTGGCCCATGTTTTCTTTTGAAACTGATCCCTTAGTTTTTCCCATACAATCTTAGGTTCAACTGGATTCCCGATTATATACAACAGTGAAGGGTCCAATGCCAAAACAATAATAACCAAAGCCTTGTCTCTCCTTGCATTAAATTTTGCAACCTTTTCAGACTCTTCTTCACCGGGTACAACTTCAGAACCAGTTACAATACCCCAGAGTCCATCTTTCATCAATGCCATCTGGCACTGAATCTTCCAGGTTGAATAATTTGAACCAACAAGAGGAATAATAATGCTTGTATTCATATTTGACATTCTTAATAATTCTTATGTCTTAATCAAGTTGATATTGACAACAATAAATATTCTTTTCTTCAGCCCTCACAGTATTTATAAATCTATTGGTTCCAGTAGGCTATATAAGTTAATTCACAATCACAATCAGTTCAAAACTAACTATCGACATTAGGTTAGACTTAGAATTAGACTTAGACTTAATCAGTCAGTAGTCTATCAGAATAAAACGTTAATTATCACTTTTACAGATAATACATTGACACAGCGCTAAATCGTCCTGGGCCCATAACCTGTTGAAATATTATACTTGTAATGTATTTCTTTTAAGAAACAATCAATTCAGTTTAATAAAACGTTTTATTGTCGACAGACTTTTTGACAAAACACAAGGAGATTTTTAATACACACATAAAACAAAAGAGTTGTAGTGAAAACAATATTAGTCTAATAGTCTAATGATCATTTCGTATTTTTGACATTTTTATCAAAAGGTGAGGCATAAGTCAGTAAAGAATTATTCTTAGACTGTCTCACAAGCTTGCAGGTCTTCTTATAATAATAATAATTATCCCGTGCTTTACATAAGCTTAGACCCAGCAATTAAAAACTAAGTTAAATACGTTTGACAATATCATAACTGGAATAGGGGAAAAAAAAGATTGACTAAACAAACAAACACCCGTATGTATGTCCTGATAAAAGCACGCAAATGTTCACAGACATACTGTAGGTACACATACACATGTGTGTCAAGAGCTATGCTCCCCCAACCACACACATACACACACACATAGTTGATACACATACTACATATGCAGCTTAAGTGATATAATAACAATTTTCTTTTGGAAGAAGTTTTCAAATTTAGGTCTTTAGTTTTTTGCCCCGGTCAGCCAGTGCAGTCACCAAGGATCTTAAGTTTTAAAATAGTTAAAAACTTATTTTTTGGGGTATTGTGAGGATATGGCTCAAAACTTCATAAAATATTTTGTCACCGGAAACACGTCTATGTGCTAAGTTTAACATCCATAGGATGACGGGAAGTGGATTCTGAAAATCTGTTCGATACATATACCGCAAGTACTTTTTCTTAACAAATCAGGAAAACCAGTAACTTAACATCTTTGAACTCCTAGAAAAAGCCACTTTCACAGGTAGCCTCTCGGATAGCACTAGAGCAGAAAGAAAAGCAATTGAGCTTGCTGCAAATATACTAACAAGCCACACTCAATCCCCCAACAGCCTGATTGTCATCTTCACTAACGCCAAAACAGTGCTCGAGTCTCTAAAAAAAAAAACAAATGCCCTGATCAACCAGTCACTCAGTACAGAACTTTTAAAACTGAGCAAAATAACTAAAGAACTGGTTCTCCAATGGATCCCTGGGCAGATACAAAATTAAGGAAATGACACTGCCGACATCTTAGCTAAAGCTGAAGGCAGAAAAAAACAGACAGACCCATCTCTACACTCCGAAGAAATTAAGGCAATACTCAAAAGGAATGAATTCGAAAGATGGTCTGAGCTGCAACAAAACAAACCAAAGATTGATTCTTACTACAAACTCTCCCGCCAATTTCAATACATCATCTTCAGACTAAGGACTGGTCACAACAGGCTAAAGCAACACAGGTTCCGCAAACTACGAATCGGAGCAAGCGAAATGTGCCCCTGCGAAACAGCTCCCGAAAATGCGGAGCATGTCCTTTAGACCTGCCCTCTGTATCTTTCTACCCGGTCAGCCATTTGGACCCTGGGGGCTACCTTCAACGACAAACTGTTCGGTGGACTAGAGCAACTGACAGCCACGGCGCAGTTTATTACAGCTATCGGACTTGTTGTCTGAATCCTCCATATCATAACATTTGAGAACGAAGAAGAAGAAGAAAAATTTGAAGCACTAATCAAAATGCAAGAGTATAGATTCAGACCACCGAAGAGCGTAGGAGCCAATAATTACTTTATAGAATGAGCGTCTGTAACATGTAAGATAAGAACTAACTCAAACTAGCAATGCTAAGTATCTAGGAGTAATAATAAATGATAAGTTATCTTGGAACCCTCACATTGATGAAGTAATTAAAAAATCAAACAAAACATTAGGATTCATAAAATGGAACTTTTACAAATGTAATAAGAATATAAAACTAAAATGCTATCTCACATTAGTTAGGCCTATACTAGAATATGCAGGATCTGTATGGGACCCATCAACTAAAGAAAACATTAAAAAATTAGAACAAATTCAAAAAAGAGCTGCAAGGTTTATAACTAGTGAATATTCCCAATTGACAAGAGTAACACCATTAGTCAAATCACTAAACCTAGAAACACTAGAGGACAGAAGGGCAAAGAGTAAAGTAGTAATAATACATAAGGCATTAAACTCTAATTTAGAAATACAACCCAATAACAATCTGTTGCAAAGCTCAGATAAACATAAAGACAAAAACACCTTCCTTGTCCCTTATGCGAGAACAAATGCATATAAGTACTCTTTCTTCCCGAGTGGCATTCGGGCATGGAATGGGTTGCCTGAACAAACCAGGAAAACCAATAACCTAACATCATTTAAAACATTAATAAAAATGCAAGACTAGACTCAGGCCACGGATGAGCGTAGGACGCAATAATCTTCTTTATAGAAGGAGCGTCTGTAATGTATAAGATAAGATAAGATAAGATAGGATTTACTTTATAGAAGTAGCGCCTGTAGCATGTAAGATAAGATATATATAGGATTTCTAAGTGTAAGATGAATACTTGAATTTTGGTGCAGTCTTTGCATCAGCCAAAGCAACTATGACGTCATTTCCCGCTTCAAGCTCTTTTCCATTTAAAGACCGCAAAGATAAGATTTTATGAGTTTCAGGTGCAAAACTTTTCCAAAAAATTGAACGTAGATTTTGAAACAAATATTCACTGTTGGAGAACTTTGTCACTAACCTATATATGCCTACTCTATTTGTGCCTTAATAGTTTTAGCCAAAGTTTTAATGTCCCCAAACTTTCGTATAAATAAAAGTAATACAAAACAAAATAAGGCCTACTCCTCCCAATCTGATCAATACATCTCAATAGCCTAAGTTTCTTAGCTCTAGAAATTGTTTCATCAGTTCACAAAGTTCTGTCCTGAATAAATATAGGCCTAACAGTGTCGTTGCAAGTGATTTGGGGGCCCGGGGGGGGGGGCTTGGCCTCTTTAGGGGCCCCTGCATTTTAACATTGGACATTATGGTATGAGAAAAAACAATTCGGACACTCCTTTCGGGGCCACCCTCAAGTAGGGGCCCGGGGGGACTTTCGAATTTTGACCCCCCCTTCCCCTTTTGGCGTTGTGTACATATGTGTAAGGTGTTGTGTTGTTCATCCTTTATTAGTGAAGATGACCACATATATTTATTTTTCTTTTTGGCTTCTCTGGTGGCCTTAAAGTCATCTTGCATGTGTTGCACTCATTGCCTCATTCGACAGAGCTGTACAGGGCCTATCTTAACTGGCTTATTGGTTCATTCAATAGAGCTGTGCAGGGCCTATCTTAACTGGGTTATTGGCTCATTCGATAGAGCTGTGCATGGCCTATGTTAACTGGCTTATTGGCTCATTCGATAGAGTTGTGCAGGGCCTATCTTAACTGACTTATTGGCTCATTCAATAGAGCTGTGCAGGGCCTATCTTAACTGGCTTATTGGCTCATTCGATAAAGTTGTGCAGGGCCTATCTTAACTGACTTATTGGCTCATTCAATAGAGCTGAGCAGGGCCTATCTTAACTGACTTATGGGCTCATTCAATAGAGCTGTGCAGGGCCTATCTTAACTGGCTTATTGGCTCATTCAATAGAGCTGTGCAGGGCCTATGTTAACTTACTTATTGGCTCATTCAATAGAGCTGTACAGGGCCTATCTTAACTGGCTTATTGGCTCATTCAATAGAGCTGTGCAGGGCCTATCTTAACTGACTTATTGGCTCATTCGATAGAGCTGTGCAGAGCCTATCTTAACTAACTTATTGGCTCATTTAATAGAGCTGTGCAGGGCCTATCTTAACTGACTTATGGGCTCATTCAATAGAGCTGTGCAGGGCCTATCTTAACTGACTTATGGGCTCATTCAATAGAGCTGTGCAGGGCCTATCTTAACTGACTTATTGGCTCATTCAATAGAGCTGTGCAGGGCCTATCTTAACTGACTTATGGGCTCATTCAATAGAGCTGTGCAGGGCCTATCTTAACTGACTTTTGCATTTCTTTAATCCTTTTTTTTCAGCACCAGTCTTTCAATTGTTTTGTGCCAATTTAAGTTTGTACTAACATATATTATTACAGACCTCCTGTAGTATTAAATTTAAATTAAGTGGTCTCGTTAAAGAGGTTGTAATAAATAACAAACAATATTAATTATTTGTAGCTAACTTAATTAATAAAAATTAAAATAATTTATTTAATAAAACAACCCTTCAGACGATACCAATTTTAAAACAATTTATTTACTAAGTCAAATTAATATCAAAAGAAAAATAGAAAAGAAAAATCAACTCACGAATATCCTTACAACAGAATAAAACAGCAATGTAATAATGCGTACAGGTACATAAAAGATACAATACAGCTCTGCCACTGATGCGCTTACAATATGCTTAAACCAAGACTCAAGAATACTACATCGATGTAAAAACTTTTTTTCTATCACGCGAATCTCCTATATTTATACTATACATGTTAGAGATTTCTGGAATAAAAGTAGGCTAAGAATAACTCACAAAAATTGTCAACATCTCTTTCTAACATGTTCCAGACGGTGAAAGAATGATCTAGGTACACTCTAGTAAACAACAATTCTTGACGCGACAGTAGCAGAGTTCAACTAAAGGTCAGGACTAGGGCCCTGGCAACGGTGCAGTTAGTTACATAGGAGGGAAACAAGATATAATCTAAACACATAACACCTCCCTCCTAAAAATAAAAAGTTTACATTTAGTAAGAAATGTAAATCTTTTTACAGCTTAATTAAAAATGTATAAGATACACTAAATATACTGTAGTAGTACATTAAACAGGATGTTACCGGATGTACAATAATAAACATAATAATAAATTATTTTTTTAACAGCGGGATAATGTGTCAGCAATAACATTATCAATGCCTTTGATATGTTGAATATTTAGATTATATTCCTGTAAAAATAAACTCCATCTTAACAATCGTTGATTTTTACAACTCATTTTGTGTAAAAATGTTAAAGGATTATGGTCTGTGAAAACCAGTACAGCTATATTTGAGCCCTTAACATAGAATTCAAATTGTTGAAGGGATAGGATAAGTCCTAAACATTCTTTTTCTACAGTAGAGTAATTTCTTTGATGAGTATTAAACTTCTTAGAAAAGAAACATATTGGATGGTTTATATGAAGATTGTCTTCCTGAAAAAGAACAGCACCTATCCCAATGTCACTGGCATCTACTGCTAATTTAAATTGTTTTTGAAAATTAGGAGCCAATAGAATGGGAGATTGAGATAATACAACTTTAAGTTGTTCAAAGGCTTTTTGACAAGAATCTGTCCATAGAAATTTAACATTCTTTTTCAACAGATTTGTTAAAGGATTGGCAATTATGGAAAAGTTTTGGCAAAACTTTCTATAATAACCAGCCATTCCCAAAAATCTTCTGAGTTGTTTTCTATCAGTGGGAGTAGGGAGTGCTTTAATAGCTTCAACTTTAGCAGTGACAGGTTTTATATGACATAACCACAAGTCCCACAACATAACCCAAGTATTCTACATGAGCATGACAAAATTCACTCTTATTCAAATTAACAGTTAAATTGGCTTTTGACAATTTTTCAAAAAGAGATCTTAACTGCTTAACATGATGTAAAAAATCTTTGCTGTAAATAATTACATCATCAATGTAGGCATTGCAATTCTCCTGGTCAGCAATGAGATTATTAATCATTCTTTGAAAAGTAGCAGGGGCATTTTTCATCCCAAAAGGCATAACCTTATATTGATACAACCCATCTGGTGTAACAAATGCTGATATTTCTTTGGCACGGTCTGATAGAGGTACCTGCCAATATCCTGATAATAAATCAATCTTGGTAATGTAGGTGGCATCACCAATACGATCAATAAGATCATCAATTCTAGGAATTGGAAAGGAATCAGATTTTGTAAAAGTATTTACTTTCCTATAATCTGTACAGAATCTAAATGTTTTGTCTGGTTTAGGGATCAAAACACAAGGTGAGCTCCAATTGCTTGAGCTTGGTTCAATAATGTCATTATCAAGCATATACTTTATTTCAGATCTAAGAACTTCTAACTTTTCAGGATTAACTCTATATGGGTGTTGCTTGACCGGAGTTGCATCACCAACATCAACATCATGTACAATTAAATTAGTCTTATTTGGCACATCAGGAAATATATTACAAAAATCCTTAATTACATTTTCAATTACAATCTTCTCTTTCAGTGGCAGATGTGACAGCTTTTGATCCAAATTTTTAAGTATAAAAGAATTTGGCAATTTGTACTGACCAAATTTCTCCTTTACAATATCAGGAGGAACAACAGGGGTTACATTTAAATTACACTGTACCTGGTCAGATACATTCTTGCTATCTGTTTCTGAATTTCTACTGACATACTTCTTTAACATATTTACATGGCAAAGTTGCCTTTTCTTTCTCCTGTCTGGAGTTTTTATAATATAATTTAAATCATTGACTTTTGATTCTATCTCATATGGACCAAAGTATCTAGCTTGTAATGGTTGACCAGGTAAAGGTAAAAATACCAAAACCTTGTCCCCTGGGGCAAACAATCTAAATCTGGCCTTTTTATCATACCAGTTTTTCATTTTAGACTGGCTTTCCTTTAAATTTGTTTTGGCTAAATTACAGGCATCATAAAGTCTACTTTTAATTTTTAAGACATGGTCTAAAAGTCCCTCAGTGGGTGTCGGAGACATCCACATTTCTTTGAGATATTTTAAAGGACCGCGAACCGTATGGCCAAACACCAATTCAAACGGACTGAAGCCTAAAGACTCCTGGACGGCTTCACGGGCTGCAAACAGTAGCATGTGTATTCCTTCATCCCAGTCCTTCTCATGTTCATGGCAATAGGTTCTTATCATGTTCTTCAGGGTCTGATGGAAGCGTTCAAGGGCTCCCTGCGACTCAGGATGATCTGCACTTGACATGCAGTGTTTAATGCCCAATTGGTCAATTACTTGTTTGAAAAGAGTGGCTTTGAAATTAGATCCTTGATCCGACTGTATGGACTTAGGTAGACCAAATAGAGTGAAGAATTTTGTGAGTGCCCTGACAACGTTAGGAGCTTTAATGTTTCTCAAAGGAACTGCCTCCGGAAATCTTGTCGAAGCACACATAATGGTTAGTAGGTATTGATGACCTGCTTTAGTTTTTGGAAGAGGTCCAACGCAGTCAATGATGACTCGACTGAAAGGTTCTTCGAATGCTGGAATCGGCTTGAGAGGAGCTACAGGAATCGTTTGATTTGGCTTGCCAACCATTTGACAAGGGTGACACGATCTGCAGTATTCAATGACGTGCTTCTTTAATCCAGGCCAAAAGAAGTGACTTGTTATCTTCTGATACGTCTTGTTGACGCCTAGATGACCCGACAGTGGAGAATCGTGTGCCATATTCAGAATGTCAGCACGATATTTCTCAGGCACAACAATTTGATGGACAACTTTCCAGTCTTCATCTGCAGATGCGTCTGGTGGTCGAAACTTTCTTAGAAGTACATCATCTTTGACGTAGTAACATATAGGTACTTCTTCAGCTTCTTGTGGTGACAAAGCGTTTTCTCGGAGTTTGTCTAACTCAGGATCCCTTTTCTGTTCCTCGATCAACTGTTCTCGAGTTGATACCGGCTTTTCTGAGATTGATTTCGGATCTTCGTTGAGTTTGGAGAAGAATGTGGTCTCAAGGTCCACTTCAATGTTTGATTTATTTTTGGAAGTACTCCTTTCTTTGGAGATTTGTGAACTCATGGCTCTAGTTACCGCACATGCTGGATATAATTCTGGATCATCTTCTTCTTCAGGTGCAGATAGTTGAGGTTCATGAGTGACAATGGGTTCGGCGATAACCTTCCCACCAGCTAAGTCATTGCCTAGCAACAACGAGATGCCTTCCAATGGTAATGTTGGTCGGACACCTACAACCACAGGTCCAGAAACAAGATCTGACTTGAGATCAATGAGATGGAGAGGTACATCTAGGCAACCCAGTTCTACGCCTCTTAAGAGTATGCTTTTCCCCGTTGCAGTTGCGTTTGATAAGGGAAGAATGCCTTCAAGCAGTAGCGATTGCGAGGCACCTGTGTCTCTCAAAATTGTTACAGGTCGCAGACTGGTATGATCACCTGGTAGTGATATAAATCCTTCCGAAATGAAAGGCTTGAACTCCTCTAAAATATCAGGGTTGACTGATGTAGACATCTGGACTTGGTTAGAACTCTCGATGGAGTCTTGAGAACATCTGGGTGATGTAGTTGACAAACTTGTGTTGTAGTCTTGTGAACATCTGGGTGATGTAGTTGATAAACTCGCTTCGGAGTCATGAGAACATCTTGATGATGTAGTTGATAAACTCTCTTTGGAGTCGTGAGAAAATCTTGATGATGTAGTAGAACACTTTGACGTGTATTGAGGACATCTTGACGATGTAGTGGAACACTTTGACGTGTATTGAGGACATCTTGACGATGTAGTGGAACACTTTGACGTGTATTGAGGACATCTTGACGATGTAGTGGAACACTCGGATGAGTGTGGAGAACATCTTGACGATGTAGTAGAACACTTTGATGTGTATTGAGGACATCTTGACGATGTAGTGGAACACTCGGATGAGTGTGGAGAGCATCTTGACGATGTAGTAGAACACTTTGTTGTGTATTGAGGACATCTTGACGATGTATTAGAACTCTTTGACGAGTATTTAGGACATCTTGACGATGTAGTAGAACACTTTGATGAAAGTGTAGAACATCTTGACGATGTAGAATAACTCTTTGATGAGTATGTTGACGATGTAGTAGAGTCAGTAGAGCTTGGTGTGGCAGGCTTAGTATCATTAGCTTGAGTGTGTAAAAATTGTTCTGTTGTATAGGACACGGCACATAAAGTAGGTTTCGGAGAAGCCTTTTCGTTTTTCCTTTTCAATTTATAGCATTCTTCCACTTTATGTCCTTCTTTCTTGCAGTATGTGCATGAGGCTTTTGGTTGTGTCACCTTCTTTTCATGAGTGTTTTTTATGGAAGTGCTGTTTGTTTCTTCGGGCAGTTTCGGCTGCTTCGGCCTAACATCGGCTGTGGACTTTGCGAACTGATGGGAGATGACGAAGTCGTCGGCCAACACTGCTGCCTTGTACACATCATCTTCGCCACGGTCTGCCATATGTGTTCGGACGTCCAGCCGGACACAATTCTTAAACTCCTCCATCAGAATCAAGTTCTTGAGCTTTGCATAGTCAGAACCAATCTCTTTAGATGTCAGCCAGCGATCTAGCCTTCTCTGCTTTTCTCGTAAGAACTCAACATGGGTCTGGCCATCCAGTTTACGTAGTTCACGGAACTGTTTTCGATAAGCCTCAGGGACAAGTTCAAAAGATTTCAAAATTAGTTGCTTAGCAACTTGGTAGTCCCTTTGTTGTTCCCCAGTGAGTGAGCAGAACACCTCTGCAGCCCTACCAGTCAGAACAGTTTGTAACAGCGAGGACCACAGCGTTTCAGGAATAGCAAAATTTTTGGCAACAAGTTCAAATTGAACAAAATAATTATCCACATTTCCCACAAAACGTGGAATAAGTTTTAAGTATTTAGCTGGGTCCACATTCTGATTGGTGGTAGGAAGATCTGTTGGAGTTTTAGAGCTTATCTCTAATTTCTTTAATTCTATTTCTTTCTCTTTATCTAGATTCATTTGTTTCTCTTTTAAAGCTAACTGTGCTAACTGTACTTCATTTTCTTTCTCTTTTAAAGCTAATTGTGCTAAGTGTGCTTCTTTTTGTGCTTCAATTTCCAACTGCTTAATTTTTAGCTGTATTTCTAAATCTACAACATTGGGTGTGTTTTCGTTTCCTTCTCTACTAATTGTGGATAACGCCTCTTCTGGCAAAAATTCTTCGTTGACAAAATGTAGGACTATACTATCTCTAATAACTTGTTTTACAACACTAGATTTGATTTTGAGTCCTAAAAGTTTAGAAATAGCCAACAGATCCTTTCTGCTGCATTGGTCGAGTTCTGGTAAAGATGGATTAGCAATGAAAGCCTGATAATCCATGTTAATGTATAACCTTAATTTAAACAATCAACTAAGAGAGAAAAATAATTTTTGGTCAGCACTTACAATGTATAAAACTTGGTATCGTCTAAAGAAAAGTAAAAGAAAATTTTTCAATTTCTTTTCTATGAATAAATATTATATAATATTTATATCCGTAGGAAGAGCCCCCAATTTTATTACAGACCTCCTGTAGTATTAAATTTAAATTAAGTGGTCTCGTTAAAGAGGTTGTAATAAATAACAAACAATATTAATTATTTGTAGCTAACTTAATTAATAAAAATTAAAATAATTTATTTAATAAAACAACCCTTCAGACGATACCAATTTTAAAACAATTTATTTACTAAGTCAAATTAATATCAAAAGAAAAATAGAAAAGAAAAATCAACTCACGAATATCCTTACAACAGAATAAAACAGCAATGTAATAATGCGTACAGGTACATAAAAGATACAATACAGCTCTGCCACTGATGCGCTTACAATATGCTTAAACCAAGACTCAAGAATACTACATCGATGTAAAAACTTTTTTTCTATCACGCGAATCTCCTATATTTATACTATACATGTTAGAGATTTCTGGAATAAAAGTAGGCTAAGAATAACTCACAAAAATTGTCAACATCTCTTTCTAACATGTTCCAGACGGTGAAAGAATGATCTAGGTACACTCTAGTAAACAACAATTCTTGACGCGACAGTAGCAGAGTTCAACTAAAGGTCAGGACTAGGGCCCTGGCAAAGGTGCAGTTAGTTACATAGGAGGGAAACAAGATATAATCTAAACACATAACAATATTTCGTCTATATCTAGATCTTTGCCATACAGATATTTCGTCTATATCTAGATCTTTGACATACAGATATTTCGTCTATATCTAGATATTTGACACACAGATATTTCGTCTATATTTAGATCTTTGACATCCAGATATTTCGTCTATATCTAGATCTTTGACATATAAATATTTCGTCTATATCTAGATCTTTGACATCCAGATATTTCGTCTATATTAAGATCTTTGACATACAGATATTTCGTCTATATCTAGATCTTTGACATACAGATATTTCGTCTATATCTAGATCTTTGCCATACAGATATTTCGTCTATATCTAGATCTTTGCCATACATATATTTCGTCTATATCTAGATCTTGGACATACAGATATTTCGTCTATATCTAGATCTTTGACATATAGATATTTCGTCTATATCTAGATCTTTGACATCCAGATATTTCGTCTATATTAAGATCTTTGACATACAGATATTTCGTCTATATCTAGATCTTTGACATACAGATATTTCGTCTATATCTAGATCTTTGACATACAGATATTTCGTCTATATCTAGATCTTTGCCATACAGATATTTCGTCTATATCTAGATCTTTGACATACAGATATTTCGTCTATATCTAGATCTTTGCCATACAGATATTTCGTCTATATCTAGATCTTTGACATACAGATATTTAGTCTATATTTAGATCTTTGCCATACAGATATTTCGTCTATATCTAGATCTTTGACTGACATACAGATATTTCGTCTATATCTAGATCTTTGACACACATATATTTCGTCTATATCTAGATCTTTGCCATACAGATATTTCGTCTATATTTAGATCTTTGCCATACACATATTTCGTCTATATTTAGATCTTTGACATACAGATATTTCGTCTATATTTAGATCTTTGACATAGGCTACAGATATTTCGTCTATATTTAGATCTTTGACATACAGATATTTCGTCTATATTTAGATCTTTGACATACAGATATTTCGTCTATATCTAGATCTTTGACATAGCCTACTCTCATATGCCCACAATTCAAATTTATCGCGCATATCTTGAAAGTGTTGTGTGAAAATGTCGTACAACTTGACCATGTATCAACTCAGCTCAATTCTGGGATCTGTGTATAGAGCTTTATTGACGATATCCTTTGTTTAAAAAGTAAATCTTTGCAAATCACATATTCATACACGCAACGCTTGCATCGAAATAACCCAACTGTTTAATAAATGATTTTGCTTCATGAACAGATTCTGGTGGATGGCGAATGTTTCCATTTACAACATAGCCTACAATGCTTGTCAAATAATCTTACAATTGGCATAAAAAGCTCTGGTCCGTTTGTGCTCACCTCCTTGTTGCTGATAGCGAAAACGAGTTTTCCTTCATGCATTTTGTTAATTTTAACCATCGCTATGGTGACTCGATTAGATTATCTTCTATTAGGCCCTAGGCTAATGTTATTGGCTCACTTTTAGGGCCTATCTCATGCTAGTTACTTATACACTTCTAGCAGTTTGCTATGGCATAACCCACGGGTCGGCAACCTTTTGCTAACAGTGTATGCCAAAGTAGGATTTCTATATCACTCAGCGTGCCAATAGCCTAAAAGTCAAACTGCTCCGTAGTAAGACCAAGGCCAAAAGTAAAAGGAGATTATTTATACAGAAAATTGTTAAGGCGTTTTTGTATTTAATTCATAATAAACGTGTTTGTGATAATCATCCTTTTTATTTGTATTTATACAATATTTTATTACTAAGCTTTCACATTTATGGTAATTATTGTCTATTCATAATCATTTGGTAGCCAAGATGAGGCTCTAACACTTGCAAATGTTAATTATATTTGATCTCAGTTTAAAGTTTAATCTGAGATGTCCTGTGGTAGGCCTACGTTTAAATCTGATTCTGAATTACATGAAATAATTATCGGTAAGCTGAAGATATACGTAGTAATCATACAAAGTAGGTAGTTAATGTAATGTTTAAAAACATAGGTCTACATATAAATTCTTAAGTCTTATAATATTTATATAATAATTTTCAAATACTTTTTACAGTTTGATCATGTCAATCAAAGTTATAAATTGTAAGCCATTTATTTTTTATAAAAGAAAAAAAAGAAACATATTAATATTAGAAATATTTGCTCAAATAAAACGGGTTAATTATCTACCTTTAATTTTAAAAAAAGCTTCCACATTTGATTCAATAGTGATGCCAAAAAAGTTATGATTGTAGGCCCTATTAATTTGTAAATAAACTCACTGAAATGTGTCGCTATGTCATTCAGAAACATCGGCTTCCACAGTCAGTTTTCCTCATTCAAAACCGGAAAATGGTGTCTTGTTATCAATAAAATAAAATAACATCTTGGGGGTCTCTCGCGTGCCATTGAAAATCGCTCTGCGCGCCAAGTTTGGTACGCGTGCTTAGATTGCCGACCCCTGGCATAGCCTATAATTTAATATGTGTGTTAATGAGTTGATACTTTTTATTTCGTTTGGTTAGACTATTTCTTTTCGTATCATGTCGAGCTTTTCACACAATATATTTTGTTTAGGTTGGGAAAAACCTCTTAATATGAACATTTAAATATACTAGATCTATGTCTTGTTCAGTTTTCTAAATTTTGTATAGAATATGTCATGTTTCTGGTAAACTTGTTAAAAAGTGGCTGCTGTCAAAATGTAGACTATATAGGCCTAAGGGAGGCCTGGCGGAACTTTGTTGCTGCCTTATGCTCCACGGGGAGCGATAAAGACTAAGAGAAGAGAGAGAAGAATAGGGCCTATAGGTGCTTGTTTGTTTTTAAACTCGTTTCGATGATAACAATTTTAACATGAAAAGTGTGACATTTAGGGTGCCACAAATATGAAAGTGCCCAAATTCGTAGACCTTGGCGGCCCGATTATGAACGTTTAACCATATGAGACAATTGGCCAAATATATAAGCTTAGGCCTATTATAACTGTCAGATTTTGAGATTTAAATTTGTTTCTTTTAGTTTATCAGGAAGATATTTCATTTTTTTAAATAAATATTTTAGTTGTGACTAGATCTACTGTTGCCAAATAAATATGCAAAATGATAGGCCCTACATTCATTTTAAAACCTGCTATAGTATTTTGTATTTCTTTTTATTTATAATTATACTTTTTTTCACATGTAACTTGAAAGAAAATAAAAAATATTATGTAAAATAATTTAAAAAAAAATAATTTTTTTTTTTTAAATATGAAGTAGCATAGGCTTAAAAATGCAATAATAAATCTGGCAGAGACTTTAAAGCTTATTATTGTAGCTCTCTTAAAACGAATAGTACTAAATTAATACAATAACAACCCTATTTGCAAAAGTAAGCTATTGGTTATTGTTCATCATGAAAGAAAAAAGTGAGTTTGAATTATCAGCATTAAAAAAAGGTAGCATGTTTTCTCTAGGCCCGAGTGCATTTCGCTAACCTTAGTCTTAGTGTTGGACTAGTCAGTCACTAGTCCGAAGTAGTCCCTGAGCCTAAGCCTAATTAAGCCTACCTTAACCTTATAGTTATAGTTATAATTATAAGTCTTCTAAAAAAGTCTTAAGTAAAAGTCAAGTAGTTGAAGTTCTAGACTAGTAAGTCTAAATAAAGTGCCCGTCGGACCAAATTGATCCATACTACCATAGTTAATGATAGTTCATTAGCAGCTTTCACCAGTGACCAGTTTCTGTGGCCACGGCATACTAGATTATTGAGTGGCCAGCACTATGCACAGCAGCGGCCTTTACTTTACCTTTACCCTTTACCCCAACTAGTGTCAGGTGCCTATCGGAGCTGGGTAGACTCAGGGGCACCCTCAATCTCAAGATCCGGTAAAAAAAATCCTAGCCTCCACCAGGATTCCTACCCAGGACCTTTGGTACGCCAGTCGAACGCGCTTCCACATGGCAACCCTTCTTCTTTTATTTTAGTTCTTAAATCTAAGTCTTAGGTTAAAAACTTAAAAAACCAAAAGATGAAAAAGTCCAAAGAAGTAGCCTATGCCTAAGTCTTCTAATTAGGCATACTTTGTTTGACTATGTCAGCTTTTTGTTTTTAATTATCTTTAATTTGACAGACATACAAAAAGTAGCCTACAATAAAGCATAAATTGGTTAGGAGCAAGTAACAGTAAGCTACTAATAATAAAGTGTCTCTAAAGGCTATAAAATTTTTTTAGGCCTATGACCTATGTCTAGAATGATTTATAACAAAATACCCCGGTATCATGATAAATTCTCAAGTATGTTTTTAACACTCAATTCAACAACTGAAAAAGACTTGTAAATATGTTTGTCTGGCATTGACTGCAAAAGAGCAAACAGCTCTGCAGACTGGATAATAGAAGAAGAAAAAAAAACAACACTCAATTCAACTTGAAGCCTCAAATACTTAGGTTCCATTCCAGAAATTGTTAGAAAACAATGCCTAATGGAGCAGCGTAGTGCAACATTTTTCCTCATCAGGCCATAGACATGATGATAAGGAATACTCAAAATTTATTTGCGTTTAATGGGGCCTACAATAATTTTGAAAATACTGCAACTAGAAGTTGTGTGTGAACCACACTAAAAGGCTTATTGGGCTACATAGTAGACTGGCGCAGCCTGTTGTGTACTCCTGTGATAGGACAGAGAAATAAGACCTGTTGTAGTGATTTTCCACATAATTTTGCCAAATCTCCATTATTTTTTAGTTCAGTTTTTTTTTATGTTAATCATTTTAGTGTTTTCTTCACTGAACTTAACATCTTTCTATTTATAGATTAAAAATAGAGTTATAAATGGAAAACATTTAGCCGGCTGGTCCAGCGGTTAGTTCACCGGACTGTCAACCAAAATTCAACTGACACGTCGCGGGTTATATCCCTGCCACCGACCGATCCCTGTCTATCTAGAAGGAATGTTTGTAAACTTATAAGACATAAAACTTATAAGAACAATTTAACTTTTGCTTTATTTTTTTTACTGTATTTAATCACATTCAATGGGAATCAGGATTAAAAACAAAAATAATCTTGTAAGTTTTCATTTGTAGTAGTTTCAAATTAATTCCTCTTTTATAAAAACATAGTTAAATAAATATATGTTTATATTTCAGACTTTTGTAACCAATGTAGTAATAATCAAGTACCAACATCAAGTTTTTCTAAGAAGACGAAAATGAAATCAAATTTCACTGAGCTGTTTCGGACAGTATTGCATTTCTTCATTCCGGAATGTATTGATTCTTGTGCTGATGGGAAACCGCAAGAAGAGACTAACTTAAAAACACCTTGCAGACAAAATCACGACTCAGTATCAAATAGTCAGCTGCACAACAAATGCATTCAAACTTTTTCTAAGGAAACACAAACAGATACTTCTTGTTTTAACTCCAGTGGACTGTCAGTGAATTGGTATAGTTTGATAAATTCAGATGCACAGCAAGAGAAATGTATGGAGGAAAGGTTCCAGTGCTTTTCTGAATTGACCTCCATCGGCTGTTTTGATTTAGACCAAAATAATAACAATGTCACAATGAATGAAATAGTAGAATCCAGCCATCATCCAAAGGATTCATTTATCCTTGATGAAAGATGTGACCACTCTAGTAATGCAGGTTAGTCAAATAATTATATAAACTTTCTTTTGCTTTGATTACAAATTGAGGAGTTTGATATCTTGATAAAATAGTTTTAATATCATCATCATCATAAGGTACATTTTGTATGTGCACCATGTCACTTATATGTAAATTTTTTATGGTTAGTAGTTAAAGTAGCTTAATGAAATGAAACCAGTGTATATTTATTCTAATGTTAAATTATCGTCTTTGTTTACATGTTCGTGACTTTAGGAACAGACTGGATTTGTGAAGTAAAAACAGGATATGGTACTACTGAGAGTGTCAGTGTGTTGAAAGATAATTTGATTCCCTTTGTTTATGATCTCTATGAACTACCTGTTTTATTCAAAGGTAATTTTTTGTCCATAATTAATCCATAATACTATATATTTAAAAAATATTTTTATATGTATATTATATATATATATGTATATATTTGCTGACTTTGCTTTTTCTTTAAATGTTATGGCCTCTATTTGACATCTTTGCTAGTTAAGTGTACAGAACCCATAAAATAAATGTGATGTCCATGGCATCTAAGGGGTTAAGCTACAAGAAAGTGAAACTCTCTAGATACATTGAGCTAGAAGCTCTAAATTTATTGTTTCTCAAACACTTTGTTATTTTTGTTCAAATTGACAGAGAAACAAAAAGATTCGGATGCTTAAACAAATGTATGCCTAATACATGAAAAACAGTAAAGTACCCATCAGACTAAACTGATCATAGGGCTAGTGAAGCAGCGTTCACCAGTTTCTGTGGCCACAGCATACTTGGGTATATTTGGTCAGCACAATGCCCAGCCGCCTTTACTTTACCCCAACTTATGTTAGGTACCCATCAGAGCTGGGTAGACTCAGGGACACCCTCAAGTTCTGGTCCAGATTTCAAACCCAGGATCTTTGTATCGCCAGTCTAACGCGCTGCCGCTTGGCTACCGTGCCTTCACATGATTTATACAGTGAAACATTAATTATCATTATTAATGAGTTTTCAAGGGAAGGATGAGGATTAACTAGTAGGCAAAGAATGTTTAAAATGGGTAGTAAACCTAGATGTAATTGTAGAATGCCTTTTGAGAGGAAAATTCTTTTTTAAACTTTTAAATTAAACTTTTAAAATATTTCAAATTTCACATACCTGTACATTATTCAATGAAAACCCATATGATAATTTTTTATATTAGCATTTTTTTTTCTTCAGATTCTGACTACATTATAGAATCATCAAATTCAATATCAAGTAAAAGTACAGTTGAAAACATTTCAGATCATATAGTTTGGACAACTTGGTCATATCCCACATTAAATTGGAATAATCTTCTAACAGATGAAACCGAAAGCCTGGTACAGAGGAATCATTATAATTGTCTACAAAATAATACTGACTCATGGGTTGCACATTGGCAACATTTACTTTCAGATGGAGAGATTAAATTTCTGAACAGTACTCAATACTCAAATCTTATAGACTATGTAGCTGTAGAAAACATTCCTCAATACTCAAGTCTTATAGACAATGTAGCTGTAGAAAACATTCCTCAATACTCAAGTCTTATAGACAATGTAGCTGAAGAAAACATTCCTCAATACTCAAGTCTTATAGACAATGTAGCTGAAGAAAACATTTCTCAATACTCAAGTCTTATAGACAATGTAGCTGAAGAAAACATTCCTCAATACTCAAGTCTTATAGACAATGTAGCTGAAGAATACATTCCTCAATACTCAAGTCTTATAGACAATGTAGCTGAAGAAAACTTTGCAGAGAATGATATTTACTTTGAAGATGATTACCTTCAGCATTATAATCCTGCTGAATCTGAGTCTGTCCCTGATCTGATAGAAGATTTTCAGTTTGATCCTTTCTATCAAACATCTAAGAACATTGAAGAATTGATCCACTCCAGTGTGAGAGAAATGGCTGTCAATGTTTCTTTCTTAAGAACATCTTGTAGACAGAAACATTACTCCACCTCAGATGTTCCCTGCCCCAAGAATGTGACCATGACATGTTGTAAAGAAACACAGACAGATGAATCTTGTTTTGATGCTTACCCTGTACATAGCATGTCTCCTGACCCTTTGCTTGGACTACAGATAGCATTTGAATGTTCAACAATGGGCTCTACTTTTTGTATTGAGGACAGTGCCAGAGCCCCATTCATCTTTACAGAAAGCATTTCAACATAAAGATAAATAGTATCAGAGCTCTTTAATTATGATTTTTTCTAAAGTTTGTGAAAATCAGGCAGTATGTCATATGTGGACACCGAGATTAGAAATTATGGACTTGAGCAACATTAGTTCTGTTTTAATTATAATTCTAACTTATCTGTTTTAGTTAAAATAAAATGATTTTATCCAGGCAAACATTCTTTTATCTTAGCAGAAAACTTGAACAATTTTGTAGCTAAAATTGTACATTTTACACTGCTCAATAGAAACAGACGATGTATGTCTTATACTTATAGGCCTATACATCTTTTTTTTTTAAAATACAGTACCCTTACAGAAATTATTTTAAGAATTCAGCATTTCTGTGACATTCCTATTCTTTAAATACAGTACCCTTAAAGAAATTATTTTAAGAATTCAGCATTTCTGTGACATTCCTATTCTTTAAATACAGTACCCTTAAAGAAATTATTTTAAGAATTCAGCATTTCTGTGACATTCCTATTCTTTAAATACAGTACCCTTAAAGAAATTATTTTAAGAATTCAGCATTTCTGTGACATTCCTATTCTTTAAATACAGTACCCTTAAAGAAATTATTTTAAGAATTCAGCATTTCTGTGACATTCCTATTCTTTAAATACAGTACCCTTACAGAAATTATTTTAAGAATTCAGCATTTCTGTGACATTCCTATTCTTTAAATACAGTACCCTTAAAGAAATTATTTTAAGAATTCAGCATTTCTGTGACATTCCTATTCTTTAAATACAGTACCCTTAAAGAAATTATTTTAAGAATTCAGCATTTCTGTGACATTCCTATTCTTTAAATACAGTACCCTTACAGAAATTATTTTAAGAATTCAGCATTTCTGTGACATTCCTATTTTTTTAATACAGTACCCTTACAGAAATTATTTTAAGAATTCAGCATTTCTGTGACATTCCTATTCTTTAAATACAGTACCCTTACAGAAATTATTTTAAGAATTCAGCATTTCTGTGACATTCCTATTTTTTAAATACAGTACCCTTACAGAAATTATTTTAAGAATTCAGCATTTCTGTGACATTCCTATTCTTTAAATACAGTACCCTTAAAGAAATTATTTTAAGAATTCAGCATTTCTGTGACATTCCTATTCTTTAAATACAGTACCCTTAAAGAAATTATTTTAAGAATTCAGCATTTCTGTGACATTCCTATTCTTTAAATACAGTACCCTTAAAGAAATTATTTTAAGAATTCAGCATTTCTGTGACATTCCTATTCTTTAAATACAGTACCCTTAAAGAAATTATTTTAAGAATTCAGCATTTCTGTGACATTCCTATTCTTTAAATACAGTACCCTTACAGAAATTATTTTAAGAATTCAGCATTTCTGTGACATTCCTATTTTTTAAATACAGTACCCTTACAGAAATTATTTTAAGAATTCAGCATTTCTGTGACATTCCTATTCTTTAAATACAGTACCCTTAAAGAAATTATTTTAAGAATTCAGCATTTCTGTGACATTCCTATTCTTTAAATACAGTACCCTTAAAGAAATTATTTTAAGAATTCAGCATTTCTGTGACATTCCTATTCTTTAAATACAGTACCCTTACAGAAATTATTTTAAGAATTCAGCATTTCTGTGACATTCCTATTTTTGATTTACTAGGGAAAAAGCCTGGGCAAATTCAGCTTTTATAATGAAATCCTCACCCCCAATTTTTAAGATTACAAGTAATTATTTTATTTTCACCATTATCCTGAATTACAAATATTGTCTGATGCATTAATAATTTGGTTGTTTATTGTTCTATTGAAATACTGACTTTATATTTAATACTAAATGTGATGACTAGAATGGGTGAATGCAAATTTTCATTGTTTCCTTTGGATCAACATTTATGTTTCATAACATAAAGAGCCGAAGGTGTTAGTGTTGAATTATTTATTTTCAGGTCATTTAAAAATTCACTGTATGTTAAGGCCAGTGTTAGTGTTGAATTATTTATTTTCAGGTCATTTAAAAATTCACTGTATGTTAAGGCCAGTGTTAGTGTTGAATTATTTATTTTCAGGTCATTTAAAACTTCACTGTATGTTAAGGCCAGTGTTAGTGTTGAATTATTTATTTTTAGGTCATTTAAAAATTCACTGTATGTTAAGCACCGATTTAAATCTGAATTCACTGTTCACTGTTTGGTTCTAAAACTAACATAAAGTTGTTTTTTATTGTTATGTATATAATTTTAATCAAATTATATTTGCTTGATTTCTAAATTTTCATTTGTATTTCTTTTAATGTTATTGAAAAATTGTGAATAAAATATTTTTGTTACCGGGTACTTATTTGATTTTGAACAAACTTTGCTCAGACATGTTTTTGTTTTGATTACTACCATTCATCCAAATATTTACACAGATATAAAACACAGAGTTGTTAGTTCATTTGCAAAAAGTGTTTTTATTCAATTGTCTGAATATGTTTGGAAACAAGTAGTTAACCTTGGTATCCAGCTGGTGGAGGAAGGGCTACATTATAGCCTGGCTGTGGCCCAGTATAAATTGGCGGTGGCCCATTATGGTTTGGCTGTGGTCCATTATAGCCTGGCGGTGGCCCATTATTGGTCGGCTGTGGTCCATTATAGCCTGGCATTGGCCCACTAACGGCTGGCTGTGGTCCATTATAGCCTGGCATTGGCCCATTAACGGTTGGCTGTGGTCCATTATAGTTTGACTGCGGCCCATTATTGTTTGGTTGTAGATAGTTCTGAGAGTCAGGGGTATAACCAGGGGGTGCAGGTAAATACCTCGCCTGGAAATCAGGATTGTATTGGGGTGCAGCTGGGTTCACCTGGGGGGCCTCAATGGGTACAGGGTACTCATCATCCTTGTTCAGTTTCATGGCCATGTCTGTCAAAAAAGAAATCAGGTAATCAGTTTCTTGTGATTGACCCATCGAGACCTTGCCTCCAGTGATGGCTTCTATATGATCCACTATCTCCTCTCTTGTTACTGGTTTGTTAAGGAAGGCTTCAATTGTTGGATATCTGGAAGTTTGGGGGTAACTGGAGAAAAATTTGACAATAATTATAGATACATATTTCTAAAGAGCAACCTAGTGAAAATGTAAATTTTAAAATCTAACCATGAACGAGATACAAATAAGATACCTGTCTATCTATATGCATATTATTTCAATAGAAGGAAAAAAAGTTTTGTTAATAATTAACAATTTAATTACTTGTGTAACTAGTCTAGTAGTTTACATCCATTTAAATTAACAAAAAGGTTGGTATAAAAATAGTAACCCAATAATTTGGCATTACTTAAAACTAATCAAACAGTACTTAAAATTCAAGACTAAGACTCAATAATGGACAAGTGTAGGATGCAATAATCTTCTGTATAGAAGAAACATCTATAACAAATGAGATAATTAATGCAGTTGAGTGAATAATATTATTCTTTTTCAATGCAGGACAATGTGGCTAGTTCTAGTCAGGTAGTGTCAAATCACTTATACAGTTTAGTGCTAATGCTCATTAAGACTGCAAAGCAACATACAGTAGTAAGACTGAGCCCTCGTGTCAGAGGCATGCCACCATGTAGCATAACTACAACAGGGTAATAGAGCAATTTGTTCTTCTATTAGGCTTGCCCCCCACCTTCCTTATAGAAGCTTTTCTTTGGCGTAATGTCATTGCCACCTGTAATGTTACTATGCCATGCAGTTAACACTATGAATGGCTATGATGTGCCAGTCTGTAGCAGGTAGATTGATAAAAATCTTTCTTTGTATTATAAATTTAAAATTCCAAGACCGTGAGAATGGTTATCTGCAGTAATTTCTCTAGAATGCAGTAATTTCTCTAGAATAACATGCTCCTTATTGAGAGAGGAATTGTACTTAAACTTTTGTTTGAGACAAGCGGATTCTGACCCATGTCTGGACACTTGGACATCAGCAAGGTTATGGTTGAGATATCCTGGACTAGAAGTTAGGGTTGAAATATCTTCATTCAGAACCTAACAGATGTCATCATACATACCATTTGCCAGAAGTATCTGTGTCACATTTTCCTGTTGCAGAGTTGTAGAGCGTCCCAGCCGGGCAAGTGTCAGTTTGTTGGGTATTGTCTTTGCAGTGGACAAACTGATTGCAGGCGTCACATTTGCCATACAGTCCTTCTATCACCAATTGGTTCTCATAGAAACAACTCTTCACGCAAGCATTGTAAACTATGACAAGAAGATACATTTAATATACATTTAATTAAGTTAGTTTAGTTAAATAATTTATCAATATTGTGTCTTTACTCTAAATATTACTTTGTTTTTACTACCTCTATAAATAGGCCTATCGATTGAATTATATATATTATTAAGAAATCGTTAATAGTAAAACTGATCTTTGCTTATTACTATACAGAAATGACTGCAGGTGTGTCTTTATGTTTATATAGCTGTACACATACAGTTGTGTTAATTTATTTGTATATCTATATAAGTATGCTTGTGATGTATGCATAGGCAGAAAAACATATCTACTCACTTGAATGTAGTTTAAACACCCATCCATAAATAAACTTCACATATACAAAGATTTAAGATCTCTGAAGTAAATAAACTAATGCACAGATTTGTTCCAAGAACTAATAGGCTTTACACAAATAAATAATAAGTGTATGTAGTGTAGTATAGTGCCCATCCTTAAATGGGTTAGTTTGTCAACACGAAGTTGGCAAGACAAAAAAATAAAAACCGCGGATTCTGGAGTCATCTCATTTGATTTTACACTCCGACTATTCCCCTAAGCTGTCGTGACTGATGCCCTGCTGTTTGTGTTTCTTTTGTTTCCAACTTTATTCCTGATTGGTATGGTTGAATTTTAAGTAGGCCATATAATCATTTTTTTTATTCACTTGTCCCAGCTATTTGTTTGCTCTTAGTTTTATATCATTATTAATTCATGATTAATTTGTTTCATTGAGTAGGCTTATAATCATTGAACATGTTTTGCTAAAGCTATTCATGCTAAGATGGCTGAATCATGTTACAGTTTACAGTATTTACTATTGAGTATTTATTTCCTTTTTGTACCGTATTATAGTTTATAGTTATGTCTATTATTTTCATATTGTTTTGCCTATTCTGTTGATCTAATGACTATTTAAGTTTTAGTCATTGTGTTATGTTATGGTCTATTTAGTTACATTTATTATATTCCTTTTGATTTTGATAACCGGTGTTCATGCCAGTGGTAAGCCAACCCTGGGTACCTGTCTTGTAGATTATAAAATAAAACATCTTCATTGAAAGTACTGTGAGACTTTTTTAGTGCTTTCAAAAGTAACACCTAAACCACACACCACCACCACAGTAGAAATAGCAACAGGCTATAATTGAAATAGTTTGTACAGCTTACCTTTTTCTCCTATTTTATTCACAGGAATGCCATCAGAATTACTTGGTGGATTACTAGCCATGAAAAAAAGTACATTTCAATTCTAGAACATAGAACCAAGAAGTACATTTCAACTCTAGAACATAGAACCAAGAACTACATTTCAACTCTAGAACATAGAACCAAGAAGTACATTTCAACTCTAGAACATAGAACCAAGAACTACATTTCAACTCTAGAACATAGAACCAAGAAGTACATTTCAACTCTAGAACATAGAACCAAGAACTACATTTCAACTCTAGAACATAGAACCAAGAATGGCATTTCAACTATAGTACATAGAACCAAGAATGACATAATTCATTACATTCTAGACACATAGAACCAAGAATGACATAATTCATTACATTCTAGACACATAGAACCAAGAATGATATTTCAACTATAGAACATGATATAAAAATGACATAATTCATCACATTCTAGACACATAGAACCAAGAATGACATTTCAACTATAGAACATAGAACTAAAATGACATAATTCATCACATTTTAGACACAAAAACTAAAACCACATCAGAGAAGGTCAATATTAATATCACGTGCAAACATAATATTAGGCTTCATGAATAGACAGAGATATCTAAATAAATATACAACATTTCTTTGATTTCATTTTCAACCATGATTCATGATAAGTTATGTCTTTTAAAAAAATGGATGAGCATTCTGTCCCCTTTTTGTGCAAGGTATAACATGAAAAGGAGTGGATCTAAATCAAAAAGGGCACACCCAGATGATGTCCCAGAGAAAAAAAACAACAACAATTAATTGATTACATCAAACAAAGACACAATGATGGCAATGCTGAATTTGTTAATTTTTTTTAACTGAATCAGGTGAATTTAGTTGGCAAGTTTACCTTTCAGACCAATTTAGTCCATAGTGTAATGAAGTTTCTGAGGCCAAACCCTACAAAGGGAGGCTGGGGCTGGCACAACGCCCATCTGCCTTTACTTTCTTAGATTCCACCCAACTAATGTAAGTTACCCATCAGAGGTGGTTAGATTCAAAAACACCTTCCACCAGGATCATGGAAAAAATTTGTCGTTAACCTGGATTTGAACCCAGGACCGTTGGTACCACAGTCCGAGCTAAGCCACTAGGCTGTGTCCCATAAATGATGTTGTACCATCTGTTTTAGTGAAACTTCATCTTAAATGTAAACATCTGTTTTATTGAAACTTCATCTTAAATGTAAACATCTGTTTTATTGAAACTTCATCTTAAATGTAAACACACAAGAATATGACCATCTTTGATTTTTAACAATTTGAACCACTTATGAATAGTTCATAGATCATTTAGATTGCATTACTAAGTTATTTTGTCTACTTCTAATTTCAACATTTAAACAAGTCATTTTTACCTGACACAGCTTCCATCTGTAGCCTGATAAACATAAGTTGGAGGACAGGAATAAATAGAAGCAGCACCTCGTTGACAGACAACAAAAGCTTTCCCATCAGGACAGTAGCCGAAGTAGCCATCTGGTACTGACACACTTTGTCCATTTGGAGTTACATAAGTACACGTGTCAACACAGTTAGGATAAACTGTCAACAGATCAAGATGGACATGTTCAAAAATCAATTCTAATTTTTAAAAAAAATTTTTTTTAAAAATTATTATTAAATCTTTTTTTATTATTATTCATTTTGTAATACATAACTTAAAAAAAATACAACATTTGACTATGGCTTTTTATTGAAATTGAGTTAATAGTTTATTTTGATAGTAAATAGTGTATTCAGTATCCCAATGCTAATAAAATAGCTTTCAAGTAATTAGTTTAATATGAGTACTTAAATGTGTGTTTTTTTTGGGAGGAAAAATCCAAATCTTGTAGCCATTTGAGATGTTAAATTTCCGGCAACAAAGGGAAGTAACGTCAGTGAAGGAAACGGGACTAGGAAAAATGAATATTGTTTTAAATCTATTGCCACGTGTATGAATTCTTTTTACAAAATGGTTAAATATAGATTTAGTGAGTCGTGTTTTCTTTATTTCTTTGCCTTCTGTTACGTTACTTCCGTATGAGGCTTTTACAAATCTCGTCCCTTCAAGAAAAACCTCTTCAGTTGGTCTTTAAAATTACTAATTGCATTTTTCATTCTATGGCTGCTAAAAGCAACAATCTCTAAACATTGAGGTTGAATAATTGGATGAAATGGCAGTGTTTACCTGCTGCTCCTGGTGCACTGACCACCATGCGAGCCATGTTATCCGTAATGGACACTACACCTGTATTTTCATACTCTTGTTGGCTGTAGACAACAATAAAAAATACATTGGAGGGTTTTATTTATGCCGTGAGATAAAAATATAGAGATATGACATGACTGAGATTGCTAGCTGATTTGAGTACAGATAAGAGTATTGCAGTAAAATAACATAGAAAACTCACCAATTGTTGGAAGTTTTTATTTCACAGTTTCCACGGGCACTGTTATAAACAGAGCCCGGAGAACAGAAATCAAATATCATGAGGCCTTTGTAGCATGCTACAACAACAGTGCAGTCAGCACTATGACCATAAAATCCATCAGGCAAAGGACCATCAGGACCCATACAGTCATTTATAAGGCCTGAAGAAGCTGACAAATAAAAGAAAACATTGTATTTGTCAGTGCATACTGAAACCAGTTTGTAAATTAAATATAAAACTGTAATGTGCAAATAGCATTTTTTTAGGGTAAAAACTTAATAAAAGTTAAGACATATTTAGTTTTCCCATGATGCAGTATTACCGGTATTGTAAAATGAAACCTTAAACATGACTACTGCAGTCATGATAAAAGCTAGAGCAATCTCCCTTTGAGTACATACCTTTAGTTTTAGATGAATCTGGTGAACTGAAATAAAGAATAAAATCCAAGTTTTTTAATAGGGCTTACACTTAAACAAGTAATTGTGGCATCATTACTACATTGAATAATTTCAATCTCAGTAACAATAAAAGTGTTTTTGAACACCAAATATCCTGCAAGGCCACAGGAAATGGACAGCGGCAGGACTAGAACCTAGGTTGTCATCTTGACAAATCAGTGTACTAACCACTGGACCTGCAGGCTTTTTTTTGTTGCCTATACTATTCAGTAAAACCAAAATAGTAATATCATTTAAAACCCTTATCAAAATGGAATATTATCTCCGATACCAGAGATAAGCTTATTAGGACATGATAATTGTCTGTATTTTACATGTTACAGATGCTCCTACTATAATAAGCTTCTTCTATAAAGAAGGAGCAACTGTAAATTTTTGGAGTTAAAAGTACTTTTTCTTAGTGTTGGTTGTTTCCCTTACCACAGATGTTTCTCATCCTTGACACAGTTTCCTGATGCCAGGTCATACTGTTCACCCTCCTGACAAAATTCTAAGTGTTCTTTTTCTTCCAAACATTCCAGATAGACATTACAAAAGAAACAATGGCCATATTTGCCATCTGCCTGTCCTTTGCAAGATGTAATACAGTAATTAAATACAGGATACTCCGGACTGTTTGGAGCACTGGAAATAAAGATATCAAAGAACTTGTAAGACTCTTATATACATTTAAAGCACTAAAAAGAGTAAGATCAGTAATGTTAAAGAATAATTAGTACAATAAATACAAAATTAAGTCTACATTTTCAAACCACTTATACAAAATCTAATAATAACAAAATTAAGTCTACATTTTCAAACCACTTATACAAAATCTAATAATAACAAAATTAAGTCTACATTTTCAAACCACTTATACAAAATCTAATAATAACAAAATTAAGTCTACATTTTCAAACCACTTATACAAATTATTGTGAAGCCTACCATGTCCCTTGTACATCTTTCTCACATTGCCCACTGGCTTGGTTGTAGAGTTGATCATCAGGACAGAATAATAATGTTTCTTCCCCATTAGTGCTACATTCCCACAGCACATTACAATATTGACAGTTTCCATAGCGACCAGGTTTCACATTGGGCATTCCTTTGCAGCTATCCAGACAAATGTTGTAGACTGTGATTGTAAAAGTATGTTTTTGATATTTCCATGTTATAATATACATCATTACACTGAATTTTTAACCATTATATTGAAAGTTAATATTTATATGCAGTGAACATCAGTTTTCTTTTTAAAATAGTTTTGATTGGTTTCTGTAGTGTAAACAACATGGTAGGTAAAGAGATTAGAAGAAACAAAAATGATGCAGAAATTAATATTCAAATATGTCCTGGTGTGTGGACAAAAAATAATTTTTCATGCCATACAGTATGCAAAAACAAGGGGGCTCATTGGAGAAATATTATTTCACCTTTTTCTTTCAAGAAGGGAAGTGCAAAAAATTGTGTTTCTAGAAGAAAAGTCTTTCACATACATGACATACAAGACATATGTGTGACATAGGTGACATACGTGTGACATACGTGTGACTCAGCAATTATTTCTTTTTTATCAAACTGGGGGGGGGGGGGGCAATGGATTATACAGTGTAAAGTTAAATTATTATTGCATACAATTTACAACAAAAATTTTTTTACAGAAGATTTTATTTTGAATATTGTTGCAGGTGTTATGGTATAGGAATTCTGAGACAAAAATGAAAAGAAAATTGGGTTAATTGTATAGCCATGTAGTCTTAGAAAACCTGTAGAGAATAAACTGTTCTTTCATTTGTAAATTGCAGTGTCTGGCAGTCAAATGTAACATTCTCTTTAGAGCCTTTTAGTTACATTTTTATATCATCAAGGATTTATTCTAAAGGACAAAAACTCTGTTTTTAACGCAAACTACAAACTTTTTAAAATAATTCTTTCTAATTGTTGAGAGAATATCACTTACAAAAATGATGTAAATATACAAAAAAAATTATGTTTTGATATGCAACAAAACCTTTTGTTTATTCTGCAAAATTCTTTTTTTTCTGCATTAAACAAAATTTCATGTTTATCTTTAAATATTACATCTTATTTTCCTGATTTCCCACATTTAGAAGCAGGGCTAATGCAAAATATCTAGTATAAATCTAGTCTTGATAATAATTGTTTGAATGATTTAAAATAATCCTTCCATAAACTAATTATGAACAGTAAAAATCAAAATTTCACTTACGGTAATTGTAATAATCAAAACTAAGAATAACTTACAAGATATTTTTATTGTAGACCCAATGCTATTTTTGTGACTGTACGCACCGGTACGGCGTACTGGCACCTTTTTCAATGTGGGGAAAAAATTATTAATTTTCTTGCATTTTAACGTTTATTATTAATTTATTATTTTATTAATTTGTTAAGATTGAATTATTTTAAGATTGAATTATTTTAAAATAGTGTGCGATAAAAATTAAAATATAAAATGCAAAACTGCTTTAAAAGTTAGGCAATCCATCACTGAGTACCGGCACAAATTTTTTTTACAAAAAAAAGCACTGTATAGACCTATTGTGTTTTTAGAACAATCTAGTAATGTAAAATTTCTATATATTTTAGTCCTTGATTTCTTAAACACATTATGGACTCCTGGCTATTTAATAATTAATGTTAGTTTAAAAAGCATCCTCATTTATCACGGACAACTCTCTTACACATGTAAAAATTAACAAATGTACAGATATAAACAATGTTGTTGGTGTTCCTTATTTGAATTCTTACTCAGACTTCATTATGTAGAGGAGACTTTACCTTTAAATTGATCTTGATTTACTGGCTTAGGTGGAGCTATTGCTGATTGTGATGATTGACTGAAGATAAATGGATGTAGAAAAGTTGATGCAGTATAAGCAGTCAATGTTTTAAGTTAAAATCTGAGAAATACCCATCATTACATTTATCAAATAACTACAAGCTGATAAAAGAAAATAAATTTAGAGATAGATATTAATCTATTCTCATTATATAATACATAGTACTAAGGATAAAAGTGAGAAATAAATCAACAACAGCAATAAGCTGAAGTGCTCGATTACAAGTCTTAAACAGAATTTTTTGTTGTCTTTGGTCACAACTTAATATTATGATTATGTAATATGTTTAATAAATAAATTCAAAACTTTTAACTTGTTGAACCACATGTATTAGAGAAATAGATATAGTAGCTGTAGTTTTTAACAATGAACTGTACAGTAAAATATACAGGGTGGGCCAATAAAATGTTACCACTTTTTATATTCTTACAATTTTCAAAATCACAAAGATTTTTTTTTCATTTTCAGGAATATTAACAACGAAACACTAAATTCTCACCCCAACGGATCAAAAGCAATATACTATGGAGGAGAGAGTGAAGACCGTGGAAGCATATTTGGAATTAAGATTGGTAACCAACACTCAGCAAAGTTAACTCACCAAGTCCCAGTTTCACACTGTTGAGTAGCTTGGTTGTATACTTGACCGTCAGGACAAACTAATATTGTTTCCACTCCATTAGCCCCACAATCCAAAATGTAATTACAAGTCCCACACTTGAGGTAAAGCCCAGGTGGTGCAGTGGTTTTATCATTACAGCTTTCCAGACAACCACCAGACGCTGTGATTGGATATTGAAGATCTAACATATTTGTTTCGTATACAACAAATTACATATTTATATAGAGCTATTCATAACAAAGTCTTCAAATGCGCTTTACATTTACCATATGTCATATGTTATTAAAATGAATAAAAAAGAATGTGTTTTTTTTTTTTTAAATGTCTATATTGTCAACTTGTTTAACTGTGTTCGGAAGTTCATTCCACCACAGAGTTGCTACAACGCTGTAGGAGCGAGCTGCAAATGTTTGTTTTACGCTTGGTACTTTGAGCTGTGTAAATATAGGTTCACCACAATGGTTTTGTTACTTGTATTATACTTGTTAAATATGTGCTTAATTAAATATTTCCTTATTTAATGCAATATTGTTTTTCTGCTTCTAAATTCCTTGCACATTCAAACTGGGATAGAACTACTTGCCAACTATTTTTTTGTAAATAACTATCATTGATAAGCAGGTATGTAAGAAAATACTCTTGTTTAAAAATAGAAACAATAAGTAATTGTCTCTTTTTTTCTTATCTAAAATACTTCACCTGGGTTACTCGGTGCAATGTCAGTTTCTGGTGATTGAATTGGTTTACTGAAATATTTGCATAACATCATTAAATTAATAATTAAAACTTTTCATTGAATCAATAAACTAAAATAAACAGAGATTGAAAAAAATTGTTTAAACTCTTTTTGAATTTTTTGATAGAAAAATATAAATAGTTGAAACGTTTATTTAATCAATGTCTTCGATTAAATAGAGATAAGAATAAATGAAATAATTAAAACTACCATTGAATCAATGAATTAAATAAGAGATAAGATTAAACACATTATTAAAATTATCAATTTGATATAAATTTGTTCATAAATTGCTCTGCTTTAAGATCAACATTTACCATGTTCCTCGGTTATCAAAGAGACATTGTCCAGTGGTGATATCATATTGGTAGTTGTCTCGGCAATAGACGGTTTTACTCTGGCCATCGGTACAAACCATATACACGTTGCAAAATCCACATATAGCATACTGACCATTCTCCTCTATACCTTTGACTTTCCGACATGTTGATATACATCTGCTGAAAACTACACACAAAAAACAACAGCAAGATATAAACTTTTCAGAAAATAAATTTGATGAACTTGATCCATAATTATTTTACCCATTTACACACTAAACTAGGACACTAGAGGTTAGAAAAATATATTCTGATAGTCTCAATTTGTTTGTTTACTAGTTATTTCCCCTGAAAAGTGGTGTGCTTTACAATATGTGCTATAGAAAGCACTTTAATCTATGACAATGAGAACTTACCTTTCAATGCAGGTGCAGAGTTGGTAGCAGCAACAGAAGTTTCATCAGTGCTGCTGATATAATAACCATACCAATAACAATACAGTGATCTATTTGTCTAACATTTTGACAGAAACAAAGTTATTGTTATATTTTAAAAAATTCTAGTTACTGTGCTATGTAAAGAATAGCATTGCCACTAATATATATTTACCATTGGCCTAAGTTATGATCACAGACACTGATGGCTGGGTTAAAGTATGTCTTCTCTGGACATTTGTGTTCGGTCAGGTAGCCATTCGAACACATAACGAAAGCATTGCAGAGAGTACAATGTTTGTAGATTCCTGAGCGGATAGGGCGTCCATTGGAGAGACAACTCGTCACACAGTTGCTGGTATCTATAATACACACATTAATATTTGATGAGTGGCATGCCAGGTGTGACAAGGTTTAGATTTTTAGGGATAAAATGAGTAAAGAGTTTATGTTTAAATGAAGAATTTTTGCCTGGGGACGAATTGAATTATGAATTTAATAAATTAAATTGATGACAATATTGAACATTTATTGAAAAACACTATTGTGAAAATCTTTGTCAAATTTAAGTATGTTTCTTTCCCTTTGTCTTATAACAGAACATTGTTTTGTAATTAACTAGGTCAATACATTTAAACATACTTATTTGGATTGATATGAATTAATTGATAATGGTATTTAGTTAAACAAACTTTTACATACATAATTTTATTTACTTTACTTATACATATTTATCATTACTGATACAAATTTATGCAAAATGATATAAGCTTTATTTATATATATATATATATATAATTACAAATATACAGTATTAATAATTATTTTACTGATACATAGCTTACTTATACTTACTGATATATCCTACATTCATACTTACTTATACATACTGATATATACTTAAACCTAATTATACATACTTAAATATACTATATGAGGAAAAATATCATCAGTAATTTTATATAATAAAGAAAAAGAATGTCATAAGATATTGGACCTTTTTACTTTATGACATTAAAGGGACATAAATGTTTTACCTGCATTAGCAGCCCAAGGAATATCACTGTTACTGCCTGATGAAGGTGTCGCAGATGAAGCTGTTGCTGGACTTGCACTGGCTTGAGGTAACTGGGGAGCAAATACTCCACTGGTCTGTAAGGGCTGGGCTGACGTATCACTGAGTGACGGGGATGGAGGGAGTTATCAAAAGGGCATGTAAAATATTTATTCATAACAGAATTCAATGAAGTAATGAGGTATACTGTACCCGAAAAAAAAAAGAAGTAAAAAACACAAACTTACATTTACTTTGCTTATAATACATGTACATTTCCAACCCAAAGACAAATTTAGTTTTATGCAAGCTAACATAGGCCTATTTCAATAATTCATTTGAAGAAGTAAAGAAATAAGTTAATCAATCTCAAATAAAGTTCAACTACAGACAAACATATTTCTTAACTGGCTTCAAGATGGGACGTCACAGAGAAGGAGCCTACAAATCAGCTACAATTTTATTTCTTAACCTATAAATCTGATCAAAGTGTGTTGCAGACTTGTATGGTGAACAATCCATGTAAAATTCTATTGGGACCCCAATTTTAAAAAGGGCTTATAACCTATTGCAAAAAATCAAATGGGAGTAAAACATCCAATTCACCCCAATTTTAGGCAATGAAGATGTTTGACAAAAGGTATTTTAAACATTACCAAAAAAATAGTGTTCCCTTGTTTCAAAATTAAAGATTTGAAAAACACAAGCTTCCCAAAAGTAAACTGTATTTTAAATGTTCATACTTACCATTGCTGATTATCAAAGTCACACACATGCAGATTTCTGTTGTAGTATGTTCCTTTAGGGCAAGCAGATACAGATGGTGTCCCTTGCACACAATAGACAATGGCGTTACAGAACAGACAGTGGGCGTATTGGCCATCAGGTAGGTAAGCTCCCTTATCATCTTTACAGGAAGTGGTGCATGCGTCAAATACTTGGACTGGCAGAAGGATTAGTCAAATAAGTCAATAATATAAAGTTAATTTGCACCCCACTGTATCAAACTTTACACTTCTGTACCCATTGGAAGTCAATGATGTAAACATGGTTCGGGCTAGTAGTGCACTTAGCGTTAAAGGGCAAGGGAGTGTGTGTAACAAAAGTACATAACCTGCCCTACTTTTGATAGTTGTATCTAGTTAATCAAAACTCGAAGCACTGCACTTCCAGTAAACATTTTCATATTTAATTTATCATCCAGCCATATGCTTTGGGGACAATTTAGGGAAAGTGGCCCTAAAAAAGTTGTTCTAGTTGTAGAAAAGCCAGAAGGGCACCTAGATTTATGTCTCAGACAGGAGATTATCTTCCACTCTTTCATAGGGAAGCTAAAAGTCTTGCAGTCTATCCCTGAACGTAAGTAACCTAAGAACTTTAAGAAGATGGCACAATACTTTTTAACTCATCAACATCTTTGGAAGTCTACACTTCAAAATCGTAGATCACAATAATATCAGCTTAGAAACGTTTGATTAAAAACACTATGGCTGGATTCAAAGGTGCTCTTGAGGGGATAGGCGTGTCAGCATAGGGCTAGCGCCAGACTGAGTTTCACTCATACCTTGCCTGCACCAGATGTATGGCCCGCTGCCGCTACCACGATAGCTCGGCCCAAGAGAGTAATCACAATGATGGCGATTTAGTGTTTTGACTCTTGGACCGTGTAGCACAGTAGCACTGTCCTTTCAGGACTCATAAACAATTAAAAACCCAGATGTATTCAACAATGAAACAATTATGTTTATAAAAGATATAGTTGAATCTGTTTTTTTTTCCTTCCATCAAACACATTTTTTTTTGTTTTCCTACAGAGTATTGTAAAATAAGATAGAATCATATTTTCTACAGTAATAGAGCTAAAAACGGATGAAGCAGTTGGTGCAAGAATTCAATTGAGAAATAGTAAATAATGAAATAGAAAACTGAGCAAGCAGAAGCAATAAATCTTTACAAAGCATGTGTCTATTAGGCTATTGGTTGCAAAGCAAAGCTACATTTACAGAAATACTACTTTAAAAAGAACAACACAGAAATGTTATGATTGACTACACACCTGACTGCGCTGATTGTGCTGTTGCTGGTGCGGTGGGGGTGAGGAAATGATTCCCAGTATTTATAGTATTTGTAGAACTTGGCGCACCGCCAGAATTTGACTTCACGCTGAAATAAATATGTAAACAATATACTCTCTCTCTCTCTCTCTCTCTCTCCCTCTCTCTCTCTCTCAATATCTCAAGCTCTCATTGTCTGTTTTTTTCTGTCTATCTTTCTTTCTTCTGTCTGTCTACTTCTTTTATTAGTTATATTATATTTCAATGCTAAAAATAAATCTAGATGGAAAAAATTACTGTTGAGTAAATGTACAAATCATTAAGACTGATGTCATTTACTTTGTTTCGTGCATTTGTTTGTTCTTACTTCCTGTATTAACATTCACACATAGCCTACACTAGTTAAGTATTACTAACCAAATGTTGTTGTCAACTTCACACTGGCCAGTGTTGTAATTGTAATAATAGCCAGACTGGCAAGAGAAACTTCCAAAGATGCCATTCTGGCAAGTGACATATTTTTTGCAGTCATAACAGTCAGCAAAAATACCATTGGGAATGTCAACACAGGACTCAACACAATATTTATAATCTAAAAAAAAATAAAAATAATTTGGTATGTTTTTAAGAAAAACTGTAATTTTACAAAGCAGTAGCTAATTAACATACAGTATAATGTGATAGATGAATTGATAAAAGCAAAGGCACACTGATAATGACAAAATATACATTAACAAAAGGAAAATACACATTGACAAAAGTAATAGACACACTGACAAAAGGTATAAACTCGTTGAAAAAAGTACCGGTAATTATTACATTAACAAAAGGAATAGACATATTGAAAAAAAGAATAGATACATTGACTAAAGGAATAGACATATTGAAAAAAAGACACATTGATAAAAGGAAGTCACATTGACATAAGGAAGAGAAACATTGACAAAAGTAATAGACACACTGACAAACGGTATAGAGTCAGTATAGACACATTGACAAAAGTTATAGACGCATTGACAAACGGTATATACACATTGACAAAAGTAATAGACACACTGACAAACGTTATAGATTCAGTATAGACACATTGACAAAAAGTAATAGACATATTGACAAACGGTATAGACATATTGACAAAAGTAATAGACACACTGACAAACGGTATAGATTCAGTATAGACACATTGACAAAAGAAATAGACAGACTGACAAACGGTATAGAGTCAGAATAGACACATTGACAAAAGCAATAGACACACTGACAAACGGTATAGAGTCAGAATAGACACATTGACAAAAGCAATAGACACACTGACAAACGGTATAGAGTCAGTATAGACACATTGACAAAAGCAATAGACACACTGACCCTAACAACACCCCCAGTGACTGAAACAATTAAGATATTGTCAAAACAATAAAGGGAGAATGAGGTGAGTTGGGCCACAAAATTGTTGATTGACCATAAACGGTCTCTGCTTAGGAACTATATGACTACACTTAAATAAATTTGGTATTATTAGAAAGAGAATTCACTGCATTGAACATGTTGTTAGAGCCATATCTGATGAATAAATAGTTTTAAAGTAAGTGTATATTTCTCACGCATACCCAAAAATAAGGAGAGTTGGACATAGCCTGGGGTAAAATGGACCAGAAGGTAGAGAGGCATTGTCATGACTGGAGAGACTTTAAGTTTATAAATTATTTTTAATAACCAGCTCTATACAATTCAATATAGTATTTATTTTAATTACTAAACATACAAAAGTCGTTTTCCATTTTAAAATTTGAAAGAAAACTTTTTTTTGCAAATTAAGACATCAGCTAATTACTAATTAGCACACAGCTACTATTTCACCTCTTGCTCTATGAAATATATGTCCTAATAGTTGTCGCCCTTTAGAGGCATATTACTTCTTTTTTGTTTTCTAGATTTGCTACTGTCTATTGAATCAGGGCATAGGTAATCCATTTTTAATGTTGTCAAATGTAGCCTATATAATGTCCTCTGTTATGTTCTGGGCATTTTTTAAAGACATGTTAAATTTTAAAAGCTTTAAATTGTCTAAAATAATATGAAACGTAAATGTATGTTGTATACATACATTTAGTAATAGCAGACTTGACATGAGAAGAGAGTTGGACTGCATGTTAACTTTATGGCATAACATTTTCACATTTTTACTAACTTTTTAAAATATAATATTAATAACTTTCATTTAAAAGTATATTTTGGCATTGTCTCTTTTTTTCTCTTTCTGAAAACTTTAAAGGTTTAGTATGTATTTGACTTGCTAAAAGAGGCAAATAATAGCTTTCGAATGCCTAAAATTTAATTTTATCTGTGTACTGAAAAAAAAGAAAAGAAATGCGCCAGACACAATTTTACTCAAACTTCTGCAACAAAAAATTAACCTGAGCGAATCGAATTTTTATAAATTCGAATTTTAGTTTCTGAGATATGAGAGTGGCTCAACTCTCCCGCCTGTCTAACTAACCCCACTCTCCCCTAAATAGAATGTTGTTAACAAAGTGAACAATGAGGACAACTTACGAGGTAGGAGTGAATTATCTGCAGTTGGAGCCTTAGTTGTTGTGGGCAGTACATTAGAGACTTTTGGACTGTGAATAGAAACATTTTTTTTTTTTATCTGACATAAATTAAAATTCTGACAGTTGCCACACAATTTAGAATTTAGAACATGAATTTTGAAAATATTACAAGGGGAAGAAAAATACTAACCAAATGTTGTTTGTGTCAAATTCACACAGGCCAATGTTGTAATTGTAATAATAGCCAGACGGGCAAGAGAAACTTCCAAAGTTGCCATTCTGGCAAGTGACATATTTTGTGCAGACAAAGCAGTCAGCATAAATACCATTAGGTACACCAACACAGTTATCTGCACATTTGTCATAATCTGAAGAGGAAACGAAAAGTAAAATAATCAAATTTTGAAATATAATGTCTGCCATTCTTTTCTTATGAAGCACAGTATATTCCTAATATATTATTAATATTTATAAAAAGGCAAATAAAAAAAACAAAATATAATCAGTGGCGTAGCTAGGGGGGGGGGGGGCAGGGGGGGACATATGACCCCGGGCGCCACGTTAAGGGGCGCCAAAATGAGTCTTAAAAGTAATTATTTAATTTTATTTTGATGTAAACTAATGATCCCAAATACGTTTGCAAGATTGAAATTTGGAGCCCCACAACTATCTTCATTACAAACCAGTTGGCAAGCATGATTTTGGCGCCCCCATTGAGCATTAAGGGGCTCATTCTATTCATAAACAAATGGCACATCCACAATGCAGGATTGCTGACGGCGTTTTTTTTAAACAAAGATCAGTTCGGGTTCAAATATTTTTCTTCATATACTGAAAGTGGCATCGGTTTTTAACAATTGTACAGGTTGGATAATTTCGAGTCGAATATGAGTGCAAGGAAGATAGAATAATATTTCTCATAAGTTGAAAAGAGAAAGATAGATAACAAGTATTCGTCTCGTTGAATATAATATGTAGCTTTCTCTCACTTCCACCAACAGTATCTCCCATCCTTTTCTCAGACGCTATATTCGATGTTAGTGAAACAAAGACAGGGGACCTCCACTTTTAATTGGGCATTGCTTAAGGTAACATCATTTCGAATTCGTCAACTGTGACAGCCACAGCTTAAACTTAGCAGGAGTACACCCAACTAAACAGGATCCAGTTGTTATCACATTTTTGGAACAGTTGAAAGTATATATTTGTTTTTCTCTTGTTCAACAACTCGTTGGGAAGAATTAAAAAGAGTTGGCCAATCACAGTGAAGAGGGAGTCTGAAACACGCTGGAGAGCACAATCAGCAGCTGTTTTTGAAGGACTAGATGAACTTGTAGGGCTGTTGGAAAAATTATCAGAAGATGCAACTATGACATCAGACACTAGAAGTGATGCAGAAACTTTGCTGGCAGGTGAGGTATATTACACTTTAACTTCCTAGTTTTGTTACATTAAATTACATTTCTGTAACATCATACTAGGGAAAATTGATCGTGTCCAGAAACGGTTGCAGGATCCTACTATGAATTTCAAGGAGGCAGCATATGATCTTGAATCGCTGGAGCAAGAACTTGTCAACATTCGTGATAATTTGAGCCAGGTTGCGGTAGACAATGGAAAAACAAGATGCACAATTTGGGGAATCGAGTTTGACAGAATGATTAGAGGAAATCGGAGGATGCCTGGAGAATTAGCAAGAGATGCAGGACTTTCTGCAGAAGAAGAAATTGCACGTGTTATGAACAGCGTAATTGATAGACTCCAACAGGAGATATTAATACGGTTTTTATGTCTAAAAAAGCTAAACACCAAATTTGGATTTTTACTAGACGTCAAAACTCTTCTCGCTGAGACAAATGTCGATACACTTCGTCAAAATTGCTTAAATTTTGGAAATTTATACGACACTGACGTCAATGGTCACGAATTGAGCACAGAAATCGGAGACTGCAAAATGCCGCTCAGTACCCGGACTGACGTTCTACCGGAGACTCCTTTGGATCTTCTTGGCTTTATTGCTTCATATGGAGTTGACGTATTTCCGAATCAGTGCATTTCACTTCAAATACTTGTAACAATTGCTTATTAACATACAGGACATACAAAAACGAACACATTCGTTTATCTTAAAACGAGAAACGGACCCAATGTGTGCTTTCTGCAATGTCAACTTAACAGTGTCTCACATTTTGTTGGAATGTTATACATTTGGTGAAATTCGAGGTAAATTCTATTACTGTAGAACACTTCATGAACTTTTCAGCAAAATTAAACCAAAACATATAATAAACTATATTAAAGACATTCAACTGTACAACAGAGTTTAAAGATATAAGAACAATTAAATGATACAAGAGAAATATGACAACAACGTTATCAAAAAGGCCCTATATAACCTTCGATGTTGATGGGCCGGAAATTCAACAATTCAATTCAATTTAGACAACGTGATAGACGAGTTTGCAATAGTCAAATCAAGGAGGATCAATTTGTTGTAGACTATGTCTATCTCAGTCATGTATAATTAGTAGTTTTTTTTTTCAAATAAATTGTTTATAATCGTTTAGATAATTATTATTAGTGTGTATTCTATTTCATTAAAATACCAAATGTTTCCAAAAATGAACCATACAAACCGTAAAATTTCAAAATTTAATTCGGGGCTCAGTGAGCCCCCAGACTCTGTCGGTCCGAGAAGGGGAGCAAACTTTATGTCATGTCCCCGGGCGCAGATGACCCTAGCTACGTCACTGAATATGATCGACACATTCACACAAGTAAGAGACACAATGACAAAAGGAATCAATAATTTAACAAACGGAATCAATAATTTAACAAAAGTAATCAATACTTTAACAAACGTAATCAATAATTTAACAAAAGTAATCAATACTTTAACAAACGTAATCAATAATTTAACAAAAGTAATCAATAATTTAACAAACGTAATCAATAATTTAACAAAAGTAATCAATACTTTAACAAACGGAATAGCAAAGTAAGTAAAGTCCCGTCGGACCTCATTGATTATAGTGCCAGTGGAGCAGCCTTCACCAGTTTCTTAGTGCCAGTGGAGCAGCCTTCACCAGTTTCTTAGTGCCAGTGGAGCAGCCTTCACCAGTTTCTTAGTGCCAGTGGAGCAGCCTTCACCAGTTTCTTAGTGCCAGTGGAGCAGCCTTCACCAGTTTCTGACGCCACGGCATACTAAAGAATTAGGTGTTCAGCACAATGCCCAGCCGCCTTTACTTTACCCCAAAAAAATTCTGGTACCCATCAGAGCTGAGTAGACTCAGGGAAACCCTCCTGTCCCGGGAACCAATCCTAGCCTTCACAAGGATTCGAACCCAGAATCTTCGATACGCCAGCCGAACGCGCTGAAGATCAGCTACCGTGCCTCTAAAAAAGGAAGAGACACCTAAACTAAAGTAATCGATACAATGACACAAGGTATAGACACATTGACAAAAGAAAGAGACACATTGACAAAAAGAAGAGGCACATTAACAAAAGGAATATACTCATTGAGAAACAGAAAAGAAACATTTACAAAATTAATCGACACATCGACAAAAGGTATAGACACGGCAACAAAAAGGAAGTGACACGTTTACGAAAGTAATCGACACATTGACAAAAGAAATAGACACATTGACAAAAGTAACAGACACATTGACAAAAGGAAGAGACAAATTGACTAAATGAAGAAACAAATTGACTAAATGAAGAAACAAATTGACAAAAGGAAGAGACACATTGACAAAAGGAATAGAAAATTGACAAAAAGAAGAGACATCTTGAGAAAAGTATTTAACACATTGACAAAAGAAAGAGACATCTTGAGAAAAGTATTTAACACATTGACAAAAGAAAGAGACATCTTGAGAAAAGTATTTAACACATTGACAAAAGAAAGAGACATCTTGAGAAAAGTATTTAACACATTGACAAAAGAAAGAGACATCTTGAGAAAAGTATTTAACACATTGACAAAAGAAAGAGACATCTTGAGAAAAGTATTTAACACATTGACAAAAGAAAGAGACATCTTGAGAAAAGTATTTAACACATTGACAAAAGAAAGAGACATCTTGAGAAAAGTATTTAACACATTGACAAAAGAAAGAGACATCTTGAGAAAAGTATTTAACACATTGACAAAAGAAAGAGACATCTTGAGAAAAGTATTTAACACATTGACAAAAGAAAGAGACATCTTGAGAAAAGTATTTAACACATTGACAAAAGAAAGAGACATCTTGAGAAAAGTATTTAACACATTGACAAAAGAAAGAGACATCTTGAGAAAAGTATTTAACACATTGACAAAAGAAAGAGACATCTTGAGAAAAGTATTTAACACATTGACAAAAGAAAGAGACATCTTGAGAAAAGTATTTAACACATTGACAAAAGAAAGAGACATCTTGAGAAAAGTATTTAACACATTGACAAAAGAAAGAGACATCTTGAGAAAAGTATTTAACACATTGACAAAAGAAAGAGACATCTTGAGAAAAGTATTTAACACATTGACAAAAGAAAGAGACATCTTGAGAAAAGTATTTAACACATTGACAAAAGAAAGAGACATCTTGAGAAAAGTATTTAACACATTGACAAAAGAAAGAGACACATTGACAAAAAGAAGAGACACTGACAAAAAAGAATAGACTACTTGATAAAAGTATGTTTTAACACATAGACAAAAGGAAGAGACTACTTGATAAAAGTATGTTTTAACACATAGACAAAAGGAAGAGACTACTTGATAAAAGTATGTTTTAACACATAGACAAAAGGAAGAGACTACTTGATAAAAGTATGTTTTAACACATAGACAAAAGGAAGAGACTACTTGATAAAAGTATGTTTTAACACATTGACAAAAGGAAGAGATACATTGACAAAAACAATGGATACACTGACAGTAACAACTGCCCCAGTGACTGAAAAGATGAACAAATACCCCATGACACTTATAAAACAGTTCAAGCAATACAAACTGTTGCTAACAAACTTACGAGGTAGGAGTGAATTATCTGCAGTTGGAGCCTTAGTTGTTGTGGGCAGTACATTAGAGACTTTTGGACTGTGAATAGAAACAGTGTTTTCGTAAACTTTGTCATGCATTCAATTCTAACATCTGGCACACAAGTTAATTTGGAAAATAAATTACATAGTATTATAAGGAAAAAAAAATAATACTAACCAAATGTTGTTGGTGTCAAATTCACACAGGCCAATGTTGTAATTGTAATAATAGCCAGACGGGCAAGAGGAACTTCCGAAGTTGCCATTCTGGCAAGTGACATATTTTGTGCAGACAAAGCAGTCAGCATAAATACCATTAGGTACACCTACACAGTTATCTGCACATTTGTCATAATCTGAAGAGGAAAAGAAAAGTAAAATAATCAAATTTTCAAATATAATGTCTGCCATTTTTTTCTTATGAAGCTAAGTATATATGTGTAATATATTATAAATATTTATTTATCGGAAACTCACAGTAACAAACTAAGACAGAGTGACCGATACTGAAACTTATTGATCGATACAATGATCAAAGTGAGAGACAGTAGGTTACTTTCAGATACATTAAACAAAATGACAGACACAGTCAACAAAGTGACAGACACAGTTAACAAAGTGACCGACACATACAATGAAGTGACGATACAGTAGACATAGTGACAGATACAGTTAACAAAGTGACAGACACATACAATGAAGTGACGATACAGTAGACATAGTGACAGATACAGTTAACAAAGTGACAGACACATACAATGAAGTGACGATACAGTAGACATAGTGACAGACACAGTTAACAAAGTGACAGACACATACAATGAAGTGACGATATAGTAGACATAGTGACAGATACAGTTAACAAAGTGACAGACACATACAATGAAGTGACGATACAGTAGACATAGTAACATATACAGTTAACAAAGTGACAGACACATACAATGAAGTGACGATACAGTAGACATAGTGACAGATACAGTTAACAAAGTGACAGACACATACAATGAAGTGACGATACAGTAGACATAGTAACATATACAGTTAACAAAGTGACAGACACATACAATGAAGTGACGATACAGTAGACATAGTGACAGATACAGTTAACAAAGTGACAGACACATACAATGAAGTGACGATACAGTAGACATAGTAACATATACAGTTAACAAAGTGACAGACACATACAATGAAGTGACGATACAGTAGACATAGTAACATATACAGTTAACAAAGTGACAGACACATACAATGAAGTGACGATACAGTAGACATAGTAACATATACAGTTAACAAAGTGACAGACACATACAATGAGGTGACGATACAGTAGACATAGTGACAGATACAGTTAACAATGTGACAGACACATACAATGAAGTGACGATACAGTAGACATAGTGACAGACACCGTTAACAAAGATTACAGACACATACAATGAATTGACGATACAGTAGACATAGTGACAGATACAGTTAACAAAGTGACAGACACATACAATGAAGTGACGATACAGTAGACATAGTAACATATACAGTTAACAAAGTGACAGACACATACAATGAAGTGACGATACAGTAGACATAGTAACATATACAGTTAACAAAGTGACAGACACATACAATGAAGTGACGATACAGTAGACATAGTGACAGATACAGTTAACAAAGTGACAGACACATACAATGAAGTGACGATACAGTAGACATAGTAACATATACAGTTAACAAAGTGACAGACACATACAATGAAGTGACGATACAGTAGACATAGTAACATATACAGTTAACAAAGTGACAGACACATACAATGAAGTGACGATACAGTAGACATAGTAACATATACAGTTAACAAAGTGACAGACACATACAATGAGGTGACGATACATTAGACATAGTGACAGATACAGTTAACAAAGTGACAGACACATACAATGAAGTGACGATACAGTAGACATAGTAACATATACAGTTAACAAAGTGACAGACACATACAATGAAGTGACGATACAGTAGACATAGTAACATATACAGTTAACAAAGTGACAGACACATACAATGAAGTGACGATACAGTAGACATAGTAACATATACAGTTAACAAAGTGACAGACACATACAATGAGGTGACGATACAGTAGACATAGTGACAGATACAGTTAACAAAGTGACAGACACATACAATGAAGTGACGATACAGTAGACATAGTAACATATACAGTTAACAAAGTGACAGACACATACAATGAAGTGACGATACAGTAGACATAGTAACATATACAGTTAACAAAGTGACAGACACATACAATGAAGTGACGATACAGTAGACATAGTAACATATACAGTTAACAAAGTGACAGACACATACAATGAAGTGACGATACAGTAGACATAGTAACATATACAGTTAACAAAGTGACAGACACATACAATGAAGTGACGATACAGTAGACATAGTGACAGATACAGTTAACAAAGTGACAGACACATACAATGAAGTGACGATACAGTAGACATAGTAACATATACAGTTAACAAAGTGACAGACACATACAATGAAGTGACGATACAGTAGACATAGTAACATATACAGTTAACAAAGTGACAGACACATACAATGAAGTGACGATACAGTAGACATAGTAACATATACAGTTAACAAAGTGACAGACACATACAATGAGGTGACGATACAGTAGACATAGTAACATATACAGTAATTAAAGTGGCAGACACAGTAAACTAAAAGACAAACACGGTAAACAAAGTGATAAACACAATAAACACATAAATTGACAGATAAAGTGAACAATTTGGCAAAAACACTAAAAGTAGTGACATATTAGTAAACAACTTGACAGATACAGTAAACAAACTGACAGTTACAGTAGGCATTGTATCATAAATAAGTGAACAACACATTAAACAATGAAAGATAGAGTATTCTGAGCGACAGTTGCAGTATTAACAGACACAGCAAACAAAGATACAGTTTTAGTATATACATTGTGCATGTAATAAACACAAGAACATATGTAGTATACAAGGTGACATGTGTATGTATATATATATATATATATATATATTTTATATATATATATATATATATATATATATATATATATATATATATATATATATATATATATATATTCTCAACACTGTAGCAGTGATATATACTAGATTACTAGATTACACTTCAGGCCATTCAATGCCAACTAATATTTAAATAGACTTGAACTTACGAGGAAGTAGACCGGCAGCTGTAGGTGAGGATTGAGATTGTGGTAGGTTCGCGGTCGGAGATGGGTATGCAGGTGGGGGTGGATTAGCGTTCGAAGGTGGATTGGAGGGCGGGGATGGATTAGCAGGCTGAGGTGGATATGCAGACGGGGATGGATTAGCTGCCCCGGAGAGAATTGAGTCGATGGACTTTGTCCCTGCTGATGACGGACTTTGGCCGAAATCAGTGGAGCCATACTGTGAGTTATCGAAGTATGAGCCCGCTCCATTTTGCGAGCCAACCACATTTTCCATTGGTGTTCCGAACGAGTTGCCGCCGACGAACAAATCGTCGAGAGAACTACTTGGCTGAGCGAATATGCTGTCTAAAGAAGGGTAGCTCTCTTGAGGGTAAAGATCGGCAAATGGTTGTGGATTGCTTGGCGCCGGGGCTGCCACTGGCGGTGGAGCTGCTGCTGGCGGTGGAGCTACTACTGGCGCTGTTTCTGGTTTGCTTAATGGCTTCGCTCCTGGTCCAATATAATTTCCATTTGCGCTAAAAAAAAATACAATGAAATTACACAATGACAGACGATCTAATCGGCAAAGGGACGTAAGCCTAAAATAAACGAACGGTTAGAAAACCAACACGGAGATGAAGGGACGCAACAAAAGACAAACAGTAAACTGGACAGAAGTAGAGCAAAGAGGCAACGAGGAATAAAACTTATTAGATAGGAGTGACAGATAACTAGTTGGTAAGGGTGAGTAAGAGAGAGTATTTGAGATTGGGAGAAAGTCAGATTTAAAAAAATAACAAAGAATGGATGAGGGAGACTGACAGGCAGAAGAAGAGTAAATGAAAGAGAGAGAGAGAAAAAAAAAGAGAGGGAAAGCGCGAAAGAAGAGAGGGAGATGGTAAATAAACAGAGAAAGAAAGATTTAGATAAAAAGTAACGAGAGAGAGAGAAAGAGAAAGAACGAAATAAAAATGGAAAGAAAGGAAAAAGGAGAAATAAAGATAGGGAGAGGTAGAAAGGAGAAAAAGCGAGAAAAATGGGAAATGAAAGAGATCGATACATTAATACAAAGAGATCGATACATTAATACAAAGAGATCGATACATTAATACAAAGAGATCGATACATTAATACAAAGAGATCGATACATTAATACAAAGAGATCGATACATTAATACAAAGAGATCGATACATTAATACAAAGTCAAACAAAACGTTATGATTCATAAAAAAAAAATAACTTGTACAAATTTAATAAGAATTTGTCTTTCAAAACATCCATTTAATTTAGTGTCGGTTTTATAATCATTATTACTAATAATAAATAAGCTTAAATAAGAATCTGATTTCAAAATAGATATTAAAAACCAAAATTTAAAAAATACTTTAAATCAGATGTAAAGAAGCTAATAACATAGTAACAGTGTTCAATGCGAAATAGTTACACGAGATCGTTAAAAGCTGGAGGTAAAATCAATTGGGATCATTTTCAAGATAAGGTGTGGGCTTTTTGAAAATATTTGAAGAAATATGAAGGATATGTTTAAAATTGTTTCTATTTGGTGACAACTGTATAATTTATCTACTTCTCACATAAATAAGCCATGAAGATTGATAGCATCGTTAAAGTAAAACAAGTATCCAATGCCGAAATTTGATCTTATCTTATCTTATCTAGATGTAGAGAAGCTCTGTGCAGCATATGCTTTTCTAATTCTAATTCTAATACCCTCAAACCACAATTTTAATGAAATGAGAAATGGAAGTGTTATTAGAAATCTTATAAAACAGATGAAATTTGGCTAGATAATAATTATTACAACAATAATAAATACTCAAGTCGAAGGAACTAAAATGTATTTATTACAATTACATTCTGTCATGGGTAAAAACAAATATTAAAAGAGCGAAAGTTTCCATGAATATTTTTCAGTACAATACTTTTTGAAAAATGTGAAAAATATGCCAACAAACCACTGATCTCGATATATATGGAGTGCTCAAAAATTAAAATGGAGAAGAAAAAATGGGAGAAAATGTGAACTTTAAAAAATTTAAATAGATAGGTGCACTGAATGTCACTGAGCTATATATACATGGAGGTACCAAAAATTAAAAAAAATCTTTTCGTAATTGCGTCATTGAAATTTGATAAAAATGAACTCTTTTATACTGAACATACAATATATATATATATATATATATATATATATATATATATATATATATATATATATATATATATATATATATATATATATATATATATTATATATATATTACCTTATACTCTCTTATACGAGTAAATTGTGTTAATTTTATTGAGTACCGGATTCATTAATTTAATGGCGAAGTCAAAAGGCAAAAGATGAAATGGCAGATGATTTTTCTGGATAATGCTTTGAATACCACATATATATGTTAACTGAATAAATAATTTTAATGAATTTAGACATGTACATATAGCTCAGAGCCATACAGTGCACTTATCTATATTTAAAAGTCCTACAATTTACTTCCGTTGCGTACTCCATATATTATAGTTCAGTGCAACAAACCCACGCGAGTTTTGTATCAACTTATTATACAAATCATGACGACGGTATGGCAAATGTAAAAAGCTATAAACTAAAAGCTAAAGAAGTTAGTAGAAAGTAGGTTTGGTACTGGAACCCTGAAATAAAACCATTTTTCTTTGCAAATTGTATAGCTTTAAGTAAAAGTGTTATTACGCGTCTGCTTGAGATCCACATGACACTGATGATCTATGCTTCATCTTAGTTAGCGAGTAGGCCTACGTTATAGATAAACACGTTGCTAACCTACGCACGCCACAAATGCTTATTATATGTATTATTATACTGATGGTATTGATAGTACAAAAGACTTTTAATAACCGAAAATACAGTTAAATTGTGGTTGCAACGCTAGCTTTGCCTACTTGGCCAGAATTTTATTTTTATTAATATGAGAAGACCCAATACAATACACTGAGAACGTTATAGTTTTGTAAAGGGAAAAGCTGGTAAAAAAAATCGGGTGTTTCTGGAGGAGTACTGAAAAACCAATCAAAGAATCGCTCTTATTCTTATGCTTGATCAAAAGAATAGTTGTGCGGATAGCTATTATGACATACCATGACTGAACGTAGCCCATAACAGCCCATTTTATTGGCCCAGTTCGGCCCATCATTAGTCCAATATTTAAATATTGGTAGACCATTAGACCAGTAAGTCCATAGTCCATAGTGTGCTGTTAGGAAGCAACCCTTCGAGTTTGGTCTTCACTGCGGGACCAATGAATATGGTGTCAACCATGCCAAACTAAACGCCATAAGGCTGCACACATACACACACATACACACACATACATACACACACATACACACACATAAATAGGCCTACACAGGGTTGTTAGCCGTATTATGAAGGAGGGGGGGGGGGGGCAAGAGATAAAAAGATCTTAGGTGCCTCCAAATAAAAAAAAAAGATGAACACTCAACTTACTCGCAATTGGCAGGCAAGGTCTGCGTGCACACGAAGATACTTGGGTTAAAGTATGTGCTTGGCCGACACGGCATTTGATACAGACGCCCATTGTCACATTGGGTGAAGTTGTCACATCGGCTACAGTCTTGGTAATACCCAGTTAGACCAGTGCAGTCACTGACGCACTGTTCAGTACCTGTGAAATAAGACACATTAAAGACATTGAATTTTTTTTTTGAACAAATCCTTTTAAATCAACAATTTAACAATGAAAATGTTTTCTGAACAAATCCTTTTAAATCAACAATTTAACATTGAATATGTTTTCTGAACAAATCCTTTTAAATAAACAATTTAACATCATTCAAGTAATAAGTAATGCCATCATACAAAATTAATTCCATGGATCCGGTGAAGCAGCGTTCACCAGTTTCCGTGGCCGCGGCATACTAGGGGATTGTGTAGCCAGCACAATGCTCAGACGCCTTTAGTTTGGCCCAAACTAATGTCAGGTACACATCAGAGCTGGGTAGACTCGGGTACACCTTCCAGACCCAGGAACATTTCCCAGCACCAGATTTAGGGCATGGTGGCGCGTTCGACTGGCGATCCGAAAGTTCTGGGTTCGAATCCTGGTCCAGGTTAGGATTTTTTTCCCGGGTTTTGAGGGTGCCCCTGAGTATACCCAGCTGTGATGGGTACCTGACACTAGTTAGGGTAAAGTAAAGGCGGCTGGGCATTGTGCTAGCCACACATCCCCTCGTATGCCGTGGCCACAGAAACTGGTGAACGCTGCTTCACCAGCCCTATGATCAGTTTAGTCCGAAGAGTAGTTTACTTTTTTTCACCAGGATTCGAACTCAGAACCTTCTGAACGCGCAGTCGCTTGGACAACGCGCCCCGTTATTCAAAATTTAAACCCCAATCAAACTGCTGGACTAGACTCAAACCACAAATATGCGTAGGATGCAATAATCTTCAATATAAACAGAACGTTTGCAACATTTTAGTATTTCTGAATATGATATTAGATTGATATGCTGTAGCCTATTTCTAATTACCTGGTATGCATTTTTGCTTTTCGATTGTTGTATTTATATAGTCTATTACAGGGGTCGGCAACCTTTTGATAATAGTGTCTTAAAGTAGGATTTCTAATTCATTAAGCGTGCAAACAGCCTAAAAGTATTCCTGCTTTAGCACTCATTTTTTGTGTGGAGGGACATGAATTGCCGTTTTGGAAGTCTTTCACGTGCCAACAAAAATGTCTCTGCGAGTCAAGTCTGGCACGCGTGCCGTAGGTTGCCGACCCATGGTCTATTAGACCGAACTACGGGTCTTCCCCCCCCCCCCCCCCTTATTCCTCATAGCTTGCTATGAAATAATATGAATACCAAGACGAATTACAAAGTAGCCTACATTATGTAAAGCAATACTTACTTAAGGAAATGCACACCAATAGAATTGCGGCTAGTAACAGCCACGTGATACTCTTTGAATCACGTGACATGGCTGGTGGAAAAAAAAGTAAAACGTCAACCCTACGTAATTTTACATAAAACAATTTACTTTTGAATATATTTAATACCAATTAAATTTACCTTCTTACATATTTTGCATCAATTTATTACTCCCTTTCTATTAACTCGCACTGCCTGCTTGCTTGGTTGCTTGACAGCAAAACTTTGCATCGATTTTTCGACCACTTTCCTTCGTCCAATCGAGCTGAAACTTGGGCAGCAGAATTGTCCCGACTAACAATACATTCCATCAAATTTTCAGCATCATAGTCTTTTGAGTAGTTACGAATTCCTTCGACCAATTAGCAAATCGAAAAAATAAGTTTACGTAAATTATGGCTGCCTCTACCGGAAGAGACGGAAGTAAATAAACTTTTCGGATATAAAAACGACACAATGTATCTTTTTATGGTTTTTGCTGGCCAAAGCTAGCACAAAAAAAAAAGCATGCGCAAAATTTTAGTGTGGAAATTCATAAGGTATGATATCACTTATATTTATTTTAATCTATCAAAATATAAATTAAATATAAACTTAGTTTACAAAGAAAGGGTAATAAAAAAACTTTGTTTTTATGGGTTAGTTTTTTTCTGTTCAATATATTTCTACCTTATTAATTTATCTTCGATAATATTTTGTATCACTTTAATTCACTTTTGAATATAATTTGTATTTAATTAGTTGCTATTGAGTTTATGGCCTAATTTGTTACCAATTTGATTTGATTTCCCTTCGAATATAGACTATATATACAATAATATATTAAATAAAATTCAATTTTAGAAATACAACATTGTTTTATGAGCCTAGTAACAGAGAGTATTTTCATTAGTAATGAATTAGACTCTACTTAATAGCTTGGTTGCTTTGTTTTATATTGGCATTCCCTCAGGTCTGTTTTATGTAGATCACGGAGTCACTAAGTAAAAAACAAAAACGAGATCTGAGTTGATTCAGCCTGAGGTGGGCTTGAATGGTAAAGGCTTTAGCGATGATTCGCTCTAATAAATATAGACTATGTAAATAACAAAGATGATATTGTACAATCTGGACTAAGACTAGATTCTAAATGGAGTAATATAGTTGATAGAGTATGAAAACTCTGTCATGTTTAAAGGTAGCTCTGACTGGTTGCATAAAAAATATTTTTAAAGTATTTAAGACAGAAATCTTGGATCCACCGACTGTTAATAGTAGAAAAAAATTAAATATGATTAGAATTCATGCTACTTCGGCATTTTTCTCGTCTAATAATTCTGAGTTTTTAATTGGTACATTAAGTTATAGCTTCTTGCTCTAAGCTTAAAATGGCTCATACAACTATAAAGACCAACGGGATATGCGCTATATAAGCACCGTTATTATTATTATTTTTATGTGGCTTTTTCAAAATTTAAAAATGTATAACTCTTGCTATTTTAAATATTTGTCTCTTATAAACTTAAAAAATATGTCGTTTACAAACTTAAAAATATGTGTTATAAAATACAAACTTAAAAATATGTCTCTTACAAACTTAACAATGTGGAACTTAAAAAATTGGCTCTTCCAAACTTAAACTACGGCTCATAAAAATGTAAAAATAAGACTCCTAAGACTCCTACAAACTTGTATCAACTCAGAATGAGATTAATTGATATTACCTTAAAAACATAAGTTATGAAATAATGTTATTCTCAAAGAAAAGTGATGTTATAAATTTCAAATGTTTTAAGGTTAGTTGCCTTTTTTGCTTCTACTGTTTTTTTTAAAATTTGAAAATGAATATTTAAAATTGCGCAATAAAGCTTATAAATTGATTCTATATCCCATCTATTACACCTATTACACATACAATCACATCTATATCCCATCTATTACACCTATTACACATATAATCACATCTATATCCCATCTATTACACCTATTACACATATAATCACATCTATATCCCATCTATTACACCTATTACACATATAATCACATCTATATCCCATCTATTACACCTATTACACATATAATCACATCTATATCCCAACTATTACACCTATTACACATATAATCACATCTATATCCCATCTATTAGACATATTACACATATAATCACATCTATATCCCATCTATTACACCTATTACACATATAATCACATCTATATCCCATCTATTACACCTATTAAGTGTAAGCTAAAATAAGTGTCGTTACCTTTTGTCTTAATTAGTCTATTGGGTTTAGTCAAAATTTTTTTTTATAACACATTAAAGCCACTATAATCTACTCAGATTGTATTCATTCACTGTATGATATTAACTTGCTATTACGGCATACTGACGATACTAGTCTACATTGATGACAAACAAAATGATACAAACCTACTATCGTTACAGACTGCAAGATTCAAACATTCTATTAAACATAGACTATAAGATAGTAATCTACCGACGAGACCGAACATAGATACTAACCTACTCTAACGACGAACTGTATAATACAAACTGTTCCGAGTGTGTCGTGATCACAAAATATTTGTGAGAAGTTGAGGAAGCCCCACAAAGCCCCACTTTATATCATTTTCAACAGAAATGGGCGGAGCTAGTTGTTATCTGCCACGTGCTAATGGCCATTTCTGGAGGATAGACTACGAGGGCCCAAATTATCAACATTCAAGCAAAATGTTTTTGAAACCCACCTAAGGTGATACATAGCCCGAATATTCCAACCCTCCTCCCCCCCCCCCCCACACCCCTCCTTATATGAATCACTTTTTTTTATTTTTACTTTTCAATATCATACAACATATTCAATCATAAAACTTGAGCATTGCTCAATATTATTTGTTATTTGTAGGCTCCGCTATTTCTTCTTACAGAGAAACTATGTTAAATCTCACGTTTCTCAATTAGGCCCTATTAAATCTCAAGTTTCTCAATTATTAAATCTCAAGTTTCTCAATTATTAAATCTCAAGTTTCTCTATTATTAAATCTCACGTTTCTCAATAATTAAATTTCATGTTTCTCAATTATTAAATATCAAGCTGCTCAATTATAAAATTTCATGTTTCTCAATAATTAAATCTCAAGTTTCTCTATTATTAAATCTCACGTTTCTCAATAATTAAATCTCAAGTTTCTCAATTATTAAACTTCGTGTTTCTCCATTATTAAATCTCAATTTTCTAAAGTACTAAATCTCAAGCTGCTTAATTTTTAAATCTCAAGTATCTCAATTATTAAATTTCATGTTTCTCAATTATTAAATCTCATGTTTCTCAATTATTAAATTTCATGTTTCTCAATGATTAAATGTCATGTTTCTCAATGGTTAAATCTCATGTTTCTCAATTATTAAATCTCAAGTTTCTCAATTATTAAATCTCAAGTTTCTCAATTATTAAACTTCGTGTTTCTCCATTATTAAATCTCAAGTTTCTCAATTATTAAATCTCAAGTTTCGCAATTATTAAATCTTATGTTTCTCAATTATTAAATCTCGTGTTTCTCAATTATTAAATCTCATGTTTCTCAATTATTAAATCTCATGTTTCTCAATTATTAAATCTCAAGCTTCTCAATGATTAAATATCAAGTTTCTCAATTATTAAACATCGTGTTTCTCCATTATTAAATCTCATGTTTCTCAATTATTAAATCTCAATTTTCTCAATTATTAAATCTCATGTTTCTCAATTATTAAATCTCAAGTTTCTCAATTATTAAATCTCGTGTTTCTCCATTATTAAATAGTTAGTGTGGAGATAAGAAATGACATGACTGATTTTACTGATTATACTTTTAGTTTCTTTATATAGATCTAAAAACAGGACTCATCCCCGTTTGACCCCGCTGCACACTGGGAAGGGTTCTGAGGTGGCGCCATCGAAGAGTACTGAACTATGCATGTTGTTGTGGAAAGACTCAATAATGCCGAGTAGGGGGTGGACATCCGATTTTTTTCAGTTTACTAAAGTGTCCGTTGCAAACTAAGTCAAAAGTCTATGTAGGCAATGAAGAGGGATTTCTGCTGCTCCCGGCATTTTTCTTGTAGATGGCTGAGTGAGAAAACCATGCCCATGGTTGACGGCTAGACTCCGCTAGACCGAAAGCCGCATTGAGATTCTCAGTAGACGTTTTGTGCTAGAGTTTGCAGGCGTGCCAGTACCACTCTTTCCACAATACTGAGTAGAGATATGTCTCGATAGTTATTACAATCACTAAGGTCACCCTTATTTTTGTAGAGGGTTACTATTTTGGCATGTCGCATGTCTTGTGGGATGTGACCATGTTCCCAACAATCGCAGATAAGGCCGTGCAGAGGCTTTAATTAGTAATGATTGATTACAGCAATTGAGGACTTCTGCAGGGATGCCATCGTTACCTGAAGCCTTTCCACTATAGAGATTATCAATGACCTTACCAAGCTCTGGCAGAGCAAAAACTCTATTTGGGGCAGAGTCAGAGACAACGTTCTGTGTTGTATAGAGTTCCAGGTGGTACTCAGTCCAGCACTGCATCTGCTTGTCTCGTTCCATGATCACCGACTTCGACTTGAGTGGTGCTGGCTTTGAGATTATGGGTCCAGTGACCTCTTTTATGCCTTCGTACATTTTTTTTGGCACATATATATATATATTGCTTTATTTATGATACACATCAGCTTAGACACAGGGGTATTTACACTAGCCATTATGTTTTAAGAAGATAATTTTACTGAGTTGAACTTACAACAGGACTAGTACTACCACTCACTCTACAACTAGGCTCAAACTTCTATGTCTGAATAGAATATTTTAATGACCAACTAACTATCTCACAAACTATCTGGTATAGCACACCAAACCGAGACACTAAATATTTTTGTTTCAATTACATTTTTTGGACATTAGAAGAAATATTTATCGTATGATCTAACTGTTATTTCGGCCCCATTTACCAAGAGCTTCGCCTTATCGCTCCGCTCCATTAACTTGATGAAATGGCATGATGTCTGACATAGGACGGAGCCGAAAGTTTTAATTTAATGTCGAGACAGCTTTTGATTTGAGATGAACTATGGAGATAGATCCCACGGGATTAAGTAAAGGTCCTAAAATTAGATTTTTCATTGAGCATTACAGAAGTTTCTCTCTATCTCTCTCATTCTATCTCTCCCTCTCTCTCCCCATCTCCTTCTCCCTTTCTACCTCTCCCCTCTACTACTCCATCTGTCTTTCTCTCCACGCCTCTCTCTCCTTCTCTCTCCCCATCTCTATCTCTATCTTTGTCATTTTCTTCCTATCTCTCTCCCTCTCTATTCCTCTCCCTCCCTCCCTCACTATTCCTCTCTCCCCCTCTCACTACATCTTCCTTTCTCTCTCACTCCCTCTCTCTCCCTCTCACTACATCTTCCTTTCTCTCTCACTCCCTCTCTCTCTCCCTCTCACTACATCTTCCTTTCTCTCTCACTCCCTCTCTCTCTCCCTCACTTTCTATCTCTCCCTCACCCTCTCTCTCACCCCCTCTCTCTTACTCTCTTCCTTTCTCTCCTTCTCTTCCTCTACCCCCCTCCATTTCTCTCTTTCTCCTACTCTCTCGACCTCTCTCTCCCTTTCTATCTCTACATCTGTCTCTCTGTATAAATATATTTCTCCATCATTAACTTTGCCCTGAAGATGACAAATGTTGAAAAAATATGCAGAATGTAGACCTATTTAAAAATAACATTTTTAGAATCATTAGAAAGTTATTGATTCAAAATTGTTTGTCTTTATTAAATTTTTGTTACTTTCTTGACATTTGTTCCTTCGTTCAGTAATAAATAATATACTAGACATGTGTGTAAAAAAGCTAACAAGTCAGATGAAGTAACAACCCTAAATTTGAAGGGAAAAAGGAATAGTTCTGGCTTTTAATAAATTCCCTCTTTCCAAAACTAGTTTCTTCTAACTGTGCCCCTAGTTAGCTGTATAGTCATATGTTTTAAAAGGGAATTGTGTTTGCCCCAAGTTAGCTGTATAGTCATATGTTTTAAAAGGGAATTGTGTTTGCCCCAAGTTAGCTGTATAGTCATATGTTTTAAAAGGGAATTGTGTTTGCCCCAAGTTAGCTGTATAGTCATATGTTTTAAAAGTGTATCATGTTTGCCCCAAGTTAGCTTTATAGTCATATGTTCTAAAAGTGAATCATGTTTGCTAGCCTTTCCATTAATGAACTAAGGCCATCGCCTAGGGCGCTGGACTAAGAGGGCGACAGAAAAGAACAACTTTTTCTTAGGTGTTAATTAATAACACAAAAAAATATCTCTATAAAAACATGTTCATACTATAGAACATACTATAGAAATAAATAAATACTATAGAAATAAATACTATAGAAATAAATAAATACTATAGAAATAAATACTATAGAAATAAATACTATAGAAATAAATACTATAGAAATAAATACTATAGAAATAAATACTATAGAAATAAATACTATAGAAATAAATACTATAGAAATAAATACTATAGAAATAAATACTATAGAAATAAATACTATAGAAATAAATACTATAGAAATAAATACTATAGAAATAAATACTATAGAAATAAATACTATAGAAATAAATACTATAGAAATAAATAAATACTATAGAAATAAATACTATAGAAATAAATACTATAGAAATAAATACTATAGAAATAAATACTATAGAAATAAATACTATAGAAATAAATACTATAGAAATAAATACTATAGAAATAAATACTATAGAAATAAATACTATAGAAATAAATACTATAGAAATAAATACTATAGAAATAAATACTATAGAAATAAATACTATAGAAATAAATACTATAGAAATAAATACTATAGAAATAAATACTATAGAAATAAATACTATAGAAATAAATACTATAGAAATAAATACTATAGAAATAAATACTATAGAAATAAATACTATAGAAATAAATACTATAGAAATAAATACTATAGAAATAAATACTATAGAAATTGAAAAAAAAAAATTTAAAGAGACAGTAACGACAAAATATTTAAAAAAATTGTCATTAGGAATAAGACATATGGAGCAGAGCTAAAAAGACTATAGCCTAGGGCCATGGTAACTTCATTTAATGGAGAGGATATAAACAGTTTAAAGAAGATTTCAATGGATTTTTATTTTTGCCAATTTGCTTTTGACTAAATTGTGGAGGCTGCTTGCTTGAACCCCGAACCATGTCGCCAGTAAACATGGATGGTCTTTCTTTTGATTCTCAGCTGAGCCAATAAAAGGGCAGGTTTATACAACTCTACTGACCTAGAAAAGTTCGAAAGTTAACTGAAAGAGTACAATAAAATTTTACAAAAATGTTTGTACTCCATTAGTCTAAAACATGTTGGTATGAATGAATCAGATCTCGAATATGTTGTAAATTCCACAGCTCGTCTGCTTGTTTTGCGTCCTTATTACAGGACGTCTGCTATCTAAAAAACTTTGTGGTAGGCCTATAGGTCAGTGTTGTAGACCTACACTACCACATCATTTCGTAGTTTTATGTAAGCAATTACCAATCCATGTAAATATAGTTCAGTGTACCAAACACACGACTATCTTTAAAATGCCTGTATCTAATTTACAAATGTTCATTTTAAGAAGTAACTTATTGCTTCCTACAATTATACATGGATGTAATTTAGATGTCGTTGTTTTGTTGTCTTTGATTCGCTGGTTTGCCTTGTAAGTTTTGTTGTTGAGGTTTTTGTATCAATAAGACGGACTTTCAACAGAAAGGGAAATCACTCTAACTTTTTCAGCACGTCCTTATATAGTTGCCATTTACTGCTAGCATAAGAAAACATTTTTTTTATTACTCCCTTTATTTTAAGTTGCAATGTCTGCAATCGTCAATCGTCAATCGTGGTGCAAAAATTGGCTTCGATTTTTCGACCACTTCCCATGGTCCGATCGAGCTGAAATTTGGACAGCAAATTTGTGGCGCCTAACAATACATCCTATCAAATTTTCAGTTAAAACGATTTAATAATACTACACTTATGACAATATTCATTTCTTAAAAGGAATGTATAAGAAATATTTTGATTTCGCGTTAAAAATGCCTGTGTAACTTTTTATACTTTTTTCGGCGCAAAGCTAGAAAAAAAAAAATTATGCGCTAAGGTTATTTTTAGAACAATTCATACGGAGTAAGGAGATATTTTTGAGATTTGCAACACAGATATTTGTTCTGTACGTTTCATTTGCAGTAGTCAATCAATTATTTAATTACATGATGGTAAACTTAGTTTGGAAATAAAGGGAGTATAATGAAAACTTCGTTTTTATGGTTTTCTTGTTTACTCCCTTTTTACTCCCTTTATTTTAAGTTGCAATGTCTGCAATCGTCAATCGTCAATGCATGGTGCAAAAATTGGCTTCGATTTTTCGACCACTTCCCGTGGTCCGATCGAGCTGAAATTTGGACAGCAAATTTGTGCCTCCTAACAATACATCCTATCAAATTTTCAGTTAAAACGACTTAATAATACTACACTTATGACAATATTCATTTCTTAAAAGGAATGTATAAGAAATATTTTGATTTCGCGTTAAAAATGCCTGTGAAACTTTTTATACTTTTTCGGCGCAAAGCTAGAAAAAAAAAATTATGCGCTACGATTATTTTTAGAACAATTCATACGGAGTAAGGAGATATTTTTGAGATTTGCGACACAGATATTTTTTCTGTACGTTTCATTTGCAGTAGTCAATCAATAATTTAATTACATGATGGTAAACTTAGTTTGCAAATAAAGGGAGTATGATAAAAACTGTGTTTTTATGGTTTTCTTTTTTACTTCCTTTATTTTAAGTTGCATTTTCTGTCTGTCTGCAATCATGCGTCGTGCAAAACTTTGCTTCGATTTTTCGACCACTTCCCGTGGTCCGATCGAGCTGAAATTTGTTACTTCCTTTATTTTAAGTTGCATTTTCTGTCTGTCTGTCTGTCTGCAATCATGCGTGGTGCAAAAATTGGCTTCGATTTTTCGACCACTTCCCATGGTCCGATCGAGCTGAAATTTGGACAGCAAATTTGTGGCGCCTAACAATACATCCTATCAAATTTTCAGTTAAAACGATTTAATAATACTACACTTATGACAATATTCATTTCTTAAAAGGAATGTATAAGAAATATTTTGATTTCGCGTTAAAAATGCCTGTGTAACTTTTTATACTTTTTTCGGCGCAAAGCTAGAAAAAAAAAATTATGCGCTAAGGTTATTTTTAGAACAATTCATACGGAGTAAGGAGATATTTTTGAGATTTGCAACACAGATATTTGTTCTGTACGTTTCATTTGCAGTAGTCAATCAATTATTTAATTACATGATGGTAAACTTAGTTTGGAAATAAAGGGAGTATAATGAAAACTTCGTTTTTATGGTTTTCTTGTTTACTCCCTTTTTACTCCCTTTATTTTAAGTTGCAATGTCTGCAATCGTCAATCGTCAATGCATGGTGCAAAAATTGGCTTCGATTTTTCGACCACTTCCCGTGGTCCGATCGAGCTGAAATTTGGACAGCAAATTTGTGCCTCCTAACAATACATCCTATCAAATTTTCAGTTAAAACGACTTAATAATACTACACTTATGACAATATTCATTTCTTAAAAGGAATGTATAAGAAATATTTTGATTTCGCGTTAAAAATGCCTGTGAAACTTTTTATACTTTTTCGGCGCAAAGCTAGAAAAAAAAAATTATGCGCTACGATTATTTTTAGAACAATTCATACGGAGTAAGGAGATATTTTTGAGATTTGCGACACAGATATTTTTTCTGTACGTTTCATTTGCAGTAGTCAATCAATAATTTAATTACATGATGGTAAACTTAGTTTGCAAATAAAGGGAGTATGATAAAAACTGTGTTTTTATGGTTTTCTTTTTTACTTCCTTTATTTTAAGTTGCATTTTCTGTCTGTCTGCAATCATGCGTCGTGCAAAACTTTGCTTCGATTTTTCGACCACTTCCCGTGGTCCGATCGAGCTGAAATTTGTTACTTCCTTTATTTTAAGTTGCATTTTCTGTCTGTCTGTCTGTCTGCAATCATGCGTGGTGCAAAAATTGGCTTCGATTTTTCGACCACTTCCCATGGTCCGATCGAGCTGAAATTTGGACAGCAAATTTGTGGCGCCTAACAATACATCCTATCAAATTTTCAGTTAAAACGATTTAATAATACTACACTTATGACAATATTCATTTCTTAAAAGGAATGTATAAGAAATATTTTGATTTCGCGTTAAAAATGCCTGTGTAACTTTTTATACTTTTTTCGGCGCAAAGCTAGAAAAAAAAAATTATGCGCTAAGGTTATTTTTAGAACAATTCATACGGAGTAAGGAGATATTTTTGAGATTTGCAACACAGATATTTGTTCTGTACGTTTCATTTGCAGTAGTCAATCAATTATTTAATTACATGATGGTAAACTTAGTTTGGAAATAAAGGGAGTATAATGAAAACTTCGTTTTTATGGTTTTCTTGTTTACTCCCTTTTTACTCCCTTTATTTTAAGTTGCAATGTCTGCAATCGTCAATCGTCAATGCATGGTGCAAAAATTGGCTTCGATTTTTCGACCACTTCCCGTGGTCCGATCGAGCTGAAATTTGGACAGCAAATTTGTGCCTCCTAACAATACATCCTATCAAATTTTCAGTTAAAACGACTTAATAATACTACACTTATGACAATATTCATTTCTTAAAAGGAATGTATAAGAAATATTTTGATTTCGCGTTAAAAATGCCTGTGAAACTTTTTATACTTTTTCGGCGCAAAGCTAGAAAAAAAAAATTATGCGCTACGATTATTTTTAGAACAATTCATACGGAGTAAGGAGATATTTTTGAGATTTGCGACACAGATATTTTTTCTGTACGTTTCATTTGCAGTAGTCAATCAATAATTTAATTACATGATGGTAAACTTAGTTTGCAAATAAAGGGAGTATGATAAAAACTGTGTTTTTATGGTTTTCTTTTTTACTTCCTTTATTTTAAGTTGCATTTTCTGTCTGTCTGCAATCATGCGTCGTGCAAAACTTTGCTTCGATTTTTCGACCACTTCCCGTGGTCCGATCGAGCTGAAATTTGTTACTTCCTTTATTTTAAGTTGCATTTTCTGTCTGTCTGTCTGTCTGCAATCATGCGTGGTGCAAAAATTGGCTTCGATTTTTCGACCACTTCCCGTGGTCCGATCGAGCTGAAATTTGGACAGCAAATTTGTGGCGCCTAACAATACATCCTATCAAATTTTCAGTTAAAACGACTTAATAATACTACACTTATGACAATATTCATTTCTTAAAAGGAATGTATAAGAAATATTTTGATTTCGCGTTAAAAATGCCTGTGAAACTTTTTATACTTTTTCGGCGCAAAGCTAGAAAAAAAAAATTATGCGCTACGATTATTTTTAGAACAATTCATACGGAGTAAGGAGATATTTTTGAGATTTGCGACACAGATATTTTTTCTGTACGTTTCATTTGCAGTAGTCAATCAATAATTTAATTACATGATGGTAAACTTAGTTTGCAAATAAAGGGAGTATGATAAAAACTGTGTTTTTATGGTTTTCTTTTTTACTTCCTTTATTTTAAGTTGCATTTTCTGTCTGTCTGCAATCATGCGTCGTGCAAAACTTTGCTTCGATTTTTCGACCACTTCCCGTGGTCCGATCGAGCTGAAATTTGTTACTTCCTTTATTTTAAGTTGCATTTTCTGTCTGTCTGTCTGTCTGCAATCATGCGTGGTGCAAAAATTGGCTTCGATTTTTCGACCACTTCCCGTGGTCCGATCGAGCTGAAATTTGGACAGCAAATTTGTGGCGCCTAACAATACATCCTATCAAATTTTCAGTTAAAACAACTTAATAATACTGCACTTATGACAATATTCATTTCTTAAAAGGAAAGTATAAGAAATATTTTGATTTCGCGTTAAAAATGCCTGTGAAACTTTTTATACTTTTTCGGCGCAAAGCTAGAAAAAAAAAATATGCGCTAAGATTATTTTTAGAACAATTCATACAGAGTAAGGAGATATTTTTGAGATTTGCGACACAGATATTTTTTTCTGTACGTTTCATTTGCAGTAGTCAATCAATTATTTAATTACATGATGGTAAACTTAGTTTGTAAATAAAGGGAGTATAATGAAAACTTCGTTTTTATGGTTTTCTTGTTTTTAAGTTGCATTTTCTGTCTGTCTGCAATGGTGCAAAAATTGGCTTCGATTTTTCGACCACTTCCCGTGGTCCGATCGAGCTGAAATTTGGACAGCAGACTTGCCCCGACTAACAATACATCCTATCAAATTTTCAGTTAAAACAACTTAATAATACTACACGTATGACAATATTCATTTCTTAAAAGGAAAGTATAAGAAAAATTTTGATTTCGCGTAAAAACTGCCTGTGCAACTTTTTATACTTTTTCGGCGCAAAGCTAGAAAAAAAAATTATGCGCTAAGATTATTTTTAGAACAATTCATACGGAGTAAGGAGATATTTTTGAGATTTGCGACACAGATATTTTTTAATTACATGATGGTAAACTTAGTTTGCAAATAAAGGGAGTATAATAAGAAACTTCGTTTTTATGGTTTTCTTGTTTAAATCATGAAATTCAGTGCTGTATCTACTATAATAAAATAGCGAAAGAGGCTTTAGCGAACAAATAGCAAATGAAATATATTATATAACTTCTGAACGGCTTTCATGTCACTGATCTATATATACAGGGGAAAGTCCATTGACTTTCAGTGGAGGCACAAATAAAAAGACCGCCTTCATTTACATCTTCACTTACCTATATTATATTATAAGTTAGGGGCTGTCCATAAATGACGTTATGCGATTTTCGCCAATGTACAATAAAAATAAATTTAAAAAAACTATTTCGCCACAAGTTGTCATAATAAGTCATATACCTCATTCCTATAAGGGGACATCCATATATTACATACACACTCGAGGGATTTTTTTTTGCGATGCATACGGGGAGGGGAATGGGGCCTCGATTACTATATATATATATATATATATATATATATATATATATATATATATATGTATATAGCCTGCGTAACAAGTCTAAGAGCGATCTGTCAGAAGACTAGTTGAAATCACAGACATTAGATTTGAATACAGTTACTTTCTACCTGGCAGGCATGGTTTTGATTAAGTCTGTTGATGAAAAGCAAGATAAAGGTATATTATATAGGTATAGTGTTCGAAATTTATTTAACTGACTGAAAAAGTTTTTCGTGAAATACTGATTCAAGACTGGTGTACAATAATTGGTTATTTAACACAAACAATACTCATAATTTTTAAATCATTGTAAGTAATTTACATTTCATTCGGAAATCTGTACTAAATCATACCCATATCTGTTTGATTTCAATTTCATTTCTTGAAATGAGTTTAACTTTCTCTTTTACTTATATTGTAATAGTTTATCAATTAGTTTGATACAATGAAGTAGACTATTACTAGGTGAATGTCTCAATGATGTCAGGGCCGGCTCTAGGGTTTTTGACGCCCTAGGCGAAAACAAAATTCTGCGCCTTCATTAAAGTGCCTTCGGTGGGGTCTGCCGGGTATGGAACTTCGAAAATGTGTTTTTGCTAATAATTGTTATAGCCCAACAAAGAATTTTATTTTATAACCTTTGATTGATGACTGTGAAATGTAAATAAAACAGTTGAATGAAAAGTAACAATGGCCTTGCATTATAGGTTAATAATTAGACATCTAAATTATTATTTTAAAAGTTACATAACACACAGTTACATTAGATATATCTATGGGCTTATAGGTTTTATCCTGCATTATGTACAGTTTTCTTAATAACAAACCGAAACTCACAGTTAGATAATAGATATAGACTACTTGATATTGTTTGATATTGAATTATTGTTTTCTTAACTACAGTCCAAAAGTGACTTTTAAGACTCAAGACTAAAACCCTAATGGTACTTTTCTTTCTTTCTGCTTAATAAATTCTTGTATGAGGGCTTTTGAGTCTAACTAGCTTGCTATCTCACTTTCAATAGAAATCGTCGCCAGACCCGCAAGTCTCTCCTGACACATTGTACTACGCAGATAGGTTTTAATAAGCTTAAGTTTTGAAAAACTTCGTTCAGCACTAGCTACGGAAAGTGGCAACCTAAGCAAAATACGAAGGGCTACACAAATGTTAGGAAATCCATTTTCAAGATTTTGTTGGTAAATGTAGTTTAGGACTTCTTCAGGGTTTGATAGGTACTGAGTCATGGAGATGATGAGAAATTGCTCTAAGCTCAGAACACTGTCGTTAAAGCAGCAATGTAAAATTCATTCAAACCTTCATCTTTTTTTAATTTTTAATGGTTTTTCCAAGTTTTTGCACATTGACTCTGATGTAGTCTTGCTTTTAAGGTCAGGAATGTTGTACAAAAATCCAAAGACACCAGTTTCTTTATTTAACTGTGAAAATCTTTCTTTTATCGCATAAGCAGCAAAATAAAAGTGGATCTTGAAACTTTCTGAGGGGTCATCTGAAATAGTTACAGATTCATCTGTTGATTCGTAACTAACCATGTTCTTCTTTTTTTTTTAAATTCGGACCTTCGCCTTCTTAAATGCTGGTCCCATGCAACTTCTTATGCTACTTCATTAGCAACAACCAGAACTCTATTGAACTCTAAATCACTTCTAGCTGTAACCAAAAGCTCTTCGAGTTTTTTTTTCAGGTGACTAACTGCTCTCTCTGGAGACTCAAGTCCTTTTCTTGCAATATCTTACTTGTTATGTTTACTTGAAACAAAATGTTGTGCTATGTGATAAGTGCAACAATAAACTTGACGTCTGAGATATTTTTAAGTAACCCAAGTGCTTCTAACTTCGCAATACTGCCACTAGATCATTTTATAGAAGTGTCTTCAGAAATCTCTTCCAAAGCAGAGGTGTTAATTCATCAATTCGACTGGACCATCTTGTGCCACTTAGGGTCACTTAGGGGATTTAATGTACTCGTTTTCGTAATTAACAGTGTGAAAATTCACAAAAACAACAACTGCACTCCCAATGCAAACAACTAAGCGCCCTTACCACTTACGATTCACGAACTGACTTGAAAGTCACGGTCACGTCACTGTAGTAATTTCACGATGATATTCCGCCGCCGCATAGCATCCAGGGTGTGGCCGGGGGGGGGGGAAGTACCCACACATAGGGGGGGGCAGAGGGGGGCATATGCCCGGAGGCGACACTTCCAGGGAGCGGCAAATGTTTTCTAAATATAGCACTAAACAAGCAGTTACAGTATGAAAGGGGGCGGCGCTGAAACTTTTACCCTGGGGGCGCTACGTAAGCTTGTAAAGGCTTTGCCGGGGGGGGGGGGGTGAGGGGTTGCTTTTTTGCACTCCGCTACGCACAGCGAGGTTGCCAAACTAAGTACTGTTAGGGCATACTTTCCTATTTTCTTAAGACAACTTCAATAAAATTCCCTTCGCCTTTCATTACTTAGTAATTCATCTGCCTATGATAGAAGCGCGCAGAAGAACTAAACTTTAATATAAGCTTTTGTTTATATTTTTAAATTCCCAATTTAAAAAAAAATCCTCAAATTTGCGCCCCCCCCCAAAAAAATAATAATTTTGCGCCCTAGGCAGCCGCCTAGTTCGCCATATGGATGAGCCGGCCCTGAATGATGTAGACTATGTCTAGGTGAATGTCTCAGTGATGTAGACTATATCTAGGTGAATGTCTATTGTATTTTTGAAATAGATTTCAGCGTCAACATATATGATAAAAATAAATTGAAGGGAGAAGGCTGGGCGTACAAAAATGTTGCGGGGACAAAGAGAAGCATATGTGATATGACAATTGCATGCGACATTTTTGTTGCGTTTGTAATATTGTATGGAGGGCCACTAAGTCGACATAAAGCTCTTCGACCCCCTCCCCCTCCCTCCCACCTCAAAATAAAACCCATCCCATTTTCAATTTCAATTTAAAAATGTATTTTAAAAAAAATGGCATGTTTAAAAAAACTTTTATTGCAGTATGTATTTAATATTTCTCAGCTTTCAGATATTGTAGGATAAAGAAAAAGAAAGAAATGACTTTGAAAATATTCCTTCTCTACCTGCAGCTTTCCGATATTGTAGGATAAAGAAAAAGAAAGAAATGACTTCGAAAATATTCTCTACCTGACATTAGGCACGGTGATCGCGCTCGACTGGCGTACCAAAAGTCCCTGGTTCGAATCCTTGTGAAGGCTAGGAGTTTTTCCCTGGATAGTGTCGCCTTGGTACCTGACATTAGTTGGGGTAAAGTAAAAGCGGCTGCGCATTGTGCTGGCCACATATCCCTTTGTATGCTGTATCTACCGGCCCTATTATCGATTTGGTCCGACGGGTACTTTACTTACCTGAAACGTGTGGATTTAGACCATTATATTTAAATTCTCTTACAATTATCCAATTATTGTAATATTATATTTGAATTCTCTTACAATTATCCAATTATTGTAATATTATATTTAAATTCTCTTACAATTATCCAATTATTGTAATATTATATTTAAATTCTCTTACAATTATCCAATTATTGTAATATTATATTCAAATTCTCTTACAATTATCCAATTATTGTAATGTTAAATTCAAATTCTCTTACAATTATCCAATTATTGTAATATTATATTCAAATTCTCTTACAATTATCCAATTAGTATTATCTGTCATCACAAGAAAAACTGCTCTGAACAACATCCTCCTAACGCGCAGCCTCCACAGTACTAATTGCGACACAGACCACTCAATGGTGTCCTGCAAAGTTAGGATCAAGCCTATAGCTATACACCACACCACGCAAAAAGGCCGCCCACGTATTAAAATACCCGAAGCTCCCAACCCAGAACTCCAGAAAAAACTCAATGAGCAAATGGAAAAAGCATTCAAGGAAAACACCTGCAAAAGCATAGAGGAGAGGTGGCAATTTATTCGTGAAACCACGTACAACTCGGCACTGCTAACATTAGGGAAACAGACAAAAAAGAACGAGGATTGGTTCGAAAGCAATCTTCCTGTTATACAACCTATCATAAAGACGAAAAGAACAGCTTTGATACAATACAAGAATACCCCTCGCAGAAAAACCTTGCGATTTTAAAAAATGCAAGAAAAGATGCACAAAAGACTGCCAGACAATGCGCAAACAAATACTGACAGGACTTATGCACAAATATCCAGACATGCGCAGACCACGGAAACATTCGCGGCGTATACGAGGGGATCAAAAAAGCTTTCGGACCCTCTATCAGTAAGGTCGCACCCTTAAAAGCGTTAGACGGCTCCATCATAAAAGACAGAGAAATGCAGATGATACGTTGGGCCGAACACTACCAGAACCTTTATGCAACAGAAAACACTGTCACTGCAACTGCTCTCGCTAATATACCAACCATGGAGGTAATGGAGGACTTGGATACACTCCCGACAGAAATAGAGCTCAGCGAAGCCATCGATAAGCTTGCACCCAGGAAAGCCCCTGGTGGGGATGGCATCCCATCAGAAGCGATAAAATATGGGAAACCAGCCCTACCAAAACACCTGCACGAGCTGCTCTGCCAGTGCTGGGAGGAAGGAAGAGTTCCCCAAGATATGCGAGATGCGAATATTATCACGCTGTATAAAAATAAAGGAGATCGCACAGACTGCAACAACTACAGAGGCATTTCCCTCCTCAGCATCATTGGCAAGGCTTTTGCCCGCTTGATTCTTAAGAGATTACAGCTACTATCTGAACGCATATATCCAGAATCCCACTGCGGTTTTAGGGCTGAGCGATCTACAATAGACATGATCTTCTCTCTCAAGCACCTGCAAGAAAAGAGCAGAGAGCAGAGGCAGCCATTATACATAGCCTTTATTGACCTCGCCAAGGCTTGCGACCTGGTTAGCAGAAGAGGCCTTTTCGCTATCCTAGAGAAGATCGGTTGTCCCCCAAAACTGCTCAAACTTATCACCTCCTTCCACGACAATATGCAAGGAACGGTGCAATATGACGGCTCTGCGTCCCAACCATTTCCCATTAAAAGTGGTGTAAAGCAGGACTGCGTACTTGCTCCAACATTATTTGGAATATTTTTCTCCCTTGTGCTGTCCAGCGCCTTCGAGATCTCCGTGGACGGTGTATTTATACGCACAAGATCTGACGGCAAACTATTTAACATGGCACGTCTCAGGGCCAAAACCAAAGTACGCCATGTTCTAATACAAGAACTTCTCTTTGTTGATGACGCTGCTCTCATATCCCACACACAGTCAGGTCTTCAGAATTTGGTTAGCTCTCTGGCTCGTGCTTGTCAAGAGTTTGGACTTACCATTAGCCTCAACAAGATAGAAGTAATGGGTCAAAATGTAACGGATGTCCCCACCATCAACATTGGAAGCCACACCCTGCAAGTGGTAAAAGAGTTCACCTACTTTGGATCCACTATATCCAGCACCATGTCCCTTGAAAATGAGTTTAATAAAAGGATAGGGCAAGCTTTTGCTGCCATGTCCAAGCTATCAAAGAGAGTGTGGGAAAATGGCAAGTTGTCACCGGCTACTAAACTGTCCGTATACAGAGCTTGTATTTTAAGCACCTTGCTATACGGCAGTGAGAGCTGGACAACATATATGTCACAGGAACACCGCTTAAACACATTCCACCTACGCTGCTTGCGTCGAATTCTAGGCACCTCCTGGGAAGAACGCAAATCAAACCAGGAAATTCTAAGCCAGGCCAATATACCAAGCATGTATGCTTTGCTATCATAGCGTAGACTGCGTTGGCTTGGCCACACCAGGCGCATGAATGATGGCCGAATACCAAAAGATATCCTGTCTGGAGAAATGGCCGAAGGATCTCGAGCCACAGGTCGGCCTCTTCTTCGATACAAAGTTGTGTGCAGGCGGGACCTCAAAGAAATGGACATAGTCGAGGACTCATGGGAGGAGGTTGCACTGACCGAGGAGCCTGGTGACAGGTCATCTACGATGGGATGGCCTCCCAGGAAGCAAAAAAGGGCCAGGGCTGACATTGACAGAAGGCAGGAAAGGAAGGCAAAAGCATCCTCCATACAGCCGCCCTCAAAGTATAAATGCGAGGGATGCTTAAGGGACTGCCACTCGAGGATAGGGCTGTTCAGTCCTAGCAAGCGCTGCCCCTCATTGAAATCACAAAACCCCAAGGGCGCATCCATTGTCTTGCGAAACAGATAAGAGCCATATATTTTCTGTCTAAAAGTCTAAATTATAAATGTAATGCTGTAAAATACTTGAAACTCTGCATTAGAAAGATGAAAAATGAAAATGAATAATAAATAAGACTGCACTTTTAATGTTTATTAAGTGTCATACTGATGGGGCATAAGGAGAAGTCTAGAATAATATTGATGGGGCATAAGGAGAAGTCTAGAATAATATTGATGGGGCATAAGGAGAAGTCTAGAATAATATTGATGGGGCATAAGGAGAAGTCTAGAATAATATTGATGGGGCATAAGGAGAAGTCTATAATAATATTGATGGGGCATAAGGAGAAGTCTATAATAATTTTGATGGGGCATAAGGAGAAGTCTATAAAAATATTGATGGGGCATAAGGAGAAGTCTATAATAATTTTGATGGGGCATAAGGAGAAGTCTAGAATAATATTGATGGGGCATAAGGAGAAGTCTAGAATAATATTGATGGGGCATAAGGAGAAGTCTATAATAATATTGATGGGGCATAAGGAGAAGTCTATAATAATTTTGATGGGGCATAAGGAGAAGTCTATAAAAATATTGATGGGGCATAAGGAGAAGTCTATAATAATATTGCTGGGGCATAAGGAGAAGTTTAGAATAATATTGATGGGGCATAAGGAGAAGTCTATAATAATATTGATGGGGCATAAGGAGAAGTCTAGAATAATATTGATGGGGCATAAGGAGAAGTCTAGAATAATATTGATGGGGCATAAGGAGAAGTCTAGAATAATATTGATGGGGCATAAGGAGAAGTCTAGAATAATATTGATGGGGCATAAGGAGAAGTCTAGAATAATATTGATGGGGCATTAGGAGAAGTCTAGAATAATATTGATGGGGCATAAGGAGAAGTCTAGAATAATATTGATGGGGCATAAGGAGAAGTCTAGAATAATATTGATGGGGCATAAGGAGAAGTCTAGAATAATATTGATGGGGCATAAGGAGAAGTCTAGAATAATCTAAGTCATATAAAGGGGCAAGCTGGCCGAGCGCAGTGAATTCAGCTGGCGTACCGAAGGTCCTGGGTTCGAAAGCTAGAATTTTTTTCATAGACTAGAGGGTGTCCCTGTGTCTACCCAGCTCTGATGGGTACCTGACATTAGTAATAATAATAATAATAATGAAGCTTATATAGCGCATATCCCGCACCGCAATCAGTTCTATGCGCTTAACACTTACATTTACAATTACAATTACAATTAACGATGATAACAATAACAGACAAACGTTTAAAAATGTAAGTGGACTAGGAGTCAATAATAAACAGGTGAGTCTTGAGTCCGGTCTTGAAAATGTTAAAGTTCGAGCTTTGTCGCAGCTGGAGTGGCAGGGTGTTCCATGCGGAGGGGCCGGAGTAGGTGAAGGCCCGCTGACCAGCTGTCACGAGTTTTGTCCGCGGGATCGTCAAATTGAGTTTGTGAGCAGCCGATCGAAGTGGGCGTGGTTTTGAATATATTTCCAGACAGGAAATTAGATAATCCGGGGCAGAATCATTGAGGCATTTATAGCATAGAGATGCGAGTTTATATAAAATCCTATTTTGAATAGGGAGCCAGTGCAGAGAGTAGAGCAGAGGTGAAATGTGGTCGGACTTCTTCTTCTTAAGGACTAGTCTGGCAGCGCAGTTTTGGACGCGTTGGAGTCCTTGAATGGAAGCGTCAGGAAGGCCGGCCAGAAGAGAGTTACAGTAGTCCAAACGAGAGAAGAGGAGAGTGATGACGAGCTTGGTACAAGCTTCCGGAGTGAGGTAGCGACGGATAGTGGCAATCCGTCGCAGGTGAAAAAAGCAGGTTTTGATCAGGAAGGAGATGTGGGGTTGCATGGACAGAGTGGAGTCCAGAAACATGCCGAGGCTCTTTACCGTTGAGGAGAAGGGCACAGTAGCGTCACCCAACTGGAGGTCAGTCACGCTGAGGGAAGCAAGCTTCTGTCTCGTTCCTACGAGTAGGGCTTCGGTCTTCTCGCTGTTGAGCTTCAACTTGTTTTCTGTCATCCAGTTCTTGATGTCCAGGAAACAACAGGAGATAGTAGCAAGGAGCTCGCCGATGTCCTCAGGCTTGGCGCTGTTTAGGAGCTGGGTGTCATCAGCGAAAAAGTGATAATTAAGGTTGTGTCGCTCGATGACGAAGGAAAGGGGTTGGGTGTACAAAGTGAAGAGGACTGGGCCGAGGACGGACCCCTGTGGTACACCATAGCGGACGGCGACGGGCTGGGAGGACAAAGATTCAGTAGAGACGGTCTGGGAGCGACCGTCGAGGTAGCTCTTGAACCAGGAGAGGGCTATATCATGAATGCCGAACGTGAAGCTGAGGCGATCGATGAGTAGGTGGTGGTCGATCGTGTCAAAGGCCGCGGACAAGTCCAATAACACAAGGGCGGAGACGAGACCTCTGTCTGCGGCGTTCAGGAGGTCGGTGGTGATCCGCAGTAGCGCTGTCTCAGTGCTGTGATTGGGGCGATATGCCGACTGGAACACGGGCATAAGCGAGTTCAGGGACAGGTGGACGTTCAATTGCTCAAGGATGATGCGCTCCAGGAGCTTGGAGGGGTAAAGTAAAGGCGGTTGGGCATTGTGCTGGCCACTCATCCCTTAGTATGCCTGAGCCACTGAAACTGGTGAACGCTGAACAATTTGGCTCGACGGGTACTTTACATTTTGATGCATAATACTATATTCGAAATGAAAAGTAAATTCAAAAATAGAAGAACATGAAAATACATGTTCAAATAGTTCAATAGGCCACCTAACACAAAGCTTAACTTCTCCCTAGGAAAAGCAAGAGCGTCCTCGTGAGAAAATTAATGAGCATACGCTAATCTAATAATCTAGTTAAGAATATAAGAATAATTTTAAACTTTTCTTCATACATTTGTGTTAAGAATATAAGTATTTCAAACTTTGAAAATATTAATTTCAATCTAATTTTATTTTCCACTATTGATAGTAACAGTTAGATAAATATGTCTTCAATAGTTTTAAATTTAATTGTATAATGGTAAAAAAAAAATTAGCCAGCAATTGTTACCCCGTCCCCTGCAGTACATGACTTCTCCTCCACGGGGTTATAAGACACGGAATTCTTTTATATATTCATTGACAATGCATGTGCATATAGGTCATTGGTCGGTTTGCCTTGGATATTTTTTTTTATTTGGCAATATTTTATACTTTAAATTTAATTTATAATCCTTTATTTGGTTATGAATTAAAAGTACAGCCTTTATATAGGTATAGTCTAATAGTAAATTAGATAAATAATTTTATATTAAATAGTAAATAAGACGTATAAGCTTACAATATAGACCTAGATCTATATCTGATATGGAATTAGCCTAAGCTGCGTACTGTATAGGCCAAGGCCTATAGTCCAATATTTTATAGTGAATAAACTGTATAAGATAAGATTACTTTATTGATTAAAAAAAAGGAAATTTGTTTTGATTACATTAATTCAGTCTTTAAGCATACCGGTACTTCAAAAAATATTAAAGAACCGTTTGTACTCAAGCACAATAGACATTCGTGCACACCATTTTTTTATTCAAGAAAAAGTATCATTTAGGATTCAGCTATTGTATTTCTTGGCTGACTGATGATTCTTTTGAAAGATTCTCACTGATAGTGGAATAAAAGAGTTCTTAAATCTCTCTGTTCTTGCCCTTATTGCATGAAGACGACCACTTTGACTAGATATGATGTAAATTGATGTAACTACTATGAAGCGGATGTGCATTATCTTAAAGCAGGGGTCTCCAAACTGCGGCCCGCGGGCCAAATGCGGCCCGCGAAGCCCTCTCATGCGGCCCGCAGAGACCTTTTCAGCTACGAAAAAAAAAACGAAATGTATCTATATCCTGCCAAGATCAGCCGTCTCCTACGTGGATGTTATGTTTCTACCGAATTAAAATAGAGGCATACAGTAGTGCGTTATGTTTTCCAACCGATCACTACATTGTAAAAACCTTATTCGCTGCTTACTTTTTTCAACTCCCATCTACATTCAATGAGATGATATAACACCATCTAGTGGCGGAGTATGGCACTGTTACTGGACACTGGACATGATATATTCAATGAAATTTGCTGATTATAACTTGGACTGGATTAGCATTAGTTGCCTGACTGTTGATGTAGGAAAGAACATGAGTGGCATACAGACAGACTTGGTTGTTAAGTGAAACAGATGTGTAAAGAGAAAAACATTCCATAGCCATTTTTTCTACACTATATTATTCATCAGCAAGCTTTATGTGCTAAATATTTAGACATTAGAAGTGTACTGATTCATGTGGTAAAGATGGTGATCTTAATAAGGTCACACGGGCTCAACCATATACAGTTCAGGGACATGTTGACAGATACAGACACAGAATCGCAAGACTCACTATATTACACAGCACTTAGAGTTCAAAGCAAAGTATTTAAGTTTAAAAAAAGGAAACATGTGATTTCTTGGAAAGTAAAGGCAAGCCACGGCCATTATTGTCTGATGAAGAGTGGTTATTTAAATTAGTCTTTACTAGTCATTTACATTTTCAAGCCTAAAACTACAAAGAGATGAAAATCTAGCATCTGATCTATACATCCACCTAAGAGCCTTTAAATCTCAACTTGTATTGTTTTCGGAACATGTACAGGCCAAAAACTTGACGCACTTTCAGCAGTGCAAGGCGCAAGGCCTTCAACGTCATGGCTGAAGCAACAGCTGAGTTCCCCACGTCATTTTTGCATGCGAGATCAGGAACGGTTTTCTAAATAGAGGCAGAAGGCAGAAGAAGTGAGACTGTTTCAAATCCCATTTGAAACAGATGTGTTCAGTTGTTCAGATAAAATGCAGTTAATGCAAGTCAATGAGTTGCAAGCAAATGACCTGCATAGGGACAAGTTCAAAGAAGGACTGTGGGTTTTTACCAGTTTTCGCCCAAGCAAGACTTTCCTAATGTCAAAACTTTTGCATCAATGTACCTTTTAATTGTTGGAACAACATACCTGTGTGAGGAACAATTTGAGAGCAAACTTGTCCGATGACAATCTCAGGTCACTTTTGATGTTAGGTATATCAAATCTAAAGCCAGAAATGTCTGCTTTTTGGCACCCAGGAAACAATTTATCTACATTTCCACTAATAGGCCTACAGGTAACATGTGTAGTGAAACAATTTGTTATTAAATATTAACTGAATAAAATAATGTTAAATAAATAATTAAAAACAACATCCAAATGTTGATTTTTTTTTATTTGGACCTCGAGTGTGTAGTCAGCCCCCGAACTGCTGTTTGATAGTTAATGCGGCCCTCGGGCTGAAAAGTTTGGAGACCCCTGTCTTAAAGGATTTTATCAATCATTGATAGGCACCTTGAATTGAATAGATCTGCAAGAGATGGTAGCTGTGTCTGTGTTGTACGAGAGGCTTTGTTTATTAGGCGGTCTATCCTGTGTTTGTTCAATGTGGTGGAATTACCCTACCAGCAGGTGATTATTCAATGTGGTGGAATTACCATACCAGCTGGTGTTTGTTCAATCTGGTGGAATTACCATACCAGCAGGTGATTGTTCAATGTGGGGGAATTACCATACCAGCAGGTGATTGTTCAATGTGGTGGAATTACCATACCAGCAGGTGATTGTTCAATGTGGTGGAATTACCATACCAGCTGGTGATTGTTCAATGTGGTGGAATTACCATACCAGCAGGTGATTGTTCAATGTGGTGGAATTACCATACCAGCAGGTGATTGTTCAATGTGGTGGAATTACCATACCAGCAGGTGATTGTTCAATGTGGTGGAATTACCATACCAGCAGGTGATTATTCAATGTGGTGGAATTACCATACCAGCAGGTGATTGTTCAATGTGGTGGAATTACCATACCAGCTGGTGTTTGTTCAATGTGGTGGAATTACCATACCAGCAGGTGATTGTTCAATCTGCAGGGCGGATATATATATATATTTCGATAGCAAAATAAAAATTGTATAGGCCTACTGTTTAGCACTATGCCTATATTTTATAGTGAATTAAATTTATTTCACCCTAGGCTATATATGATAGTGAAAAAAATGTATAGCTCTATAATTAATAACGAAAATATATAGAGTGTGCCCTATATTTTATAGATTATTAGAAGCATCATACATGATATCTAATAGTGAATAAGATGTATGTTTCTTTATTCACTAGTGAATATGTTTGTAATCGCTATGGCCCTATGTTTAATAGTGATTTAGATGTAGGCCTATCTAATAGCATACACCTTAATGGCTATTAAACAAAGTTATGCAAGAATAAGTATATGCTATAATATAATATATTACAATAAAATTGGGCTTGTCAGGACATGTATAAATAATCATCATTTGATAAAGCGGTTTGAAACAAATATTTGACGAACGGGAAGACAACCGTGTTTGTAGAAGACTATCTTTTCGTATTTTGTTGGTTAATGCCCTTCCCACATAATTTTTCTTTAATAATTCCTTATTTCCCAAACTTTATCAGCATTGTTTTCCAAATGTGTTTATACCTTCGTTGATTAACTTTTTTTAATGCTGTAAACGAGTAGGCCTATCTTTTATAAAAAAAAAAAAACAAAAAAAAAACAAAGATTTAGGTTGTTATTTATGAGGAAGCATTATTCCACGTATTTCCATTTTCCGCATCGATGATTGTTTTGATGTGTTCTTGTCACGATTGAGTTGCCTCGCTTTCTATTTCATTAAACTGATGGAATGTAATCAATGAATGAACTATGCATCGATCTGTCCATAACACCTGCAATATTATGATTGTTAGCAGCTTGTGCTGAGAGGTTAAAGGTCACTCTCTTTCAGATAATTACGCAATTCATTTGAATCATCCAGAACAAGATGTATGCCATAGAGAATACACTTTGTTTTATTGTATACGTTTAATTTATTTACATGCACTTCATATAGATTCTATAATTAATGTGAATTTTGTGGTTTTTACAATCAAGTAGAAATGTATTCAATGAACGAGAACACATACAGAAAAAGAAAAACAGTATCCATCTACGTGTCTAGATATGTATGCATCAATGTATCTATGAATATATGTATCAATGAATCTATGAATCTATATATCTATGTATCTATGTATTTCTGAATCTATTTAACTATATATCTATATATCTATGAATATATATATATCTATGTATCAATGTATCTATAAATCTATAGATCTAGATATTTATGAATCTATGTAACTATATATCTATGTAACTATGTATTTATAGATCTATGTAACTACATGTATATATCTCTATATATATATATGTTTTTATGAATCTATGTACCTATATATCGATATATCAATGTATTTATGAATATATGTATCTATATATCTATGTATCTGTGAATATATATATCTATGTATCAATGTATCCACAAATCTATGGATCTAGGTATTTATGAATCTATGTAACTGTATATCTATGTATTTATGTATTTATGAATCTATGTAACTATATATCTATGTATCTATGTATCTGTGAATCTATGTACCTATATATCTATATATCTATGTATTTATGAATCTATGTACCTATATATCTATATATCTATGTATTTATGAATCTATGTAACTGTATATCTATATATCTATGTATTTATGAATCTGTGTAACTATATATCTATGTATCTATGTATTTATGAATCTATGTAACTTCATGTATATATCTATATATTTATGCATTTATGAATCTATGTAACTATACATCTATGTATCAATGTAAGAATGAATCTATGTAACTATATATCAATGTATCTATGTATTTAGGAATCTTTGTAACTATATATCTATATATCTATGTATTTATGAATATATATATATATATATATATATATATATATATATATATATAGGCCTATATCCACGTACTTATCTTTAAAGGTATTTAATCTAACTATGTATCTATCTTTGTAATAATCTGAGTACTTATCGATCTATGTATCTATTTATTAATCTATGCATTTATCTATGTAATAATATATGCATTTATCTATGTACAAATATATGCATTTATCTATGTACAAATATATGCATTTATCTATGTAATAATATATGCATTTATCCATGTAATAATCTAAGCATTTATCTATGTAATAATATATGCATTTATCCATGTAATAATCTAAGCATTTATCTATGTAATAATATATGCATTTATCTATGTAATAATATATGCATTTATCCATGTAATAATATATGCATTTATCTATGTACAAATATATGCATGTATCTATGTAATAATATATGCATTTATCCATGTAATAATATATGCATTTATCTACGTAATAATCTATGCATTTATCTATGTATTAATCTATGCATCTATCTTTGTTTTAATTTATGCATGTATCTATGTACTAATCTATGCATCTATCTTTGTTTTAATCTATGCATGTATCATACGTATCTATCTATGTAATTATTAATAAGTGTGTCAATGTTTTCTTTTTTAAAGCAGGATACTGGCATAGGCTACCAAGATATGATAAAGCTTTAATCTTTTTTTCGACAATTTATAATTAAAACGGTGAAATTTAAATAAATGAAAAATTGATTATGTTAACAGGTAATAAAAACACATTCTTTGAGAACATAGAAAATTGTCAAAACTAGCCCAAAGAATATAAGTCCTGCAACTAAATCTATATTAGGCCTATAGTAACATTTTTTGTTAAGACAATAGATATTTTGTATTGTTGTAATACAAATATGAGAAAAAAAAAAGATGATGAAGTGTACAAAAAGTAGGCCTATATTGTTCTTTTCGGTGCAGACATTTTATTGTACATACATACACACTTTGTCTATAGTGCAACACCTTGTATGAACTATATAAATAAACATATATAGTGTCAAATGGATGACTGAATCATGACTGTCAAGATATTGTCACCCCCTAACGTCACAGAAAGTTGAAATGTGTATTACTATGTCATGTATTAATTATGTTCTAGGATTCAACAGAGTGTAAATATCTAGCGAACTGTTACAATTATTTCTGATCTATTATTTTATGTTGGCTAGGTCCTGTGTCAATGAAATATATTTAGTTGATGCTAATGGAAAATGGCTTTTTAGCTAGAGTTCATTATACTACCTCATAGGGCCAGTGTTTAAGGAAGGCACTGTATGTTCCAATGACCAAGGGTAATGTGATTGCTGGTCAGTCGAAAAAGCCTGTTATGTTTATGAATTATTAGTCTACTTTGTATTATTTTCTTTAAGGGTTAAGCCAAAAACCATACAATCTACTTAATTGTAATGAAGTCACAAATAGATACTCAATTTATATATCTATTGTAAGGTTGTCACAAACAGATACTCAATTTAGATATCTATTGTAAGGTAGTCACAAACACAGATTGTAGCCTACGTAAAACAACAAAAACTTCAACTTGATCTAATAAACAAAATACAAAACGCCAATTATTTGTTTACATGTAACCCCGTAAAAACCCAACTGGTATTATAAAATGGCTTCATGTATTAAATGTAAAGTAGGCTAACAGTTGTTTCTAGTTTCTATGCCCTAGATTATGTGTATAAGTGTATATATAGGTTCTGGTCTACATTCTGGAACACGAATAGCTTTCCTGGCAATACAAAATGCAGAAATACCCCTTGTGCACTTGGGCATGAGTTATGGGCCCTAGAATTCTACTTTGTTTTCTATTTTCCTATAAGCTTAATCGTTTATCTTTTTTTTCCCCTCCAAAGAATACCACGTGCCCAGTTTTCCAATGGAGTCTTTTAAACACTGATCTGTATCAGTGTTTGTTTCACTCCTAAAATGATAATTACCTTTAGTTTGTTGTTTTTTTAACTCTCTATATTGAGTCTATATTCATGAAAACACATTTGGAGCCTAATGTTACCAATAAATTACACATAAAATCATTATACAATATTACAAATCAGATGTTTTAAAGACAGGTATAGCAGCTATACAGAAATAATTGTGTAACCCATAATTTCATACAATAATTAATGCCAAAAAGAAAGACTTTTACTAGACTCTGGGAATCAACTTAAGAAAGACTTATACATGACTAGACTATTCATTTTCTGTCTGGGAATCAACTTAAGAAAGACTTATACATGACTAGACTGTTCATTTTCTGTCTAGGAATCAACTTAAGAAAGACTTATACATGACTAGACTGTTCATTTTCTGTCTAGGAATCAACTTAAGAAAGACTTATACCAGAATACGCATTAAATTTTAACCCAGAAATACAATACAATTATCGATTCCATTACTCGGATAGAAATAGAGACACTGTGCTCAAACATGACTCATGATAATGGAATGCCCCCCCCCCCCTCCTGAACAAACCAGGAAAACCAAAAAATTAACATAATTACGAAACCAAATCAAAAGGCAAGACTAGACAAACCACGGATAGGCTTTAAGCTAGGACGCAATAATCATTTGACAGAAGTAGCATTTAATAATATAATGATATGATAAAGATAATCAGTTCCTTGTAGAATAAATAAATAATCATTTGACAGAAGTAGCATCTGTAATCTATAATGAAATGATAAAGATAATCAGTTCCTTGTAGAATAAATAAATAATCATTTGACAGAAGTATCATCTGTAATCTATAATGATATGAAAAGATAATCAGTTCCTTGTAGAATAAATAAATAATCATTTGACAGAAGTATCATCTGTAATCTATAATGATATGATAAAGATAATCAGTTCCTTGTAGAATAAATAAATAATCATTTGACAGAAGTATCATCTGTAATCTATAATGATATGATAAAGATAATCAGTTCCTTGTAGAATAAATAAATAATCATTTGACAGAAGTAGCATCTGTAATCTATAATGAAATGATAAAGATAATCAGTTCCTTGTAGAATAAATAAACAATCATTTGACAGAAGTAGCATCTGTAATCTATAATGAAATGATAAAGATAATCAGTTCCTTGTAGAATAAATAAACACACCATGAAATGAAAAGGCCTGCATTTGAAAGAGAGCAGACGATATTACGATATAAATTGGACCGGGGAAAACAAAAGAACTCAGCTACAGTTTGCCACGTCATCAAATTTTAGATGCCAATAATTTAAAGTTTTCACTTAGATGCCAATAATTTAAAGTTCTCACTTAGATGCCAATAATTTAAAGTTCTCACTTAGATGCCAATAATTTAAAGTTCTAACTTAGATGCCAATAATTTAAAGTTCTCACTTAGATGCCAATAATTTAAAGTTCTCACTTAGATGCCAATAATTTAAAGTTCTCACTTAGATGCCAATAATTTAAAGTTCTCACTTAGATGCCAATAATTTAAAGTTCTCACTTAGATGCCAATAATTTAAAGTTCTCACTTAGATGCCAATAATTTAAAGTTCTCACTTAGATGCCAATAATTTAAAGTTCTCACTTAGATGCCAATAATTTAAAGTTCTCACTTAGATGCCAATAATTTAATGTTCTCACTTAGATGCCAATAATGTAATGTTCTCACTTAGATGCCAATAATTTAAAGTTCTCACTTAGACCTAATATAGCCCCCCAGCCCTCCTTTTTATTTTTTTACATAAGAATATAATTTCAAGCGGCTTATTACGTGTTTCCCTAAAAAAAACAAAAAACATCTTGACGTCTTCATAGATCACACAAATTGAAGTGTTTTAAATACAGACGCTTGTTCTAGATGTCTAGGCCTACATAGATCACACAAATTGAAGTGTTTTAAATACAGACGCTTGTTATAGATGTCTAGGCCTACATAGAGTTGAGTTTATTCACAGATGGAAGAAGGAAGATGTATATAGTGTAGCATGGGTCTAAGTAATGTTACGTCTTTGTAGTCTCAAGTACAGTCTGTAGTCATTTTTTAGTCTATAACCACATTCATGGATGCATATTTTAATTCAGACATTTCTTCTATTTACTGATGAATTATAACGTTAGGAAGAAGAACACTATGGTATCGTTTCATCTCAAACTACACGGACGATATTCGCCTGAATAACGAATGAGACAAGGCGAATGTATCGATCCCTTTTTGTATTTGTTTCAACCCATTTACACATTGGTTTCTCTATTTTCGTCGCCGATACTTCCTCCCGATCCCCCCCCCTTACCCCCGCGAGTGTTTAATTTTCCGCGCAGACATGTTGTTTCCTTAACATTCTTTCCACCTCCTTAGCCTTCAGGCAATGTTAGCATCACCTGACGTCACGTCTATAAATAGCCAATGGTCTCTCTGTGCCTTCTTCATCAGCTTCTATTTTTCTCTCTCTTCTCTAGCTGTCTCCTGCCTGATCAATACGTTGGTAAAAAAAGAGAGGCGGGGATGTGGGTGGCGGGGTTCAGAGAGAAGGCAGTATCGATTATTCCAATGAACTTACCACCCGAGGAAAGAGAAAATCGTATTTGACAAGGGGGGGGGGGAGGAATTGCTAGGGGGACGCAATTTATTGGCATTAAGAGAGAGGGGGAGAGAACGGGAGAGAAAGCCTGGAGTTTCAAGTATGCTGACATTATCGACACACGCAAAAACCCAACATCCTTGACTGGATGACACTAGGCTTTCAGTATTAAACACGCAATACGCATAACTTATAAACACGAAGTAAATAGCACGCGCAGGTTGGCGTGTGTCTGTAGTCTGTATATAATTATTATTATAATATGTTGTGATGCTTTTGTTTCGATCACTGCATCCACCAGCAACACACGCTGTAACAGCCTCCTGACATAAACTCATTACGACTACTAGATCTATATATATATTGTTTCCTCTATTAATATTTTTGCTTAGTTTTGAATTATTTAGGGGCATTCATTTCATTAACAGCCAAAGGGAGACAATCTCATTGAGTAGTTCCTATCCCACAATACAACAGCACAAAGGATTCCACGAATATTTTTTTTCCATAGCTGGTAAAGTTAGGGTGTTTTGGGGGGGGGGGGGGGAGTGGACGTGATTAACCCCGAATGGTTGGTGAAATAGTGACTGGTGTTACATTGACCCTTCCCAGCAGCCCAAACAGTAGCAGACTCCAGTGTATAAACATCGCACTGTGTGATTGGATACTGTTGAGACCTATGTACAATATTCTCATCACATTGCGTTAGGGAGAAAAAAAAACACGTCAAACAAAGTCGTAAACATTTAGTGAGTGTATATGTTGTATGGACTTTGGTATAGAAGTTACATTAGTGGACAGTAACATACACAAAGAGTTTAACAATAAGAACTATCAGACACAGATAGTTAAACAATAAGAACTATCAGACACAGATAGTTAAACAATAAGAACTATCAGACACAAAGAGTTTAACAATAAGAACTATCAGACACAGAGAGTTAAACAATAAGAACTATCAGACACAGATAGTTAAACAATAAGAACTATCAGACACAGATAGTTAAACAATAAGAACTATCAGACACAAAGAGTTTAACAATAAGAACTATCAGACACACATAGTTAAACAATAAGAACTATCAGACACAAAGAGTTTAACAATAAGAACTATCAGACACAGATAGTTAAACAATAAGAACTATCAGACACAAAGAGTTTAACAATAAGAACTATCAGACACAGAGAGTTAAACAATAAGAACTATCAGAACACATAGTTAAACAATAAGAACTATCAGACACACATAGTTAAACAAGAAGAACTATCAGACAGAAAGAGTTTAACAATAAGAACTATCAGACACAGATAGTTAAACAATAAGAACTATCAGACACACATAGTTTAACAATAAGAACTATCAGACACAGAGAGTTTAACAATAAGAACTATCAGACACAGATAGTTAAACAATAAGAACTATCAGACACAGATAGTTAAACAATAAGAACTATCAGACACAAAGAGTTTAACAATAAGAACTATCAGACACAGAGAGTTAAACAATAAGAACTATCAGACACAGAGAGTTAAACAATAAGAACTTTCAGACACACATAGTTAAACAATAAGAACAATCAGACACAGTTAAACAATTAGACAATAAAACAGTAGAAACTAACATACACAGACAGTAAAACTGTAGAAACTAACATACACAGACAGTAAAACTGTAGAAACTAACATACACAGACAGTAAAACAGTAGAAACTAACATACACAGACAGTAAAACAGTAGAAACTAACATACACAGACAGTAAAACAGTAGAAACTAACATACAGAGACAGTAAAACTGTAGAAACTAACATACACAGACAGTAAAACAGTAGAAACTAACATACACAGACAGTAAACAGTAGAAACTAACATACACAGACAGTAAAACAGTAGAAACTAACATACAGAGACAGTAAAACTGTAGAAACTAACATACACAGACAGTAAAACAGTAAAAACTAACTTACACAGACAGTAAAACAGTAGAAACTAACATACACAGACAGTAAAACAGTAGAAACTAACATACACAGACAGTAAAACAGTAGAAACTAACATACACAGACAGTAAACAGTAGAAACTAACATACACAGACAGTAAAACAGTAGAAACTAACATACGCAGACAGTAAAACAGTAGAAACTAACATACAGAGACAGTTAAACTGTAGAAACTAACATACACAGACAGTAAAACAGTAGAAACTAACATACACAGACAGTAAAACTGTAGAAACTAACATACACAGACAGTAAACAGTAGAAACTAACATACACAGACAGTAAAACAGTAGAAACTAACATACACAGACAGTAAAACAGTAGAAACTAACATACAGAGACAGTTAAACTGTAGAAACTAACATACACAGACAGTAAAACAGTAGAAACTAACATACACAGACAGTAAAACAGTAGAAACTAACATACACAGACAGTAAAACTGTAGAAACTAACATACACAGACAGTAAAACTGTAGAAACTAACATACACAGACAGTAAAACAGTAGAAACTAACATACAGAGACAGTTAAACTGTAGAAACTAACATACACAGACAGTAAAACAGTAGAAACTAACATACACAGACAGTAAAACTGTAGAAACTAACATACACAGACAGTAAACAGTAGAAACTAACATACACAGACAGTAAAACAGTAGAAACTAACATACTGAGACAGTAAAACAGTAGAAACTAACATACACAGACAGTAAACAGTAGAAACTAACATACACAGACAGTAAACAGTAGAAACTAACATACACAGACAGTAAACAGTAGAAACTAACATACAGAGACAGTAAACAGTAGAAACTAACATACACAGACAGTAAACAGTAGAAACTAACATACACAGACAGTAAACAGTAGAAACTAACATACAGAGACAGTTAAACTGTAGAAACTAACGTACACAGACAGTAAAACAGTAGAATCTAAAATACACAGACAGTAAAACAGTAGAAACTAACATACATAGATAGTAAAAGAAACCAAATTTAAAGCACAAAAAGAATAGACATACATAGGTTAGTGCAAAGTTGTTATGTTTCTTGTTTTTATCTTAATGGCCAAAGACTTAAGTTTAAGGTCAGTGAGAGTTCTATAAATAAAGTATTGTTTTTAGTGCTATTCACTTCAAAATTCCAAAAAAATGGATTTATTTATTTTTACAACCGGAAAAAAAATGGGTTGGGGGCTTTAGGCAGTTTATTCCAGTCACGCAAATTCCAGATTTGTTATATTAAAGAAACTTAATACTCAGCATATTCCATTTAAGATTGCAGACTTTATCATGGCCTTTTCAAATTAAACGGATTCGACTATTATACTTTATTCCACTATTTAATATGGAAACATTCTATACATTTTTTATATTTTTATATCCACAATAAAAATGTCTTTTTATCCACATTCTAAAGGTGAAAACATAAAAACTAGAAAATGTTCTTTTTTTTTTTTTTTTTACATACAGTTTAATTTTGTTTTATTTAATCACAATGTATACAATTTACGGGAATATTAAAATAAGAGAAAAAAAAAACGTTGACACACTCAGTGGACTATTTCTCTATCTTCTCGTGTGGCATTTGGACCTGAAATGGGTTCCCTGAATTAGTCAGAAGTACAAAAAGATTAACACGATATAAAATCATCTGTAACCAATAAACTAAAATATATATCTATATATCTACCGTCCTTTAGTATGAACTGTTACTATGTTGAAAATAAGATTTTGTGAGGATTTGTTGAATCCACTCTCAGTATCATAAAATAAGACAACAGCCTAGCACCTGAAAACTTTGCTCTGTTTTTAAATTGAAGTTAATATAGAATATAAAGCTCATTATAAAACACACAAACTCACTTAGGCCTACGTAGACACACATAATGTTATAGATTATCGATTAAAATTAATATTACGGTAAAATACGGCTAAATAATTATCTTATGCTGCTGAATATATCTTTGTTTGATATTAATACCTCACAGTAGTACCTAGTGTTAAAAATATATGAATTATTGGTGACGAATTAAAGGTTTTTGTTTTTGCCAAGTCTAACAAAATATATGAGTCTATAAAGGGAGGTAAAAACTGCCATTGTTTTGTCAGATTACAACAAGGGGCAAGACGATTAAATGAAACAATGGTGAAGAATGCCTAAAAAAAAAAAAGAGAGAGAAAGAGAGTGGCAGAGAGAAAGAGAGAAAGAGAGTGGCAGAGAGAAAGAGAAATGGAGAGAGAGAAAAATAATGAGAGATGGGGGAAGAGCCTGTTTTTTATCAACTAGTAGGAGCGAACACACTCACTCACACACACACACACACACACTCACACCCACACACAAACACTCGTTAGCTTGTTCCAGACGTGCAGACGAGAGAATTCCAGTATCGATATTTCCCTCCACGAATCCTCATCCTCGGCCTCCAAAGCTACACCACACAGTGTGGCCAACACACTCTCGCACGCACACACACACACACACACAGGTTCTCCGTCATAGAGTGACTGAGGGACAGAAATAGAGAGTGAGTGAGTGAGGGAGTGAGGGAGGGAGTGTTCGGAAGGCAAAGCACATCAGCAAGCAGGTCCTGGGTTCGGTCAATCGATGCGGGCGGTGATCTCATCCGACGATTGTGTATGCAGAGACCCCGGGCTGATAGTCTTCTCACACAGTTGACTGGAACTTCTTTTTTTTGTGTGCCGCCCGATTCGCAGAAACCGTTTCGACATTATTTCTTACAGGATTTGTAGACTTTATACTTATTCATACCTTTAGTAAAACACGCGGTAAGTGACGTAGTGATATCTTTATAAATATTCATAATGTAACCCACATAATGTTATATATAGCCTATATATATATAGAGAGAGAGAGATATATATAATATATATATATAATATATCATATATGTAGCCACTGGGGAGGGGTAAAGGGGGGGGGGGGCGCGGCACACCCTTCCTTACCCAACCTATTCCGATAATCTCAAAACTAAGAATATTTATTTGTATACCGGTAATATTTCTTTTATCTTTTTTTTTTAAATTGAACAAAAGTATATTAATAAAAGTTAAGAAAGAACAGATGTCTAAGGCTAAGAGCATACAATCCTACATTTTATTAGAATGAACATTATTTTACATTAAAAACAATTGTATTAAATTGTGCAGCCGTTCAGAATTATAAGCCAGCTATCCCCGCCCTCTCTCCCTTTTCGGCTTTATCTTGTAGTAGTCACTTTACTGCATTAATTATGTAGAGTTTATTGAACATCAATTTCACATTTACATAAAAGAAAGAAAAAAAAACACACACTGTGAATATATTATTATTTAAACGTGTTTGTTATAAGCTAAGCACACACTGGGAGTTATTTCCCCTGTCTGTATTACTAGTGTCTTGTTTGAGTCATACAATTATTGGGGAAATTTATCAATGCGTCATCCTCTATTTTTTTATCTATAAGCTTCGAAACTTAACAGCAACAGAGAAGTAATAAAGTAACTAGCTGTACAACTTCGTAGTTACGTAAGGTACTTTTTAATAACATAGTAACAATCAAATCTAAACATCATTGTAGTAGAAATTAATAATATATTTAAAAAAAACCTTTACATATAATAACTCTTTAAAAAAACAACACTAGAAACTAGATTCATTATTGGCAGTGTCGCTGTTCATTATTGGCAGTGTCACTGTGCATTATTGGTAGTGTCACTGTGCATTCGTGGATTTTTACTTCAAGAATTAAAATTGTAATTAGTGTAGGCTAATCATTGTCTCTAAGTAGCCGAAATAGAAATTGAGAAATAGAATTAGTTATGATTAAATAAACTGTATTATGTAGGCCTACGTGTTGATCTATTTAGAAATATATCGTTGTATCTTTATTATAATTTTTTTATGTTAAAGGGGTGCAATATTGATAGCGCTGTTATATATTGTACCTAGACAGTATATTTAGGAATATCATGTCATTCATGCATGTTAATTTCTACCCTATTTCCTGGATATGTTTTGACTCATTAACCCGGTGTTTATTTTTTTGAATATGTCAAACATAAGTAATTGGATTTCCTCCCTAATCTTCAGGTGATTGAGAGCTAGTTGCCCGGGACTTCCCCTGGCCAGATAAATTGGTCAGCGGAGGCCAAAGCTATCGATTATTTTGGCTGGGCTTCAGGCGTAGAAAGAGAGAGAGAGGGAGAGAGTCATACGAAAATGGCGGATTTTGAGGAAGATGGAGCCGCCAACCTGGCCACTGGGAAGGAATTTCACGGTGAGTAATGGCTGCGTTTAATTAGCTCTATCCGCTAGACTGCTAGACCCACCCTTAGAAACGTAACCTAGATTCTGTTGGTGTCTTTATCACGATACATAGATAGAACACAAAATATTTTTGTTTTGGAGTGTAGGCTATGTGTGCCAGGTAATAAAACGAGAAACAACTTAAAAGCTGTGAGCATAGCAGCCTCTCACCAATGTATGACCATTAGACTGTTTATAAGATTAGTTTTATTTGTTGTTATGTTTGTTTGCCTAGCGTGGGTGTGTGTATACATATTTCTGTTTCCTCACACAGCTGGCTAACTCCCTCCCTTCCTCCACCACACACACACACACACACACACCATCTCACTAATCCAACTCAACAGTTTGTTTATGGTCGACGTGGAGCTGGCCAGATTTTTTTTCTCTCTCTCTTAGGAAACTTCAGTAGCTCCGGCACAAGTTTAGACTGCCGGTTATATTCTTTTTTTTTCTTCTTTAAAGATATGAGATCAGGGAAGATAGAGTGAATTGTGGGGGAGGGAGGGAGGGAGGAAGATAGAGTGAATTGTGGGGGCGGGAGACAGACAGACATACAGCTCAAGATGGTGAGAGAAAAATAAAAATAATAAACGTGCCGAATTACAGAAAACAGAAACAAAGCAAAGACAAGTTGGAAGTTTTAAATATTGTTCGTTTGAAATCTTTTTGAATCCAGAATAAACAAACAGCTTCATTTTAGACACATTGTATAGTGTAGGCATAGGCCCTATCATTAAAAAATATCAAATTGGATGAGTCTATAGACACAATTCATTTTCATAAATAGACTAGGTTTAGGATAATTACAACATTATAATTTCTTATTTATAAGCAGTGACCTATATTGGATGATATTTTACTTTGTAACATTAGGCCTTCCTCCCCCAAAAAAAGTATGTTTTTATGAAAATGAAGCAACAGATGCAATTATTATACATTCATGTATAGTGTTGATATGTAGAGTAATTAGTAATGACCAACAAGTAAGCTGTGTCTTGTGTATGGACAAGGTTTGAATGGCTGCACCATATTCTTTTTTTAAATCTATTTAATCTAGATTTCAGCTCTGAGATTTTACACATTGCTAAAGAACAAGACCTATACTATAAATGTTAGCAATAAAGAAATATAGATAGATAAATAGGTAATTAGATAAGTAGATCCATCAATAGATGGATAGATAAATAGATAGATAGATAGCTTGATAGATGATAGATGGATAGATAGATAAATAGATAGATGTATAGGTGGATAGATAGATAGATGGATATATAGATAGAAAGATGGATTGATAGATTGATGGATAGATATGTGGATAGATAGATAGATAGATAGATAGATAGATAGATGATAGATGTGTAGGTGAGCAGGCACGCAGTTGGGTAGGTAGTAAGGTAGGTGTGTATGTATGTATGGGAGTGGATAGGTAATAGGTGGGTCGGCAAGTAGATAGGCAGTTAGGTATGTAGGTAGGAAAATATTTATATATATATATATAGGCCTATCTTTTGAACTAACACTAAAAATAACAAAATCGCAATTCCAAATTATAATAAGAAAACGCAAACATATCTAAAACAAACAAAACCAAACATCATATCTATATATCTATTATATAATGTATATATTATTATGCTTATGACAATTTAAACGACTATCATTGCTATTTATAATGAAGTTTAGCCATGGTAAAGAAGTGAGACAATAAAAGGAATTTAAAAAAGCTAACTAATTTAAAACGAAACAAAGTAAAAACAATTTTTAACAATAGAAACAGAAGTATTGAACCCAATGAGTAATATTCACTTGGCAGGAGGCGGGTACTTGTATACAAAGACGTAAAGGGGACGGGGAGTGGTGGGGAAAGGAGGGGGGGGAGCACGGTAGACAGAATTTAAAGTGGCACGGGGTCTGCACGTTCACGCAGGCTGCAACAGTAGCACGATGTGTTGTCGAGCAGTAGAACGAGGGGGGGGGGGGGGGGGGCAGAGATGAAAACTGCTCTTTCAACTGTTTGTATGTTTATGTTTGTTTGTGTATATGCTTGTAATTCATATTTTTTTCCCTTTCTGTTTTTAAATTTAGGGGTGTTTGTTTTAGGTATTTGTTATCAACAGATCTTGAACGTTTGTAATGTTCACCCCTCGTTGCCCTCCCCACCCCCAAGCCACTTATAATGATACTCACTACTCCCAACTCCAAGTCTTCATCTCGTATCTCTTTTTGTAATATCTTTAGGCTACTCATTTTCTTTCTCTCTTCTCGCTCTGTCTCACTCTCTCTTCTCTTTCACACTATTTTCTCTATACTCTCCCACTCTCTCTTCTACGTCTCCCTTTCTTCTCGCCCTTGTGTCATATTGTGTCCCTTTCTCATATTTTTTTTCTTTCTGCCTCACTTCTTTCTCTCTCTCTTCCACTCTCCAACTATTTTCTCCATACCCTACTCTCTCTCTCTCTCTCTTCCTTCTCTATCTCTCTCTTTTTCTTTCATAGTGCCTCTGTGAGGCTCTTTTCTCCTTCTGTTCACTCTGTCTCTCTTCTTTCTCTTCTCTCATCTGTCTTTTTATCTTTAATCTCACGCCTCTCTAACTTTCTATCTTTCTCTCACTTTTCTTTCTCTCTTTTTCTTAGCTCTTTCTCTCTCTTTCTCCCTCTCTCTCTTTCTCCTCTCAGTTCTCTTTTACCCTCTCTCTCTCCCTCTCTTTCTACCTCTCCCCCTCCCTCTTACTTTCCCTCCATTCAACCAATCGATTTAAAAATTGTATTTTGTTAAAAATTGTGTATTTTCATGGTTGTAGAATTCTTCCCCTCCTGTTACATTCACTACAAGAGTGGACTACTATTATTTACTTTATACATAGTATAGCCATCTGCTTGCTTTAAGACGTATAATATATTCTGCGTAGCCGTTTGAAGCCTATTGATTTGACCGCCATACATCTGCTGCTGTATACATTCCACGCATAGTTCTCTTCTCTTCCCTGCACCGCTAGGGCTGGAGCAAACACGGTGCTGTTGTTAATTATTGAAACATTTAGCTCTGAATTATTATTGTGTTGTTGGTTATTGAAACATTTAGCACTAAATGGTGTTGTTGGTTATTGAAACATTTAGCACTAAATGGTGTTGTTGGTTATTGAAACATTTAGCACTAAATGGTGTTGTTGGTTATTGAAACATTTAGCACTAAATGGTGTTGTTGGTTATTGAAACATTTAGCACTAAATGGTGTTGTTGGTTATTGAAACATTTAGCACTAAATGGTGTTGTTGGTTATTGAAACATTACGCTCTCAGTTGTGTTGTTGGTTATTGAAACATTTAGCACTAAATGGTGCTGTTGGTGACTGAAACATTTAGCACTAAATGGTGTTGTTGGTTATTGAAACAGTAAGCTCTCAATGGTATTGTTTATTATTGAAACATTAAGCGCTGATTGATGTTGTTGGTTATTGAAACATTTGTGTAGAGGAGGATTATTGTTATAAAAGTTTATTAAACCAACTAATATTGAATTCTGCCATAAACGAATTATTTTTTTCTTGTATAATTCATAAAACAACTTCGAATGAACAACTGGTCGCCTCTTTGTTTATAAACTAACCAATTACAAACATTAGCCGAATTTCCGAAAGCTCACTGCCTTGTGCACGCATCAATGATGAAAAACTAAAACTATGTCTATAAATTACACCTTTCCCCTACCAGACTTGATCGTCAACAAATACGGTAATGTCTAAAAGTTTTAATATTACATCTCATGACACTGTTAGATATCAATTAGCCCCTGATTCGGTCGTTATTGCACTATTGTTAACTGCTTGATAACCTCATACCACGGTTTTGTGCCGCCATTTTGGGACTGCTTAAAACACTTTTATGTCGTCCTCCCCTGTATACCGCCCGCCGCTTTCTCCGTGCACTGGCCCTACATGATATAATGTATTAAGATGGTCTCTGTAAGGTCTTCAGATGGTCTCTGTAAGGTCTTCAGATTGTCTCTGTAAGGTATTTAGATGGTCTCTGTAAGGTCTTCAGCTTGTCTCTGTAAGGTCTTCAGATTGTCTCTGTAAGGTATTTAGATGGTCTCTGTAAGGTCTTCAGATTGTCTCTGTAAGGTCTTCAGATTGTCTCTGTAAGGTATTTAGATGGTCTCTGTAAGGTCTTCAGCTTGTCTCTGTATTGTCTTCAGATGGTCTCTGTAAGGTCTTCAGATTGTCTCTGTAAGGTCTTCAGATTGTCTCTGTAAGGTCTTCAGATTGTCTCTGTAAGGTATTTAGATTGTCTCTGCAAGGTCTTCAGATTGTCTCTGTAAGGTCTTCAGATTATCACTGTAAGGTCTTCAGATTGTCTCTGTAAGGTATTTAGATTGTCTCTGTAAGGTCTTCAGATTGTCTCTGCAAGGTCTTCAGATTGTCTCTGTAAGGTCTTCAGATTGTCTCTGTAAGGTCTTCAGATTGTCTCTGTAAGGTCTTCAGATTGTCTCTGTAAGGTCTTCAGATTGTCTCTGTAAGGTCTTCAGATTGTCTCTGTAAGGTATTTAGATTGTCTCTGTAAGGTCTTCAGATTGTCTCTGCAAGGTCTTCAGATTGTCTCTGTAAGGTCTTCAGATTGTCTCTGTAAGGTCTTCAGATTGTCTCTGCAAGGTCTTCAGATTGTCTCTGTAAGGTCTTCAGATTGTCTCTGCAAGGTCTTCAGATTGTCTCTGTAAGGTCTTCAGATTGTCTCTGCAAGGTCTTCAGATTGTCTCTGTAAGGTCTTCAGATTGTCTCTGCAAGGTCTTCAGATTGTCTCTGTAAGGTCTTCAGATTGTCTCTGCAAAGTCTTCAGATTGTCTCTGCAAGGTCTTCAGATTGTAGCTGTAAGGTCTTCAGATTGTCTCTGCAAGGTCTTCAGATTGTCTCTGTAAGGTCTTCAGATCGTCTCTGTAAGGTCTTCAGATTGTCTCTGTAAGGTCTTCAGATTGTCTCTGTAAGGTCTTCAGATTGTCTCTATAAGGTCTTTAGATGGTCGCTGTAAGGTCTTCAGATTGTCTCTGTAAGGTCTTCAGATTGTCTCTATAAGGTCTTTAGATGGTCGCTGTATGGTCTTTAGATGGTCTCTGTAATGCCTTCGGATTTTGTCGTTTGTCCGTAACCCCCTCAATTTCTTGATATTGCTTCCGGTGAACACCATTAATTTCTGATCCTTCTCTAGAGATCTGCCAAGTTCGTCCAGGCTTACATTCACATAGAAGTAACGACGTCGAATTTTCGATCGATGGAAGATTATCTTTCCTCGCCAGCTGTTCTTTAACTTGCTCAGTGCCGCGATGGTCTGCGCCATTCTGGCATTTCTGACAGTGCCATAAATATTTTAAGGGGGGAGACCTCTAGAGTTCGTTTTTTTTCTCCTCGTTTATCATTGTTGTGTTGTTATTATACTTTCGTCATTTCGTTGTTAATTCCCATGCCGTGGTCCGCCTATGTTTCTCCATTACATTGTAGGCTGCCCAATTTAAAAAAACAACAACAACTGCATAACTTATGATTAGATACTCAATATATTAATACATAGATTGATACAGTTGAGTTTATTTTGCTTTTTTTTTCTGACAAGTACATCTTAGAGCTACCATGATTAAATATTTTCTTACAGTTACCTTTAGAACTTACAGTTTCGAACATTCAATTTGTTTTTAATCATTACCTGGTTTTATTCATAAAAGAATTCTTTTAATCCCAAGGGATATTTTTAAATTTCCCAAATGATATCTTTACATTCCCCAAGTGATATCTTTACGTTCCCCAAGTGATATCTTTACATTCCCTAATTGTTATCTTTACATTTCCCATTGGCGATATCTTTACATTCCCCAAGTGGTATCTTTGCATTTCCCAAGTGATATCTTTACATTCCCCACGTGTTATTTTACATTCCCCATTGGTGATATCTTTACATTCCCCAAGTGATATCTTTACATTCCCCAAGTGATATCTTTACATTCCCCGAGTGATATCTTTACATTCCCCAAGTGATATCTTTACATTCCCCATTGGTGATATCTTTACATTCCCCAAGTGATATATTTAAATTCCCCAAGTACTATCTTTACATTCCCCGAGTGATATCTTTACATTCCCCAAGTGATTTCTTTACAGTCCCCAAGTGTTTTTTTACATTCCCCATTGGTGATATCTTTACATTCCCTAATTGTTAACTTTACATTTCCCATTGGCGATATCTTTGCATTCCCCAAGTGTTATCTTTGCATTCCCCAAATGATATCTTTACGTTCCCCAAGTGATATCTTTACATTCCCCAAGGGATATCTTTACATTCCCCAAGTGATATCTTTACATTCCCCAAGTGATATCTTTACATTCCCTAATTGTTATCTTTACATTTCCCATTGGCGATATCTTTACATTCCCCAAGTGTTATCTTTGCATTTCCCAAGTGATATCTTTACATTCCCCACGTGTTATTTTACATTCCCCATTGGTGATATCTTTACATTCCCCAAGTGATATCTTTACATTCCCCAAGTGATATCTTTACATTCCCCGAGTGATATCTTTACATTCCCCAAGTGATATCTTTACATTCCCCATTGGTGATATCTTTACATTCCCCAAGTGATATATTTAAATTCCCCAAGTACTATCTTTACATTCCCCGAGTGATATCTTTACATTCCCCAAGTGATTTCTTTACAGTCCCCAAGTGTTTTTTTACATTCCCCATTGGTGATATCTTTACATTCCCTAATTGTTAACTTTACATTTCCCATTGGCGATATCTTTGCATTCCCCAAGTGTTATCTTTGCATTTCCCAAGTGATATCTTTAGGCCTACATTCCCCAAGTGTTATTTTACATTCCCCATTGGTGATATCTTTATATTCCCCAAGTGATATCTTTACATTCCCCAAGTGATATCTTTACATTCCCCATTGGCGATATCTTTACATTCCCCAAGTGATATCTTTACACTCCCCAAGTGATATCTTTACATTCCCTAAGTGATTTATTTGCATTCCCCAAGTGATATTTTTACATTCTCATTTGTGATCATTACAATTTTTTTATAATAAGCACAAGAAAAAAAGAAAGAATATAAATGTATCGAAAAAGACATATTGACTTCAATGTTATTCTAATATAAATATATCGAAAAAGACATATTGACTTTAATGTTATTCTAATATAAATATATCGAAAAAGACATATTGACTTCAATGTTATTCTAATATAAATATATCGAAAAAGACATATTGACTTCAATGGTATTCTAATATAAATATATCGAAAAAGACATATTGACTTCAATGGTATTCTAACATAAATATATCGAAAAAGACATATTGACTTCAATGGTATTCTAATATAAATAATATATCGAAAAAGACATATTGACTTCAATGGTATTCTAATATAAATATATCGAAAAAGACATATTGACTTCAATGGTATTCTAATATAAATATATCGAAAAAGACATATTGACTTCAATGGTATTCTAATATAAATATATCGAAAAAGACATATTGACTTTAATGGTATTCTAATATAAATAATATATCGAAAAAGACATATTGACTTCAATGTTATTCTAATATAAATATATCGAAAAAGACATATTGACTTCAATGTTATTCTAATATAAATATATCGAAAAAGACATATTGACTTCAATGGTATTCTAATTCTCCTATTTTTAACACCACGCAAATGATACAAAGTGTTTACTGAACATGTCACAGATAGACGTATATCAAATTGTCTATTAACTATGTCAAAATGTCAAGCATTTGTAAAGTGTCTCATTGTCGAAACCTTGTAAAGTGACAGTGAAGGGCTTAAGTGGTTTTTCAGTACACATTATTGGTTTCTATTTTTCTAAAAGTTGGCAATAGTTTAATGTTGTGTTGCCTAATGTAATTCTATTGCTCAGAGCATGTTTGAAATATGTTTAAAGTAATCAACACTGGTGTTCTTATTCTAAAATAGAGATTGACTTAAACTCTTTGGATCATTAACATAATATAGTACGTATATAGACTGCCAGAAACGTTGGCAAATATTTTATTTCTTTATTGTTTGCATTACTTTGTATTGTCTATACAAAGGCCGTACACTATACATTTATTGTTATGTCGACATTGTCTATAAATATTATATAATCGTCAGAAAATTGCCATATCCCTTGTGTGTTCGATTGATATAAGAATTATTTACATAGGCCTATTTTACATCAATATATTTTTTTCTCTCTCATTGTCTCACTTTCCTTCTCGCTATTAGTTTCAATAACTTTCTCTCTCTTTCTCTATTTCACCATCTCACTATCTTTTCCTTGTTCCTTTTCTTTTATTTACTTTTCGTCTATATCTATTTCTCTTTCTAGCTTTCTTTATTCCTTTCTTTCATTCTTTCTAGTTCTCTACGTTTTTTTTCTCTTTCTCTCTTTGTCTAGTTCTCCCGCTTTCTGTTTTATCTTTCCCTCTCTATCTCCGTCTCTATCTCTCTCTTTTTATCTCTATCATTATTTCCCTCTTAGCTTACTTTTTTTTTAAATACTCAACCAGAACATGTCCTTGACCTCTGTGATTAGAAATCTCTGCACGACACAAAGTTATCCTCCATGCCGCCATGTATGCAAGATTTCCCTTATTTAACTACTGGGTCATCTCCCTTCCTTCCTTCCTTATCGCTATTTCGAAATGTAACTATCTCTTGTGTAGTTTATCTCACCCACTTAGAAATAGTGAGGTCCAATGTTAGTCCATAATCGCCTTGAGGTCAATTTACACACATAGCTTAGTCCTTTCGGTGTTGTGATATACAGTATACAGGTAGCTATTTCTCTAATGGACTTCTCGTGCCCGGTTTACTATTATACACACGGTTGATAGGATAATTCACAGTTAACAAAGTAACTCATAGTGAACAGGGTAACTCAAAGTGAACAGGGTAAACCACGGTGAACAGGGTAACTCGTAGTAAAAGGGTAACTCACAGTAAACATGGTTACTTACAGTGAATGGGGTAACTCACAGTGAACAGATTAAATTGTTGTAACGGGATAAACTACAATGAACAGGATATCACCAGGTGGACTTTATATGCAAGGATCATAGGGAACGGATAGATTACCCATTAAACAAAATAAGCACGTGCTAGGGACATCAAGGGAATGGGGCAACACGGAAACTGTGCTTAGCAGTAATGTACCATGGTCCAGGGTTAGGGTACCTACATACATATGGCGCAAATATGTAAATGGTGTAACAGAAACAAGGATCAGCAGAAAGCAATGGAATTGTTCGAATGTTTCTGCATAATTATTTATTTCAATTTATTTATTGTTGTGAAGATTTAAAACATTTTCCAAAATGAAATATATCTTTGAATTGTGTATTTTACAGAGTCTTTAATCACTCTATACATAGGTCTCATTGGGGAGGTGCATGAAAGGGTCTCGATTTGGCACTGGAAAGGATTATTTCATAATAATTCTATGTTGTCGTTATTTTCCGGCAGGGCATTTGGGTTCGAAATGTGTTGTCTAAATTAGTCAGGATAAAACTACAGCTTAGATCTAGCTTCATTAAACGAAATACAAAACTAAGCTCAAACCACGATTATGGATGTAGAAGACATAATAATCTTCTGTGTAGAAGGAGCGTCTGTAATATATTCTGAGTTAAGGGGAAGTGTGTATGTGTTTGTTAGTTATCTTACATCCGGTAGTCATCGTCACAACTTGCACCTGGCCATTAGAGTCGGTCCCTATTTCCACATCGATTGTTTGTTGGCCTAAACTCTAGAAACAATTGGACTAGACTAGAATAGAAAAAACAACAACTTAAAATGCCAAGCCTTTGTTTATTGTCGCAATCATGGCATGTCAGTGACAAGTGAGACTGTGTGTGTGTAGCTTACGCCTTATGTATGCTAGCCTACTGTATTTGTCCCTGCACCAACAAAACGTGTTGAACAGTCAGACATAAATACTTCTGTTTTATAATGTGTTTCAGCTTTAAGCACTTCACATTCAATGTTGTATCCACACTATTCCACACACAGAAATAGAATAAGTGTTACCGGTTGTTCTAGGTGGTGTGAACGTTAAAATGGTTATATTGATATACCATACAGTTGGCAGACAAACAGACCGTACATAAACATGATGAACATACTGAGCCAACTTTTATTTTAATATCTTTCATTAGTCAATATTCAACCTGAGTGTTTATAGAACTGGATAATATTTAATAAAACAAATATAGCTTTGATGTATATATATAGGGGTTTACAGTTAGATATATCATCATAAAATCTTTAAAAAAATGTTTGGTTATATGTAGGCTAACTGTACATAAAGAATCAAAGAGTAACTAGTTTTATGATTGTATAACTTTCCCTTATCGTTTTCATTTGTTGCTGTTGGTCTGGCAAGAATTACAATGTCTATATCTAGAAATAGAATTTATATTTCTATATCCAAGTCCACTTTACTTTATATATATATATATATATATTGCTATCTAATCAGTATCTAGTTTGTATAGCAGCATTATGTGTTACTATATTAGAATTTCATGGGTATTTTTTTATTTGACACCGTGGCCTGTTACAGGAAATGTTATAATAAAATATTGTGAAGACTATTATTTGCTTTATGTCTAGATGGAATTTATCAAGACTAGAGCCATTTTTATTTTACACTGAGATATAACTTTGGGCTTTAATTCAATGCGTTTTTATCGGATTGTCCGTTCGAGATATGTTTAACTGAGTGATGAAGTTTGGTGGACTTGTGTGTTATATTTTAGCTTCTTAATTAAAGGGGGAAACAGGTGGGAACAAATTATTCAGAATATGAGTGAAACAGGTGTATATAATTTATACAGAATATGCCATGTAATCGTGCTGTGTAAAAGGTAATCAATGCCATGTGGTGATGTAATGCGATGTTATCTGATGATGTAATGTGAAGACGTCATGTGTTGGGGTGATAATATTTTAATCGTCAAAACTAAAATATGTTATCGGGCAATTTAATGAAGAAATGTTATAGTATGCCCGCCATTTTGTTTAAGTTCAACGCTAATAAATTGTTATTTGAACAAATGATCAACTGCTAAAACTTTGACAAACAGAACAGTGTCCCACCTTTTGTTAGCTGAGCCAATCCCATGGACCCCAGGTCTTAAAGCAATAAAAAAATTGCTTACAAAACGTTAGTAAAAAAAAGTCTAATGTGGTTTTTGTTTCATCAATTGTTTGAGTTAATTCCCGCCAACAGTAAACATTATGACGTCAGTGTAACCGTTTAGCCTCTCCCCACTCTCCCCAACTAAGTCAGTTTTAGCCTGGAATTTCGGGAAAAGGTTGTTTCCCTTACGTCTACCATGACTTGTGTCCCTTTCCTTTCTTTCTAGTTTATTGTTTACTGCCAACTAAACAACAACTATGGTAATTATGACAAATTAGCAATTCTGACAAAGGTCAAACGTGTCTTATTTCGAATAAAATGCTTTCAAATAATTAGACTATATGCCAACCATAAGAAAATAAAGGGTTTAACTGGATCAATGGGTTTTGGTGAGAATAAGCCTTGGTATATAGGCCTAGTAACTTATTGGCTGAAAGAAAAAAAGTAATAAAGAAGAATGTAGGTACTATTTGGTTTTAATCGAACCAAAGACTATAATACACATTGACAGCTTGCTTTAATATTTCTGTTATAATTTGATGACTCGAATGACTTCTTTTCGGAATTTCATGATTCCCTTTTGCACTGTACACTTCCGTTTTATTTAATGGCTATGATTTTCTTAATGAAAAATTTAAATTAAAATCAAAATTTGTATACAGCGGAAACATTTAGGCAGATGTAGGAGCGGAGTTAAGACAGCGTTATTAGATGCGCACGGAAAAATAGATGTTCTAAAAATAGAGAGAGCGGTCCATCTTATTATAGTCTATGATCGAACCAATGACTATAAATACTTGACCTTTGATATAATTGGCTGAACATTTTTTTCCGAATGAAATTTCTCTTCATTGTTACCATGACAATATTCCGTTTCATATTACCTTAGTTGCTCGTTCTCCTCTCTCAACCCAGCACAATGATCGCCTTTCCTCTCCCTCCCTCCCTCTCTCTCTCACTCTCTTTTCTCGTTGCTCTCTTCTTTCTCTCTCATTTTCACTCCCTTGAATGTTATTCTCTCTCTCTCTCTCTATTCCGTTCATTATTCATTTCTCTCTTTCAAGCTCATTGTTCTCCCCCACCCCCTCCCCCTTCATCACCCTCCCCAACTGTTCTGCATTTTACAGTAAAATTCCGATATCCATTACATCGACTTACGCAATAAGAAATTGTGGGATTGTGTTCACTGTCCTGTGGTGTGCAGATTTTTATTACCGAACATGACTCTTACAGTTACAGGAAATAGCAAATAGACAGTGCTGTTAGAAGGCACCGCATAGCGCTGTAAGATAGCTGACAGTGCTACAAGACAGATGACATTGTTACTAGACAGTTGACAGTGTTGCAAGACGGTTGATTGTACTACTAGACGATTGACAGGGCTGCAAGACAGTTGAATGTGTTGCGAGACAGATGATAATGCTACAAGACAGATTACAGTATTACAAGATAGTTGACAGTATTGCAAGACAGTTTGACAGTATTGCAAGACAGTATACAGTCCTACTAGCCATTGGTCAGTGAAGGAGACGTGATTTAAAAATATTGTTGATAAACTTCTGTTTTTAAATCATCTTTTCTTAGCTAGCTGCTAATAACATTGGGTATACATTTATAATGTAGAAAAACAAAATGGCAGATATCGATTTATTTTAACGGACTTGCCGGTAATTACGTGTCATACAAAGACGAACATAAACGGTATCCTGGGGCATGAGCTAAAGTAAATCTGATAAAAAGAAACATTACAGGTCTAGAGTTAAAACTAGTGAAAATATGTAGCATGTTATAGACTAAGCTTACAAAACAAACAACTTGTCGGGATATTTTAAAGAAAAGTAGAAGACATGTGAAAGACAGACGAAAAGAAAAGACTGAAACATCGTGAGATCTATTACATTTCTCACAAAGCTGTTTGTTTTTTTGGTTAATTTTTCTTTATAGTAGTATTGAAATTTACCCAATTCTGCTGAAAAAGCTGTAAAGGTGTAGATTTACTGTATGAAATAAAGTTGGGTGTTGATTTTATTTATGTATTACGGTAATTGACACTTGAATATATTGCTTTGCGTTACGGTAAAGGCTCTACTTTTAGATGTGTGTTCAGTTAGGTTTGGTTTTCTTACAAGCCCGAGCAACCCATTCCATGAGAGTAGATTATTTACATGTATGTTAAACTAAAAAAAAATATTGTGAATGAATGTGTGGTCATTAATTTCTGTAACTGTAAACCGGTGACTGGATAGCAAAGTCGACAGTGAACTCGTCTCACAAACTCCACATCATGGGTTCTACCCACGGTGCAGACAAAAAGAAATACAAATCCACCACCGACTTGGAGAGGAGATGGGCGCCACCAAGTCTACCAAGCCCACTGAAATGACTAATGGACACGCAGTGATCAATAGCTTTCCCCAACGACCATTAAGATTAAGGGAAAAAAAACAACAACTGTAAACAGCTCTAATACGATCATACCTAAACATCAAAATATTAAATGTATAATTTCATAAAATTCTGTACAGGAAAATTATATATCAGTAACTGTAGTTATGTTATCTTTTATGTTTTCAAATGGAGACATGCAAGGAATATATCATCTTGCTTAGCCTACATCATAAAAATTACCTTTAAAAAAACAGTGTCTTTCAAAATATTTAATATTAACTGATTAACCAACCAGAATATTAAAAAAAAAATGCAACATGGTAAATCATATCATAGAAGACATTTTACATTCTTAAACCGTGTCTTAAAAGACAAGTAATATTTCTTTTAGTAATTTTACAAACTAAAAAGATGTTACGTATTGAAAAGATTTGTTTTAAACAAAACGAAACAAAAAAGATTTAAAAACAAACAGCTAAAATCAATATGAAAGTATTGCACATAGACATAGTTGATAAAAAAACTACAGTAAGTGTTTTAAAAATATGGATTTCATCAAAGTCTTGACTTCATACTACTTCATACTTCACAGGCAGCAAAGTCTGTTAATCTCCAAGTATTCTGTTTATTTGCCTGATTCTCTTTACCTGTTTCACTCCTTCATTCATCTTGCTTTCTTGTTTTCTCTTATTCTCCTTTAATATTTCCTTCTATTCACGATTTCTCCCTCCCTCTCTCCTTCCCTCTCAGTCTCTCTTCCTTTCTCTTTTTTTCCTCCTCTCTCTTTCTCTAATACATCTCCGCCTCTGACTTTTTCTCTCTCTCTCTTTCTTTCTCTCTTTCTGTCTTATCTGTTCACTATGTTCAACTAATGTTACTGCCTCACAACGTGTAGAAGATTATTTTATTCTTTAGTAAACAACTGTGTTTATTTATAATTTACCTTCAGATATCGAAATAAGTTGTTCTTCTTTTTTTTCATCTTTTTTTCTTTTGCGGCGTTTTTTCACAAACACAGAAGGAAAGGGTGCAAGAGGGGAGGGGCTGGAGCTGACTACACATTAGTTTTGTAAATAAGTAAAGAGAAATGGGATGTGGTATAGAGGCATGTACGTTTTCTAGAGGTCAGTGGGGTAGAAGTGATGATGCGGTGAAGAAAGTAGGTGCCGCACACACTCCCACACACAAACAAACACACTCCCACACACAAACACACACGTGTAAAATAGGATTGAGAGATGGTTCAGATGGGCCTACTTCATGTTGAGTAAGTGCAAGGACGTTACAATTTAAAACGGATGCTTGAGATAGTTAAGAGGTAAAGACTTCACCCGTAAAGTTAGAATTTAAACAAAATAAACGTCTGACATTGAGTTCAATTGTTCAAATAGAATATACACATTTTTGTAGTTGTTATTGCTAATTCACATTTGTGTTAGCTTTTTTATATTTTTACTGTGTGTGTGATGAGATAATAAAAGCTTTAGCAGGTGCAATAAAAATACTTTCCAACAAGAAATTCGAGTCTATACAGTATGTCTACCGTAGTTGGCCTACTTCTTGGTTTGAAACAGAATACTGATATAGGCCTACTGTTAAATAACGGTTTATTGAAATGTGGTTATTGTTGTTTTTCTTGAAACTATTTAAAGAAATGTTTTTTTTACAATTATTTAAGGTAGGCCTAAAGTTTTGACTAATTTCGACCGTATGGTTTTTAGAACTATTTATACTGCAACGTTTTTATAACTATTTAGACTGCAACGATTTTATAACTATTTAGACTGCAATGTTGTTAGAACTATTTATACTGCAACGTTTTTAGAACTATTTATACTGCAACGTTTTTAGAACTATTTATACTGCAACGCTTTGAGAACTATTTAGACTGTATCGTTTTTATAACACTTGCAGGAATGTTTTACAACCATTTAGACTGCAACGTTTTTACAAATATTCTACTATAGGCCCTACTGCCATTAGAACTATTTAGACTGCAACGTTTTAGAACTATTTAGACTGCAACGTTTTAGAACTATTTAGACTGCAACGTTTTAGAACTATTTAGACTGCAACGTTTTAGAACTATTTAGACTGCAACGTTTTAGAACTATTTAGACTGCAACGTTTTAGACCTATTTAGACTGCAACGTTCTTAGACCTATTTAGACTGCAACGTTTTAGACCTATTTAGGCTGCAACGTTTTTATAATTATTTAGGCTGCAACGTTTTGAGAACTATTTAGACTGCAGCGTTTTTAAAAAACTCGCAGGAATGTTTTACAACCATTTAGACTGCAACGTCGTTACAAATATTCCACTATAGGCCCATTTGAAGAACTAAAGTAATCGATGAATAGAATCAATGGACGCCTGCTGGTCGGTTTCGCCCCTGATGCGTCATCTTTTTCAACACGAAGTGTGATATGCATCGTAAGAGGGTCAATCACACACTTGGCAGACGGCTGTTGAGTTAGTTCCCCTTCCTCCAAACAATCTTACGATTAATAAAGCTATTTATTTTTGCTACGCTCGAAGTAGAGGCAGGCTTGTCTTGTTTATTTTCTTAATAAATCCGTGTGGGATGAGGTGAGTCAGGATGCCTTTTTATATTATAAGTCTTATTATATATCATATGTTGTGCATACTCGATATATATACTGATAAATTACTTGATGGCTAGCTAACAGATAGATAGATTAATAGATATATAGATAAATTGCTTGCTAGCTAGCTAAAAGATAGATAGATAAAAAGAATGAATGAATGGATAGGTGGATTGATGGGTAGGTGGGAGGGTGGATGGCTTGATGGATGCATGGATGGATGGATTGTAGGATGGGTGTGTAGATGGAAAGATAGATGGACTTTAAATCTTCGTTTAGCCTAGTAAATCAGTAAATGCACACTAGTAAATATACACCAATTTAGACTCAACTGGTAGGCCTACTTACAGTTACAGGTGTGATAATTAAAATGTAACAAGTAGGCCAACTATATAAATACGTTATTAAAGACCTATATAGTGAGATTTAAATCTAAACGGTTTGTAGCGATGATCCTTATGGCATAAAGTCAAAAGTTCCTATCGAATTAAGCTTTCATATGAAGATGTACAGAGTACCGGTAGCAAGTAATACATTTGAAAACTCCGTCTGTGTTTTGTAATATCAGAACAGTGAGTGGTTGTTTTATTTCCATTCATATAAATAACAGTAAAAAAAAAATGTTATGTTTGCCCGTAGAATACAGTCCTATGATGGCTTACTTCCCTTGCTGTTTGTTGTACGCACTGAGCTATATATTATATTTTAGAGATTTTCGTTCTCATAATTTTAAAAGCTTAGGCCTACTCTTTATTTTAAATATTTTCTTACTATTTACTTTAATATTTCGTACTAGACTAGGGCCTATAGGTATTTTAGTGCATTTTATTTGAGATACCTTTTTTTGCCTAGGGCTACTTAGCATATTTGTTTTACTTTTAAAATGTTCATTAATTTCTATTAATTTTTTCTCTTTTAACACTTTTTGTTGTTTGTTTTCCTCTACATTAAGATATTTTTATAACCTCTATTCTGGGTATTTTCTTTCTGTGGTATAAATCATCCAATAGCCGCCACTGTTGTAATCTTCATGTTTCCAACATTTATTATCTGTGTAGTTTCAGCTTTTTATCACATCCCCTTCATCCATGACTCATCGAGCCATGCATTGAGTGCTGTAAAGCTTAGATTGTTGTGTTGTTGTTTTTTTTCAAGTGACTAGTCACTTCACTTAGGATCTAGGCTAATAGAATGCAGGCAGTGTGTGTTGGTTGTTTGTTTTTACACACACACGTGCATCCTTACTGTTTTAATGAGAACACATTGTTTGTATTAATATTATTAGGCAATATTACAAATGGTTTTATTTCATTGTGCACTTTAATCCCCCATACATTGTGCACTAGAAGCGTAGATTGAGACATCCGCACATAAGGCATCCAATAATAGTAAAATCAAAGCTTTCATTTCCCCCCCCCCCCCGCCCCCCTTTCCCTGAAACTTCCCTCATCACATAAGCTCCACTTCCTCCCCCCCCCCCACCTCCCCATCTGATTCATTTCCCTATTGACAAACAGAAACAGCGTTTGGGCGTAGAGCGCCATCTGTCTCACTAAGACCTATTCATATATATATATATATATATTCTAAACGGATATGTGTGTTATGTGCTATAAATAAAGCAATAACTTGAAATGTTTTGCTTTTGAAAATGTCAAGAAAAAAAAGAGTACGTCAAAGTCACAATTTATTAAAAATATTATTTTATAGTTTACAAATTTGAAATGAATAACTTTATAGGCTAACTCAATTAATTGATTTAGTAGTCCGTAAAGAATTTATTGATACAGTTTCTGAATAAATCAATTAAATTAAATCAAACAGTATCTAAGGCGTTCTTATTTATTTATACCGGTATTAAAAAGATACTATAGGCCTAAGCTTATTTGTAAGCTTTTATACACCCAGTAAGTTTACAAGACAATAATAGGCCTAATCATAATAATAATAGCAATAAAGATAGGGTCTGTATATGAGCTATGTAACAAAATCTACTTTATCCGACAAGGAAGAACTAAAATGATCATGTAAATCTGGTAATTGTAGGCCTAAAATTACTAGAAGTCTATATCAAAACTGAGTTATTGCATTGTGTTCGATTCCTTATAAAGTTCGGCTCTTTGTTAAAGTGGGGCTCTTCTATGTTAAGAGAAGCTATTCACTTAGTGCGGCTCCCATTTAAAATCTAGAACCTTTTAATTTATTATTTAAGATATTTATTATAATATTTATGTTTATTTGAATTTGTATTTTGAGTTGATTCTGTATGAAATCTTCTTAAAATGCTCTACTTTTTATCCATACAGGTTTATAAAATTACACTTTTTTTATTTTCAAGTAATGTGTGTGTTAATTAATTAATTCCTCAACTTAGTTTTTTGTCGATTTTGTGCAGTAAGCTTAGTTTTAAATAAATAAATGTCGTGTACAGAAACAAGGGGAGAATACTGAGATTTTATCCTTTACAAACAAGTGGCGTTATTTAATCGATTACGACCCCTTGATCTTACTAACTTACTATAGCAAAAAGACATGCTTATCAAAAACTTGAAACAATATTTCTATATTGCAACACGCGAAATAATGCTATAATTAAATAGCCCTAATATAAGTATACGAATTTATAATTACGATTTAAAAAATTACTTCTTGTAAAAAGTTAGGTTTCCACCTGACTTAATGCTAATACTAATAAGTTTGATCATCTTCTGAGTGTATCTACTTGAATTATAATTTCATTTCTTTTTTATTCATCTTCTGCAGATGATTACATTTCAGAGAACCAAAGTATAGACGCTGGACATCTGAAGGATTTTACTGATCACAATAATCAGATTGACCCTTTATCTTATTCCGGAATGGCTCAGAACGACCCCAAAGTCCAGCATCATTTCCAAGGCGATGAGATGGAGGGACATGGGGACGCCATAGCCGGGGGCTATTACTATTCCGATCGCGCGGACGACCTGCCGGCCAATTTTGCCCGGGCCCACCAGCCCCAAGTGTACGGTGACGAGGCCTCGGAGGAGTACCAGGGTGGGGAGGATGAGGTCAGAGGTCACCACGCGGACGTGCCCAACCCGTTCATGGATATCGGCGAGCAGGACAACGGGGTCTCGTCCGGCGGGTACGTGGACGACCGGCCAATCATGGGCGGTGGCTACAACCCGTTCCTGGATCAAGAGGAGAGGTGTCGGGCTGATGGCGACGAGGTCAAAGAAGATCTTTACGGTCAGGGTAAAGATCATTACCAACAGGAAGACGCTGACCACTCGTATGGAGATCATGAACACGAACATGGCCCGTACCAGGAAGGTCATGATGAAGAAATAGATGACCAGTATCATAAAGGTCATGAAGAACAGGAAATCGACCAATACCATAAAGGTCATGAAGAACAGGAAATCGACCAATACCATAAAGGTGATGAAGAACATGAAGATAATCAATACCATAAAGGTGATGAAGAACAGGAAATCGACCAATACCATAGAGGTCATGAAGAACAGGAAATCGATCAATACCATAAAGGTCATGAAGAACGGGAAATCGATCAATACCACACAGGTCACGTGGAACAGGAAGTTCACCAATACCACAGTCAGGAAGATGACCAATACCACAGAGGTGATGAAGAAGAACCAGCAGACGACCAATACCAAACAGGTCACGTAGAACAGGCAGTTCACGAATACCACAGAGGTCACGAAGAAGAACAGACAGGTGACCATTACCATGGCGGTCATGAAGAAGAACAGACGGCTGACCATTACCATGGCGGTCACAAAGAACAGGTAGATGGCCACTACACTGGAGTTGACGACGAAGCAGCGTGTGAACAAGACTACGCAAGTGAAGAACACGACTATCGTGAAGATAGCCAGCATGAGAAAGCAGGAAAGCAAGAAGATGGAGATTATGAAGAGGAAATGGAGAAAGAAGCCGACTCAAACTACAAACAGCTTCAAGAAGACCAGGATGATGCAGATTTAGAAATGGATCCGGTAGAGAACGTACGCGACGTTGATGAATACGGATCTAAAGTAAAATATGAGGCCGTCGGCTGCAAGCTGTACGGCGATGGCCCAGCGCAAGAGGAAAAGCAGGATGATGATAGCTGTCCACATGAAGAAAATCTGATAGAGGAAGATAACTTCGTGGAATCTGAGACCCCCGTAGCTATCAAGTGTGCACTATTTGGGGAGGAGAAGCCAGACGAAGGCGGTCATGCTACTTATGAGGAGGAGATGCTTCCGGGGGAACATGTCGCCTCAGATGATGTTGATGAAGAGAAAAAACAACACGTCTACGGTGAAGGTGAAAAGGTGCACGAAGATGAGCAATACGACGATGAACAAGAGGAGAAGGAAGATGACGAGAGGGAGCTGGACAGTGTCGGTCAACCTAAACAAGCGGACGAGGATTTGGGCATCGTCAACCAAGCTTTTTCAGATGATGTCGACGTCGAAGATAAGAACATAGAAGAAGAGGCCCACCAGGAAGTTGAGTCTAGTGAGGAATTCGGAGGTAGTGCCAAAGACGATGATGACACCGGCACAGAAGCTGTGGATGAGGATAGCATATTGATTTCTAAGACTGTCCATGCTTTAGAAGAATGCATTCCTAGAAATGTAGAACTTGATGATGCAAACAAAATGTCTGATGTGGAAGATGAAATAAATAAAGACGATTATTCAAAAGAAAACTATTCAGATGAAGATAATGTGGCAAAAGAAGACAAAGTTGCTACGTGTCCAAAAAGATTCACATCAGAATTTGAAAACACGGATACTTTTTCTTGTCATCAGGACAGAAATTTTGCCGACAATCTTTTAGAGTTAACCTCCCCTGACACAGTGCCCCAACCCCTCCCTTCCCCGCCAGAGCCTAAAGATATGTCGCCCTTTGACACGAACGCCCCCTCTGACTCGCCGTCCCCTTGTCACGAGAATCTGGGTCAACACGGCGACACATCAGTGGATGAGAATAACACAGGTGATTACTTAGCCGGTGAAGTCGAAGGCGAGACAAAGTTCGGTGTGGATGGTACGGCGATCACATCAACAAACACACGGAACGGAACTTTTATACATTCGGAGGACGAAGAAGAAGAAACCGAAGAGGAATCTCAACAGTTAGACCCAGGTTGTGTTACGGCCACCGGAACAACTGAAACTACTGAAACGGAAACGAGCGTTGACGATAGAAGCGGTGAGTACGTAGGACAGGCTATGGAAACTAATGATAACGCGCTAATGTCCATGTCAATGGAGGGCAGTTTTTACGACGATGGTGGGGAATTAATTGGCGGTGAAGACAGAAGGGGTCAAGAAAATCACATATATAATGAAATGGATAACTACGAACAACAGAGCATAGAATTAAGTCAACAAATTCAGAACTGTTTTTCACAACCTAGTCAGAACGCCTTCGGGCTACAGGATGATTACAGCCAAAGCGCTGTGGCTTCGTCGGCTGTAAACGGGGGCGTTGATTCCTTATTGGACGCCCCGGTAACAGCCCCGGGTCTGCAAACCCCAGTGACCGAGCACGATAGCGCTCTAGATTCATCCGTTGATGTTGCAGAAACTCAAGAAGAATTCCAGACAAATGATTACGGCTCACATACAGTAGAGGATTCTGAAGAGCCAGAAACTATTGGAGAAAGTAGTATTGATGCTGTTGGTATTAGCAGTCCACCTGAAGAACAAACCATTGACCAAAAATATTTAGAAGAGGCATTAGGGAGTATTCAGGTCTCAGAGCCGGCGCCTGAAAAGGCAGAAGAGCCTTCATCGTCTGTTGATGAAATACCCCCGGGTCCCAAATCAGACGATGCGCTAGCTGCAGCCGCAGCTCCAGCAGCTGCAGTGGCAGGAGTAGCTGCCGCCGCAGCAGCTGCTGCTGTCTCAACTACAAAGTCGACAACGGTGAAGAAATCCACCACAGCAAAAGCCGGTGTTAAAACCTCCACTACCACCACCACAAAAGCGGTGAAGGAAATTAAAACAACCAATGGTAAGCCTGCAAGTGCTAAGAAAACAGAGATCACCACTACTACTATTACCAAGACAACATCAAAAAAACCCACAGAGCCAAGACCAACCTCAGCAGTGACAACAGATAAAAAGCCAACAGCAAAGCCAACGTCACCAACCAAGACAGCATCCCCTGCTGCCCCCAAACCATCAGGTACTTTACCATCTTATGCTCAACCAATTGCCCACAGGAAACCTAGAGAAGTGAAACCTGCTAGTCCAGAGGAGAAAAAAGCCCACACCCCTAGAACCCCGTCTGCAACCGCTCGTACACCCAAACCTCAGTCGGCCACAACTACATCCACGTCTGCCATGAATACCACCATTACAAAGACAACAGCCCGGACAACATCAGCAGCTGCATCAACTACAGTAACCAACAGAACAGCCCAACTGGCTAGACCAAAATCTTCACCTACTAAACTTACAAATGGTATGTACACATTTATATAATTTTATACAGTTCTAAAATATAAGAAAAAAAATTTTTTTTTACATTTGAATGACGTAAAATTGCTAGTGTTATTTTACATCCCTAATTGTAAAAATAAAAAAGCAATGAATGATATACAAGATTCCATGTGATACATTTCTTTAGTCTTGTTGTTATGTAGGGACAGACAACAGTATCAGTTTTCTTTATACTTTATAGGCCTATAAAGATATAGATAGTTTATCAATTTCTTTAACTTAACTTCAATCAGCATCCATTGTTCACCATTTGAAGGATTTTTAGCTTTAGTTACAATGCTCTTTCTGTAAAGAGGTTAGGGATAGTCTAAAAAGACAAATTATAACTGATCTAGGCATATCTACATAATGCACAGTATAGTAGAATAGGCCTATCACATAGAGACAAAAATGTACATACAACTCACATATATAAATTTTACATAAATATGCCCACAAATGGTGCCCTACCACACTCTTAATTTATACACAAATAGTTTCAGTAAATGCTGAACACCTTACAGCAGGGGTCGGGAACCTTTTTGTCTGAGAGAGCCATAGGCACCACATATTTTGAAAAGCGATTCTGTGAGAGCCATACATTATGTTTACAACTAAAAATTCAAGTAAATGTGTGCATTTTGTGTTTATTTCAACACTAAAAGTAAAATAATTATGTCTCTGAATTCTTTTTAATAACATTGCTATGCTGTTGCTAATCAATAATGAGTATTTCTTACCATTAATGCGACTTCTGGTGCTGCAATGCAATTAATATGTAGATCAAAGAAGTCTAAAGAATAATTTTTTTTATAATCAAACATTTGTCTGCAAGCCAGATGCAGCCATCAATAGAGACACATCTGGCTTGCGAGCCATGGGTTTCTGACCCCTGCCTTACAGTATCCTTCCCTTTGCCAGGCATCCCGCTCCTGGGAAAATTGGGTGGGACAATAGAGATATTGTTATACATGTCCAGCATTTCTTTTTACATTACATCAGACAGTCAGATGAAATTCTGGACTGCCTGCAACCATACGTCTGTCTAATCTATCTATACATTTTAAACAATTTATTTGTAAAGATGTATAACTATAACCTAATTACATTTAAATTCTCTCAGCAGTTGTTTTTAAATTATATATGTTTTAAATAGCTGGCTCATTTGTATTTCATCAACAGGTACTTCAGGTCCTCACAGTACAACGGATAATAATAAATCACCAACTGTAAGTTTTTACATTGAAGACCTATCTTTTATTTAGACCTAGGCGTATTTATACATTTTTGTGATTTATGTGGTGTTTTCTAGATTTCAAACCTTTCTAATTTAGAGAGCAATAATTTTGTATTTGACAATTGACAATGAGTTAAATTATAATTTGACAACATAGGACACAGGATGGAAGGGGTGACAGTTATTAATTGTTGTGTGTGTGAATGTGGAAGGGGGTGTAATAAATAAATGTAAATGTAAATAAATGTAGGGGCTTAAAATGTATAAATTAGATCACTTGTGAATAGAAACTTAAAAATTAACAATAAGTTGCAGCTACATATACTATTACAAATCTTTAAGATCCATTTATTTTGTTTCTTAATTAAATGGTAGTGTATTTATGAACTTTGAAAAGTTTGAAAAAGGATCTAGAGTCACAATATATTGAATATTGATGTTTAAGCTACAATAAAAAAAATCTATAAATATAGGCTAACAGTATAATAATAACAGTGACCAAAATTGTATGTTGTGGGGCTGCAATTTTAAATCCCAATTAGCAAGATCATCATTTTAAAGATTTTGTCACTTTTAGGATGTTTTAATGTTATATAGTTAAGATGAGACATAACTTGTTGTGCATTTATTTAAATAAGCAATTTAATTTGCAACATCGTTAAGCCTAAAAGTTGCTCTGTAGTAATAAATATAAAAGTAAACCTATCTAATTAATTTTGTTTTAGGCCTACAAATATTGTAGGCTATTATTTGAGTTGTGGGATGTAGGCCTACCATAGCCTATTACCTATTACTATTATTGTCATAGTCATAGTCATGCGGCCATACCAATTATTTTATTGTCTACAAAATTCAGCAGTAGCGTCTAAGTTAGGACTTATTAACATTTCCAGCTCATTTAACCATAATTTAAACCGAACACACGATTTGACTCTCAAAACACTAACTAGCCATAAGGGGGTTCTCTCTGGTTATAAGATCGTAATAAGACCTTGACACCTGACATTCGACGCCTTCGTCTCCAACTGGTGTGTAATGTGTAACTGGTGTACCAGTGCTGTCACTGACTTACTATCACTATACTTTGGGTATTTAAAAACATAGTAAAAACATAGAACTTGTGTGTTCAATTAAAATTGTATTTATAATATAATATTTTATATTATATATATTATTTATTTAAAAAAAAATTAAATTAGATTATCACTGACTTGCGTCACGATTAAACGAAAATCTCCAATAAGCCTAATTGGAATTTGTTATTGATAATGATAATGTTGTCCCCAAAACGGTTCGCTTATCTAGTAAAGGTGTAGGCTACCGTGTTTATTGCTATAATATACAGATGTGTTCTTAGGAATCACCGTTCATAGGCCTACATCAACCGTTGACAGCTGTGTTGAGATATAGGCCTATAGCTGTTTGAAAGTGTTTATGATTATTATTATTATTATCTAAAATGACTTTGTTATGACTCGCACATTCGAACGTTCAGTCCACACCTATTTGAAGATGTTGTCGTCATTTCAAGTGTTTTAGTACTTTTAGGTCATTCAGACAAACAATAATTCAAACGACAATAAACTGAATGGACTGCACGAATAGACGGGGTGATCTGGGTAGGCCTACAAGTAATCGAGAGTCTGCTGCTTAGGCCCCTAGTAAGCCAAAAGTTGCTTAAATTAAAGGCTAGGTCTATTATTTAATTTATCATAGATATATAGCAATCACATTCAATATTAGACCAATGTATAAAAAGCGTGTGTCGACATAATATTGAAACTACTTGACAAACATTACAGCTTTAAAAAGATGATTTAAGATTTAAGGGTCATGCAAAACTGAAAGCTGTTTAATTTATTGCGCCCACCTATTAGGAGAAGATACCCCTATGCAGTTATCCCATCGGCAGTACCATAAGTGTTTGTCTATTTAAAAAATATAATATTAATATAAGAATTATAAGAATAAGATACCTATATTTATAAGCCAATTTCTTAATTGACCCTCCCCCCCCCCCACCACCCTTTAAAAAAAATCGAAATAAGATATAAGCCTACTGATTCCATGTTTTTAAATACTCAAAAGTGAAAGTGGAAATACAGATTTAACAAAAAATAATTAAATTATAGCCTTAATATATTATAGTGCACATTTATGTCTTAAAGATTTGTTTTTATAGACTAGGCCTATTTCATAAAGATGGATTATAGACAGCCCATTTTATAAACTATATGCGTTCTATACAAGAAATAAAATGAATTTAGTTATTAGACGAAATTTCAAGGAACAAAACAACATTTAAAATTCATAAATCATTCGGCTGTTAAAAGACTTAGATCTATGTGGAAAACCATAGTAATGTTAGCACTGATGGTAAAACAAACTACACACGTCAGTTCACACTTAACTGGACGGTCTTGGTGGAGAGTTAAAAATAGAACACTACCGTAGTCTTTTAAGTAGCCAGCTGTAGCTAGTAGATATAAAACCTACTTTTTACTGTTACACTGTTACTAAATTAAATACATTACAGTGCATTTTTATTTTCCGTGAGCAGTGGCAGTTTGCACACGAAATATAGGCCTATATGCTTATATCGCTTAATATAAGTAGGCCTAAGGGTTAGCTTTAATGGCTTTAATATCAAATTAAATCGCGAAAAACTTATTGCCTAGCGATTCATATTGAAATGGCTTATATGTCTATAATATATAAATAGTCCTATTTGTCTTAATTCCAAACACTTTAGGAAACCCAAGCCACACCTTTACTTATCTCCATAACAAAAATATATTCACTGACCGCCGACAACTAGGCTACTGGACGCATATTTTATATAGCCAATTCGACACGACCCATTCGTTTATAGCGCGCAACTAAAGTCTAATTGTGCAACTAAAATTGAATCTGATGTAAATATTAAGTTGAAAAAGGGAAACAATTGAGAAAAATGTAGCCTATCCCGCTCACCGAAAAAGAAAAATAACAATTTAACGATTGCTACAAAACCAATTTAACATTTATGTAGGCCTACACTTGAGCAGGAATCGTTTAGCCATTCCATTTTTGTTTTTTTGTTCTTGTGTAAATTACCGTATGCTAGCCTACTTGAAAAGTTTGATACATTTAATTATTCTCTTTTTAAAATATTTATAATTTATACTAAGCTCAACTAGTAGACTAACTATCATTTGTTCGTAGTCTCAAACACACAATAAAAGTGAAATATTTCTGTGTTTTTTTTTAAGAATTTCTTAAGATACTTTTTATTTGTAAAAGCAGACAATTTACTAATGAAGTCAATTTAATACTCTTCCATATGCCTGTGTTAAGGTTGTATGGTTGATTGAAAAAAAAAACTATTTGCAGAAAATAATTTTCTCATAGTTCATAGCGCATAATTTTTTTTTTACTTTCTGTTAGTGCTGAAAGAAAATCTATTACAATAAAAAAAGACAGGAACTAAATTAAATGTATCATCACGATAAATTCTGCTTATTTTAACTATAATGTTCAGATCTATACATTTTCGTAAAAAAAAAAAGAAGGAATTAAAACGTAGCTAATCATGCTGGTAATCCCCCTCCCCCTTCTTCCCCTCCATTTTTGGTTCGTATAGGTGCAACATGTAAAAGTGTGAGGTCAATAGATCAAAAGTCAATTCTACTGTACACATGCGTTTACTATTAAAACCGTCTCTATTACAGCGGGCAGCACGTTTGGCTGACGTACCGAAGGTCCTGGGTTCGAATCTTGGCTAGGATTTGTTGCGGGGTCTGCACTTTAGTGGGGGTAAAGTAAAGGCGGCTGGGCATTGTGCTGGTCACACACTCTCCTAGTATTAGTAAGCCGTAGTGGCCACATAAACTGGTGAACCGGCCCAATGGCTCAATTTGGTCCGATGGGATTACTTTACGTTTTTTTTTAATGACTGTCTATAATATGTACAACAAGATGTACAACAATATGTACAACAACATGTACAATAACAATAATATATACAACAAGATGTACAACAACATGTACAATCATATGAACAACAATATGTACAACAACATGTACAATAATATGTACAACAAGATGTACAACCATAAGTACAATAATATGTACAACAATATGTACAATAATATGTACAATAATATGTACAATAATATGTACAATAATATGTACAACGTCATGTACAATAATATGTACACCAATATGTACAATAACAATAATATGTACAACATTTACAACAAGATGTACAACAACATGTACAAAAACATGTACAATAATATGTACAACAATATGTACAACAACGTGTACAACAATATGTACAACAATATGTACAACAATATGTACAATAATATGTACAATATGTACAACAACATGTACAATAATATGTACAACAATATGTACAATAATATGTACAATAATATGTACAATAATATGTACAACATGTACAATAATATGTACAACAATATGCACAACAAGATGTACGACAAGATGTACAACAACATGTACAATAATATGTACAAAAACATGTTCAATAATATGTACAACAATATGTACAACAATATGTACAACAATATGTACAATGTGTACAACAATATGTACAACATGTACAATAATATGTACAACAATATGCACGACAAGATGTACAACAATCTGTACAACAACATGTATGTTGATGTACAACATGATGTACAACAAGATGTACAAGATGTACAACAAGATGTACAACAAGATGCACACGAATATGTACAACAATATGTACAATAATATGTACAATAATATGTACAACAATATGTACAACAATATGTACAACAATATGTACAACAATATGTACAACAACACGTAATTTAAAATCCACATTACGTCTGCATCATTGGAGCCCAATCTGAATTTGCAGAAATCATCAATATTTCTTTGTTGTTGGTTTATTTGTTCGGAAATCAGTATAGACTATAATTTAAATAGTCTTGAATTGAATTGTTGAATTTCCGGCTCATCAACATCGAAGGTTATATAGAGCCTTTTTGATAACGTTGTTGTCATTTTTCTCTTGTATCCATTTTATTGTCCTTATATCGTTAGATTTTGTTGTACAGTTCTATGTCTTTAATATAGTTTATTATATGTTTTGGTTTAATTTTGCTGAAAAGTTCATGAAGAGTTCTACAGTAATAGAATTTACGTCGAATGTCATCAAATGTATTACATTCCAACAAAATGTGAGACACTGTTAAGCAGGGGCGAAGCCAGAAATTTTTTCCAGGGGGGGCTGAACTTTCGCGTGACAAATATTTACCAAATTTTTAGCGAATTTAGTGCATATTTTTTAAAAAATCAGTTGAACAATTTTTTTTTTATTCCAGGGGGGCTTAGCCCCCCTCAGCCCCCCCCCCCCCCCCCCTGTGGCTTCGCCCCTGCTGTTAAGTTGGCATTGCAGAAAGCACACATTGGGGCCATTTCTCGTTTTAAGATAAACGAATGTGTTAGTTTCGTATGTCCTGTATGTAGTCTGCAGAGAATAACTGCGTCCTTTCGAACAAGTTGGCCTGTATCATGCCAGGTTTTTGAATTTTCCAAATACTGCAGTTTATTGCATTCGGTTTTCAAGAAGTTAGTCCATGTTTGTCTTTCATGTTTAATTATTAAAGGTTTCAAGTCTCGATATGGTATTGGGATAATACTCTCTGATAACAACAGGGCGGCTTTAGCCTCTCTGTCAGCTTTTTCATTTCCATCTATCCCTGCATGACCAGGAACCCAACAGAAAACGACACGTTTGCCTCTTTCATATATTGATTGGTATTTTGTCAAAATGTCCAAGGCAGATATATTCCTGTTATTACTGTTTCCCATAGCAGTAAGACAAGATAACGAATCGGATAAAATAACAAAATTTTGGTTTTCTGATTCCTCTGCAATGTCTAATGCCAGGCATATTGCTAAAGCCTCTGCAGTATTTATTGAGATACTGGAATTATATTTTCTTTTTTTTACTTGTATTTGAGGTAAGAGCAACCGAAAATGTCGCTGTATCATTTTTCGATCCGTCTGTGTAGCCTATATTTGTACATAATTTGGGTATTTTTGTAGCACTTCTTGGAACATATCCATGCAAGGATCCTTTTTATTTCTATGGTTTAATTCTAAGTTTATAGGCGGGATTTCAAAAAGCCATGGTGGAGTTATATACCAAATAGTCTTGTTGAAAACGAATCGTTTCGGGATAAAATACATTTTATTAACTCTGATTTTTTTACATGTTGCCAAGCATCTACTTTAGACCTCATTGTGAGTCGACCTAACACACACACCCCTCCCTCCCGTCCACCTCATACATCGACTCAGACTGTTAGCATTATATGAGGTATGCATTATATGAGGTTATTATGGAATGGGGAAAAAAATGGAAGGGGGGGGGGTAGTAGAACGACATAATGTTGAATCGCTGTTTTATATCAGATCTTCTCTAGGTCGAACCCTGGTAAACATAGCAGTATGTTTTCATCTATTGTTTGTTCTTTGAGCTATAGATCTGTATATGGACCTAAACAAATTCGGGCCCAAATATCGAGCAGCATTCTGCATGGTCTCAAGGTTTAACATAGTTGTAATTATATATTTGTTAATGAAGCTGTGTGTGTTTATAGGAACTCTATTAATAGATATGACGTTTGTAGTTGTCATAATGATTACTGAATTGTTAATTTGTTCTATTTGTTTCGAAGGCGTGTTTTTGCCTTTATTATTTTTTATCTTGTCACATTTTCTTTTTTTAGTAACGATAGTTTCCAATATTATAGTAAAAAACTATGGTTGTTGTCAGTTGTTTTTTTGCAAGGGTCCCAACAATACCTTTTGTGAGGGTCTCACACGAATTTGATCTTCCACATAGACTACATTGTTGATGTCATTAACCTCATTTAGTAGGCAAGAGTGTAATCATTATCCTACCACTATTTTCACATAGAACAGTAGATATAGTATGTTTGCCATTTTAGCCGTTCACCGTTATATAGAGACGCTGCGCGTACTGTTATCTGTGCGTTGAGGATAGCAGAATGACATCTTAAATCAGCGGCATGCAAGAGATACAAGAGGCCGCCCGCGGGCCATTTTACGTCCCGCCAAGCCTTTGACCGCAATCCCCATACAGCTAGTATTAACTGCCATTTTTTAAATTATTTTTTTGTATTAATAATTTAAGAACAATTTCAGAATAAATTGCTCGTCTGGTTAACACATTATTACTACTGTGTGCAGTAAGAATGTGTATACTTTTCCTCCGAATGAAATGTGAATTGGAAAGATGAATCATTACTGCAGTACGTGACCTTGGGCACAGAGCTAGATTACAATAAGATTACAACGCGCGTTCCGTGAACACATATCCATCCGCGATGTCCGCAGTGTGTGTTCCCTTCTAGTACTTCTAGGTCAAACATGGCGGAATGCCACGAATAACTTAGATGCCATGATGCTTCTATAGGGAAAAGGGGGGAAATGCATTTTTAAAGCGTGAGCGTGTATGGATGTTGTGTTTTGTTATTATTAAATTCAATAAAAGATGCATTTATCAGAAAATTGATTTATTTATTCAGGCTAACGGGAGCTATTCAAAGCAGGGCTGTGGAGTCGGTAGATAAATGTTCCGCAACTCCTCATTTTTTTTTATTTCCGACTCCAGGTACCCAAAATTACTCCGACTCTTCGACTCCGACTCCACAGCCCTGATTCAAAGTATTAGCTACTTCAATAAGTTGTACCGGTAGTAGATATTGAAGTTTCAGGAAGTAACGGAGGGCTAATAAAAATAAAGGCCAACTTGCAACTCATCTCCGTTAGGGGCCATCCATATATTGGGACTAGATTTATGTACGCAGTGAAAGGGATGGTATTTTTGTGTGTGGAGATCTTGCATTGGAAGCCGGAAGTGGAGATTTCGATTTAATGCGTTCGTACGCACACATTTAAATTTATGAAATACAAAGTCAATGTAGGCTATACAATAAACAACACAAATAACAAAAACAACAACCTGCTCAGGCAGAATATTGGTTGAAATAACACACATTAGATTTAAACACAGTTAAATTATTTCTCAAGAGAATTAGAAGTGACCTTTCAATACAAAACGACAAACGATAGGCCTACAACAGGGGAGAAGGGGGGGGGGGGTGAAAATGACTTATTGCTTGCGTAATATTTGGATGGCCCATGATCAAAGTTATAGTTTATTTCAAGTCTCGGCCCAACAATTAGTTCACTAAACCTACATAACGGAACTTATTAATTAATGAACTAAACGATCTTAAGGGAAAATATCTAGGCTATATTAGAATTTAAACCTACATAATAGAATATAATGAACTCGTGAAGTAAACGTACCTACTATTTAATGTAAGAAATCAACTATGAACTTTCTCTAGAACGACACCCCATCTGATGCGCGGGTGAAGTTGAGCTGCAGGCTATATATTATACTATATACATACTTCTGTTTACTTCTTGCACCCCATCCTCTCATTCACTTCTACTGCTTATTTCCAATGTTGTTTACTTGTGCGAAGTGTACGTTTATTATCACGTGATCCTACAATCAGATGTTCTCTAATTGCATGAAAATTTGCTAGAAAAATTTTAAGCTACGCCCTCAGCTCACTGGCAATCACCTTATGGTCTGATGCTTAACTGTCTGATGCTTAACTGTCTGATGCTTAACTGTCTGATGCTTAACTCCATTAAACACATATTAGTGTAATGTCCCATTATTCTGGCAATAATTAAAATTCGCGCAAATGTTGGGCCAATATAGTGTGCTGTTACAGATCCTCATCATTTGAACCTGATAATATATCTTTCTCCAAGAAGACGAAACATCATTTTCCCCATTGATTGTACTGAACCTTCAAAATATAAACCTTTCCTTGGAAACCTTGTTTCTTCTGGCCTTCTGGTGTGTCTTCTTGATCTCCTTATACGGTCCCGTTGTCTGAAAAGCTTGCGGGCCGCTGATCTAGACACGCCATTAACGCGCTTGACATTCTCCAGACATCAGTGACTTCCAGTACCAGCAGTAGACATAGTGCAGTGTCAGAAGCTGAATTGGCAGACGTCACGTACCATCTATCAAGTGCTTAAGTACCATTAATGGTACACAGGCCACCTTTTTGAGAGTATATTAGCTGGCAAATAGCCAACGATCAATGGTCATACAAAATGTATTCAAAATGTGTATAGTATTTTGTTTACCTTATTAATATTGTAATGTTAAGGACATGTTATCTCGATACCTACCTTTATTATTATCCCTTTATTATTGTAGTTTGTACCACATTATAGTCTAGCTTAGGCCTATACTTATTTAAGACATTTGTTTACAAATACCGTTTGATATACCGGTAGTTTATAAAAACACACACACAATAAAAGTGACATACAATAAAATTGACTGAACTGGTACTATTCTCTATACCTACAAGTCTTGTTGATCAACACGTGTATCCGTATATCTGTCCAACGGTAGTATCAAAGTCTATGTTTCGATTGAAATATTTATGATCTCTTTCACTGACAACTCGTTCAATATGTTTCTTATCACTAGATCTACTTTTAAAGAAAGAAAAAAGTCTTCAGATTTTTCACTTTTTTTAGTCACTGGTTGAATGCTTGTGACACCAACGTATCCTCCTCCCCCACCTGCTTGTGTTGACTTGTCGTATATATATCTGCCTCATGTAACTTTGTGTGTATCTGCGTCTATCTTGTTATTCCCGTTCTATACGCTTCACTTCATAAATGACATTACCTCTGCCATTGACTTTCTCCAGCACTATATTATTATAGCTAGCATATATTGTTTATCTGTTGGTAGGGATTCAGTGGATTGTGGCCACAATGAGTTCTGTGGTAAGTTTGCTGTGACATTCGTTCATTTATTTTGTGCTAAATATACCAGTGATGTATTGTATTGACAGACTTGTCGTATGAACTGCAATAATTATAGTGACATTTCTAAAGACACCATTGTTGTTGTTGTTATTATTATTGCTAGGCGAGATGGTTAACTTTTTTTTTTTCCTATTGACAGTCATTTGGTTTGAACAAATGTCTCATTATAGTCCTGAGTTATAAGTAGACTAAACCATTGCCCAAAAGTGAACAACACAAGGTTATTACTAGAAACGGCAAAGTTATATTATAATATAAGTAGCTTATTGATATCTTAACAATAAAGGAAGTTGTTACAACGAGTTCAAACTGTTTTATTTTTAAATGAAATCTTTACGAGGAATGTTTTTAAAATTGCCGTACATGGTTACATAGTCTAAAAATTGAAACGTCAAAGAATTGTTTTAAAAAAACAACTTTAATATTCAACTCGAATTAAGCAACAACGATTATCTGCGGATCTGTTAAATTGATTTAGTTTGTTTACTATCTATTGGCTTTTTATTGAATTTGATTTCTGATGATATATTTTTACATCGTAGTTTCTGTTCTGTTTGTACAATGTAATTAAAGTTATTTTTAATCCGTTTTCTGTGTTCGGGTTTGTCGCTTCTAAACGGAATGTCCGATTCGTTTATTTATAGCCAAAATAGTCAACACGAGACTTGTTTAGTTTGACAGATACTATTTCTTACTCTTCGCTACTTTCATATCTTGACTTTTTTTGTTTAGACAAAACTTATTTTGAAGATTTATCTTTTTTTTTTAGATATTAATTTTGTGTGAATGTTTGTTTGTGCAGATTTTGAATAAGTTCTATAAGCGCCTACTATTAGGATAGTTTTAAATTGCCATTTCTATATTTTTTCGTTTTGTTGTCATGAAATACTCGTAGACGCAATACGTAAAAATAAATACATTAAAATACAACTCCGATACTATTTAAGCTTAATCTGGAATGGCCACGGAAACAGGTGGGGATGGGGCGGGGAGGTAGGCCCTACATAATTCTAATGGCATACATTTATAACCAGAAGTGTTATTGCAGTCTTGAGTAGAAGTAGCAGGATTTATCTCTCTTGAAATGTTCGTCTGCTGGCTGTAACACCGTTCTTCTTATCTTCTTCTACCTTACAGAAGATTATTGCGTCTACTATACGTCCGCATTCACCTTTCCCGTTAACCCCTATAAGAAAATAAATGTATAAAAAGTATATAATTATATCCAGTTCTTTGGCGTAATGATTTTAGTGTTTGCTGGTTGTCATGGTTGCTTTGTAAATTATTGCGTTGTCACAAAATTTAAAACGTGTTAGAACAGGTCACTTACTGCAAGGGGTTACTTTCCATTGTACCACAGCAGACGTAAGATAACAAAATTTATTTTTAAAAAATTGGATAAATCTAAATAGCCAATAGAATTGTTCTATTTATTTACGTCCAATACTGCTGTGCATAAGTCAAAATTAACACGAAAAAAAATCACAACTGGGTAAAACTCGAGTCATTAACATTTTTTATGTTGGCAGAGCTTAAGAGTTTAAGCAAAAGATATCTTTTATGTTTATTTCACAATTTAACATTCTTTACATATACACATACACTTTTTAGATTTAGTAAAGAAAAATGATTATTTGCAAAGTTATAAATGTGAATTATAGATTATTACTATTTAGCTTCTTCTTCTGTTAGCCAGTCTGCAGAGCTGTTTGCTCTCTTGCAGTCAATGCCAGACAAACATATTTACATGTCTTTTTCAGTTGTTCCATATTGCTATATAATGTATTGGTAATGGTAGGTAGCTCAGGGCATTCAAGTAGGAAGTGGTCCACAGTTAGGTCCACATTGTTCTTTGCGGGGGAAGGTGGGGGACTTTATTACTTTGTATTGTTATTCTGTTTTTTTGTGTGTGTGATCGGCTTTTTTCCAACCCCGCAGTTTGAGAGAGTTTTCAGTTTTGCGTCCAGCACCTACAAGCGGTACTCCGGGTTTCGGGTTTCACTTAGGGTTTCTGTGGGCTGAGGTGGGGTTGGCCTATGGTCCATTCTCCACCATCCACAGAGCTCCTCAAATGGCTATGACATTCAGTTGTGATTTTTTTAAAATTTAGATGACTATATATCTTTAAATGAATTCGAAAACTTCATTTTAAAGTAAAAGTAGTAAGAAAAGTATAACTTCGGACTATGTTGTATCAAGGGGCAAGTGAAGCAAGGTTCACCAGTTTCTGTGGCCACGGCATACAATAGTATTGTGTGGCCAGAACAGTGCCCGTCTATCTTTACTTTTCCCTAACCAATGTCTGTTGGTCCACATAGGGCTCTAGTTTATATAGCCAACCTAAATTAGAATCAGAGATAGGAAGAATACTTGTCTGCTGCTAGACCACACCAATCAAATGCTTTAGGCTAAACAGCAGTCAGTAGGCTACGTGTGTAAGATAAAGTCCCAAAGACTAGCACCTTGAACTTTTTGCAACGTTCTGTGAACTTCCATAAATCTAACTGTCGATTACATTTTAGTTAAATGTATACTTACTGGAGTATTTTTTTAAGTAAAATATATTATTTGTTAACATTACCTGTAGTTAAAGAATTTGACAATAAAGATCATTTACATAGATACGATAAGGTTGTGAAATAAACACTGCCGAAGAAGTTATTAGCAGCTTTTTACCAAGATAAACTTGTCTGTAGAAAAGAAAAGATGGAAAATACAAATGTAGGCTGATTGTCATTTTCAAATGCCTTCTTCTGTGGTCTGTTGTGCTTTTCGCACCCGAACAAATAAATCCTAAAAGAGGAATGTTACTTGCATGCCCTAAACTAGTTTAGTTTAAAGCTTTAACAAGAAGCCACGGCTAACGAGGACATTGTGTGGGCAACAGAATGCCCCATTGCCTTTACTTTCTCCAATAGATGTCAGATCTGTTATACGCTTAAGACACCCTTCAGACATATATTTAGAACCTTAGTCTTTTGGAATAACAACATAAGGTACTACCAATTGTTCATGCGGCAAAAAGTATTTACTTTAAATCTCTTTACATTGAAACATCGTAAATGAAAATAGTTTTATAAAGAATTTTTTTGTTGGTTTAACAAAATTAACAATATTTGTCTTCTTGTTAGGGCCCAACCGGAAATCGCCTCGGACATTCATCCGGCCAAATATCCTGTTTTACAGAAGTAATCGCCTCGGCAAATATTCGGCTACGCACACAAAAAATTAGAACAAATATTACAAAAATGAAAGCGTATATTTATTTATATATATATTAAAATTTAATAGATAACTAAGTCCTAACTTCTGTTATTGTTGTAAGTAACGGGGCATTGTGTGGAAATGGAGAGGGGGGGGGGCAACTATGCCTTTTATTTAGAGAATAAGCTTAGCATAAGTATGATAGGGAAACTCCGGAGTTGCATCTGTTACTCGGTTCGTACCTAGATTCCGCCAATGGTACATCCAAATACTCGTATTCGATACTCACCTATTAATCACCTACTTGACTAGGCCCTACTTATTTTAAGATTCTGATGGCGATGTCCAGATTATAATTTGGGATAAAACAAAAGTGGCCCAGAATAAATATGCCATGGTTTTGAAAGTACTCTTGCAGCTAAGATCATTAAAGTCGATGACAGCTTATGTCTATTGTAAACAAACAAAAAAAAAAGGCATTTAAGAAAAGACACTTTCTTTTACTATGAATATTATGTGAAAGCTTTTTAATCTAACATGACCTACTTAAAATATCTTGCGTTTGTAATGTTGATACACCCGGTAGAAGCAACAATATCTTTGTTGTGATCGAATGCTACTGAATGGTAGTTTTATTTTTGTTACTAGCTACTCCTAATTCTTATCTCAGTCATAAATAGTGAAGCACTGTTGAGACGATTGTATTAGTTGACAAACTGCTTGTTTATAGTGTAGAAGGTGACATTATATGGATATATTACACCGTTTTGACATAATGTTATCTATCTATCTGATATCTATTTTTCTATCTATTTATGTATCTATCAATGTATCTATCTGTCAGTCTCTTTTTCTATCTATATAACTATGTGTATCTATCTATCTGCCCCTCTTTCTGTTTGCCCAACTATCCATCTATCTATGTATCTATCAGTCTATCTATGTTTCTGTCTATCTAACTATGTATCTATCTTCCTATTTATATATATCCACTCATCCTTCCCTCCCTCCATCCATCTATCTATCACTTTGTCTCTGTCCTTCTCTGTTTCTCTTGTTTCTCTCATTCACACCTCCATTACTCTACACCAAAGATGGGAAATATCACACATGTATAGTTTTTCTGACATTTGGGCTCAAATATTCCATTGTGATATAGTGACATTATATGGTGTGATGTTAATGACATTATTTTATAGATATTTTATTATTTCAGTATGTGATATCATGTTATAGTGATATTTTGTTATGTCTGTAGAAGAAACCTGAAACCAAACCTGCAAGTGGAACTGTGAAGACTGTTACTGAGAAAAAGGAAATTAAGGTCACATCCAGAATTGATTCAGGAACAAAGAACTCTACCACTAGTAAGAATTATTGCCCTTGCCTGACTTCACTTTCATTGGTTTCAGTTGTAATGATAACATTTATATCATCCTTTTTTAAAATCTTCAGTTCCTAAAATAAATGTCTATAGCCAAATTATTAATTAGTACTCTAATGCTGAAACATCATTAAATAATTTCAAATATTTTTATTATTTTAATACTTAGTTAATTTTTTGGGGGGGATAAATGTAAATGGTTCTGGAAATGCCATTTTGAAACTAGATGCATTAAAAAATAGCTTGACTAGAAGCTTAAACTACTTATAGGAACTTTGTGAACTGAATATTTGCCTTAACATTTTATGAGCCGATTGGAATCTTTTATTATTGTGTTATTTGCTGTCATGTTTTATTATTTATTTATTTTAAAACTGTAGCTCCTAAGTCTCCAACCAAGCCATCCACTCCAAGGACACCATCAGCTACAACACCCAAAACAGGGGAGGTAAAGGAAGTGAAATCCAAGATTGGTTCATTAGAGAAAGCCAGCCACACACCAGGAGGGGGCAATGTATGAAGAAATAGACTGATTACTTGTTTTTGTATTGTTATATAATAGTAATGAACTAGTTGGTATACTTAATACATGTGACTACTTGTTTTTGTATTGTTCTATAATAGTAATAAACAAGTTGGTATACTTGATACATGTGACTACTTGTTTTTGTATTGTTATATAATAGTAATACACTAGTTGGTATACTTGATACATGTGACTGGGGAAAGATTAGAGAGAGGAGTAGAGTTTTAAGTTTTTTTCTATGGAGATAAACACATAAGTAGTAAACCTGTAGCTGGAAATTAATGTTAAAAGATTTGGTAATACTTGTAGTTTTCGTATGGTTTGGGCATACTTTTATTTTTTGAAACCAACAAATTTAACAGCGCACTCGATATAATAAAAGTATTTTTTTTTAGGAGAAGTTTAGACAAATATATCAACTCAAAGAGAGAAGACCTGTTGATAATAATATTATGAAATATTTCTAGAATCTGCTTATTAATGTTTTAATAAAATCATAAAATAAACAATACATTATTTTTTAAATTATTTATAGAAATAGTTTCTATAACATTATATGCAAGCATGGTGCATTAAAAATTAAAATCTTATAATCATAATTTAAAGCTTATTGTAAAAATAATTGTTTTCAAAGCATTTATTTCCGAAGGCAATCAAATAGTTTTCAGCTTTCCCTAGTTCTAATGTTCACAAATTTATTTTTTTGTTAAGGTGAAAATTACGACCAAGAAAACAGATTTCACTAATGTCACCAGCAAGATTGGATCAAAAGATAAAATGGACCACAAACCAGGTTTGCTAAGGATACTTCTTTTTTTTTTTATATTGGGGAAACATTTGTTATCTCTGTTGTTAAAATAATAATGTTATTGGTCTTTTATGGTGGTGATGCATGTCCATCATTTTCTATGAGGACCATCCTTTGTCATAGTCAGTCATAGTCATGATTACTTGTGGAGATGGCTGATGAAGCCTTTTTTTGTGGAGATGGCTGATGAAGCCTTTTTTTTGCCCCAAAGTGTTTGCCACAGTGGGAGCTTTTATATAGTACAGCTAACCATGTTTTGGGGTTTAGCTACATTGTACAGCTAACCATGTTTTGGGGTTTAGCTACATTGTACAGCTAACCATGTTTTGGGGTTTAGCTACATTGTACAGCTAACCATGTTTTGGGGTTTAGCATGTTCAGTGCTCTCTATTTCCACAATATTCAGTTGCAGATGTTGGGACAGGGATGCACAAAGACACTAGTTACATAGTAAGGTCCTTAAAACTCCTCTAGATAGTAGAAGAGGAACTTTTGACTTAGAATCTACCTGGTACTGAAAGGGTTAAAACTACATTTTTAAGTGTTTTCATTTTGGATCAATTGTTGTATTTTTGTGTTCTCTTTCTAGGAGGTGGAAATATCAAGATAGAAAATAAAAAACTGAAAATTGAAGCCAAATCGAAGGTTGGCTCATTGGATAATGCTGCTCATAAACCAGCAGGGGGAGATAAAAAGGTAATTAGATTTTTTAAAAAAATTGTTAGTGCCATCTATAGAATATTCACACAAACATGTTCTCATTAAAGTAGAAGATAATGATGTTTAGTTAATGTTTCAGAGATTTCATTTAAAACTAACATTCATGTGTGGAGTGTATTTCATGTGTGGCTCAAAATTTTTTATTCAATCCTTTATCATGAAATGGATGGATTGGTGTTTTCAAGCAATAGCGATCATATGCATGAAACTATAATGCAAATCAACTACGGTAGATTTAGTGGCATAAAACTAGTTTGACTCACACTTTCAACGCAAGAGATTGAAATTTTCATCAAGACACATCTTTACATTTCTAATGCACAAATATTGTTTAACCATCACATGGCATGCAAATTTCAAAGAAGATTGTGTGTTTTTTTTCCGCTGATGTTTTTGGGCTGAACTCTTAATTTCTTGAAGTATACTTGAGCAGGCTTTAATTGGGCTACAGCACTTTTTTCTTTAATGGTCAATTTTCTGTCAATATCATTTGATGATTATTCCTTTTTTTGTACTTGTAATCCTTTTGTTTTACAATTAGGGACAAATTGGAAATTTAATTCTAACTTTGTAATGGAAACTTTAAAATAAAATTTGTTATAATTTGAATTTAGCGATGGTAAGATTGAACAAAAAAAAAAGTTCAAACATGAAGCCATGATTTAATGAAACAAAATATATTTGTTAGACTTTGAATTGAAATATCCCAGCATTACTTGCATAATTAATATGTTAAACAAATCCCAGGAACTGGAGTTGTCTTCCTTTGCCTGGCAATTGTCTGCTCTTTTTTTATTTAAACTTTGTTTTTTTTTTTTTTTTTGGTGTTAAGCTTTTTTGTTTTGCTTTCACTGATTATTTTTTTTCTTGGTGTGTTGCTGAACTTATCTCCCTTGTAGATTGAAATCAAGAAGCTTGACTGGAAAGTTGAGTCCAAAATAGGGTCACTTGAAAATGCAAAGCATGTTCCTGGTGGTGGGGATAAGAAGGTATGAAAACCAAAAGGAAATCCTACTGTGATAACTTCTACTTGCATATTTCGCTGTACATTCAACATCTTGTTTCTAAATACAGTTGTATCACTTCTCCAGCCAGCATGATTGGTCTCAACTGTCTGGATTATTATGAATGTGCTCTTTTCTGCTTGTTTTAAAAACTCGTTGACTTTCAATTTCGTCTCCATTTACCGTCTGCTTAACGTATTTTTTGTTGTTGCTTGTTTACCATTTAATTTTGTAGACAGCTGATTTCTCTAATTGGTCACATTAATTAGATTGCACTTCATCTGTTTATCTAGTAAATTTCCCCTGATATTAATATGGCCTAAAATTAATTAATCAAAAACCTGTTAAATCTTTACATTAACACTTTAATTTAGAGCTTCTAATTACTTCTAAACATATATTTGTTGAGAAATTATATTCTAATATTCTTAATATTCTAATACATGCCACTGTTCTTGCTTTTACTGACATATCACAAATGCTGGCATATTTAAAAAAATAAAAAAAAATTTAATTTTTTTTAGCATTTACATATTAGAACTTTTAAAAAATACTTTATTACTTTCTTTCTGGCTTTTAAAATAAATGAAAACAAATGTACTCATTGATATGAGCAAAGAAATGATGGACACTTAATGTATAAAAAAAAGAATGCAATCAATAATAACTCAAATTTTTAGGTTATGAAAGTTTGGTAAAGTTTGTTAAAATTGACCATGGTTAGGAAAAGTTAGTGGATTTTTCTAAACTGGAAAAATTATTTAAAGTTTGTATTAAAAGAAAAATAACGAGTAGTTAATTTTATGAGTCTTTAAGTAAAAAAAGCCCCCAAACTCACAGAATGTTATTTTCTTCAATAAGTACCAGTACAGTACTTGAAAAACATTCTCAAATATTTATTTTGACCACCTACATATAAGCCGTAATAAACAATTTCATATAATTTCGTACACACGGTTAAAAAAAGTGGTTTGGGAATTATTTGTAAAGTTTGTGAAACATTTGGGAATTTTCAAATTATTTTAGATTAAGAACCCTTTAGTTTGAAGTTTTTATATCAGTTATTTAATACTTACTAAAGAAACGAAATTATATTTTAACAATAAAATCACCATAGTAAAAGTGTAGTATAATAATTATGTTATTATTGTATGCAAAATAATGCATTATGAGTTTATGAGATACTGTAGCAAAGAAGACTTTCAAGACGCCTTTGAATTGTAAATGCAAAACAAAGTAGTTTGTGCAAAGTTGAAAGTGATATGTTATTCCACATTCCAGTCTTCATTAAAGAAATAAAACTGTCTTATTTAATCTGTAGTTTTTTACTTGTTTAGATAGTCTATAGAGTTCTGATGTAGCTTCAGCAATAAAAAGTTTTGATTTATTTTTTCTTGTTTAGATAGACTATAGAGTTCTGATGTAGCTTCAGCAATAAAATGTTTTGATTTATTTTTCTTGTCATGTGTAGTAGAATTAGAATCATTTTCATAAATATTCAATGTGTACTCTTAATCTTGTAGTAATTAAATTTTCACAACTATTGCTAGTTATACAACTAATTATACAACATAACAAAACCTGTGCAGTAAACTTTTTTTCAACAAGTGGGAAGTATGCACTGATCTATATATACTTAGACTGGCCATTTTTTAATATACTTTTATAGACCATCACTTACCTATAAATGTTTGAAAATTTAATAAACTAATAGGATAACTCATATATTATCTATATATATAAAAAGACAGTGTTAAGCCCCGCGAGGATCCCCATTGGTCAATTTGAAAACACGTGTGTCACTGACCTATCTAGACAGTCCTTTTTTTTTTCACCCGGCAACGCCGGGCAATGTAGCTTGTTATGTATAAAGTTTGGCTTAGGTTTTTTAATTGAATAGGATTAAAAGAAAGTAATATTAATTACACTTTTTAATATTTATCTTGCTACCTTGTTTAATGTCACTCCCAAATGAACAACAAGGATTCTACATTGGTTTACATTTTCTCTAAGGCTTCAAGTAACTTTAAAGATAAAATAATATGAAGTTTTCTCATGAAAAATGAAATGTTTTTAAGTCAGTCTTACTCACCTGGTCTGAAGTTTTCTAAACATGCTTTTACTTCTATATAAACATTACCAAATCTTGTATGTAGGTTAGTGAACTTGTGCCACATGCTGCCTTATACTGTTGAAATTGTAAACCATCCCTATTATAGTGTGTAAGGTATTTATAGTGGAAACTAAATACTTTTCTGTTTGCATTTAATTCAATAATTCTTTTTAAAAAATAGTGTGTTTTTTTCTTTTAGACTCAATTCAAATAAGAAAACCTAGCTTCAATTATAATCTAGTTATATATTTTGTCACAATAACATTTCCATTAACAGTAATAATTTTGTTAGTTTTCTGATGTTAACATGAAAAGTGTCTGCCTTCTAGGGAGTTAGAAATTCTATTTATTGAAGAAAATTGATTAACTTTATTTTGAAAAACTATTTTTATAAAAAATTTAAATAATTACTAAAAATGAGCACTATAATTCTACATTTTAGAATCAAAATAAAATTGTTCATGGTAATAAATGTTGTTTTTCATACATATTTTGTTTTTCATTAATGTTTTGTATAAAAATTACTCTAGCTTTATAACAAATACAAAATAAACAAGTTTTTTTAACAGTATTTTAATTCCTCTAACTGTAGTATATTTAAATAAAAATTTTAACTTTAGAAAACACAAGATTTGTGAACAACTTTCTTGCCTTGAGGTTTGCCAGACATTTACTAAATCACTCAATACCATTAGGCATTTATAATTTTAAATGTATATATATAAATATATTTTTAATATTTTTCATTTAGTAATTCTTAACACATTTAATTAAAATAATCCTTATAATAAATTTTTTTTTGGTTTGTTTCTATTATACAATTATGTAGTTTATTCTTTAAATAACAAAAATAGACTTGGGTACTTAATTTAAAAAGAAATTCTTCTTTCATAACTTATGTTGTAAGAATGTGTTTTTTTTAGATTTGTTATACAATCAAATGCTATGAACATTTTAAGACTTTAAGCAGTCTAGCCTAAATATTAATTATAAATACTTTGTCTAGTATTAATGATGACAAAATATTTGATATTTTAATGCAGCCAAATGTTTAGCATTTAGATGAGCTAGTCCTGTATTTGAGTTTGAACAGTCTTATTTTATGTTACAGAAGATTATTGCATCCTACATGTAGACCTTTAAATTCATTTAGATACTAAATGCAGTAAAATGTTTAAGACTGAGATAGGCAGATAGGCCTACATTTGAGTTTTATAGTATTCATCAATATAATTAATCCAGTTAAATTTTTTTTATTAGATATTTTAAAGATTTCAACTATTCTATATTTTTTGTTGTAGTTGTAGTCAAATGTTTGGTTTGAAGAGTTTATGGAGGTCAGAATGTTTATACTTGGCCACTTTTATTCAACCAGTTAAAATGATATTAATAATTTGAGTATCTATAGTTATCTACATGTGAATGACACAAATACCGGAACGATTTTGTGAACTAACATTGACATTGAATGCTTTGTTGTAGCTTGATGATGTTTTCTTTTGCTCACAGCTTGAAGCATTCAACTTTTTCTTACTTACCTATAAATTTTTTATTATATCATCATCATTTCATTTCATCACATCCATTCTCTCCCCTCATCATTTCATCCAATCATTGTCATCCCCCCCCCCCATCATCTCCTCCCCCTCACTTTCATCTCATCCAATCATCCTTTACTGCCTAAGATTGATTCCAAGAAAGTTGAATGGGCTGCTAAATCTAAAGTTGGGTCTTTAGACAATGCATCACATGTTCCCGGTGGAGGTGACAAGAAGGTTTGTAACAGTCTTGCTCATTGGTTAGTATTTATATTGAGTGCTGAAATCTTCAAGTTCATAGAAAAATAGAATGTTCAATTTCCCTTTCTAAACCTGTAGATTTTTTTGTATAAAAGTATTTCAAGGGAATTTAAAAAAAAATAAAACTGCTTGAAGATTAATTACTCACTCTAAGTACTGGTGAAAGGTAATTGTGAATTTGAATAACTAATTCAGATGAAAGAAAATCTCACAATTACTTCATCTCTATGAGTTGATTGTTGACAGATAAAAAGCTTTTGACTCATCAATATTTTACTGTAAATAATAATACTTGTAAAACAAAAGGAAAATGTTTAGCTACAAAATATTTCATCAAAATGCTAAAATTAAAATACTAGATACATCTTCTTTCTGGGGGCCATCAACTGTTAAGGTAAAAAAAAAATGTATAATTTAGAAAAAGAGTTGTAAGGTTTAATACAAGCGAATATTCTTGCCTAAAGTCACACTTTTAGTCATATCACTAAATTTAGATAGACTGCTGGATTAAAAAAAACAAAGTAGTTTTTAATATATCAAGCATAGTCAAATCTTGGTTTTGTTAAATTCATTTTTTGTCAGTTTATTTTTTTTTTTTTTGCTGATTGCCTAAGTTTTTGTCGACTCTGAAGCTAGTTCTGTTGTTAAAATACCAAAACAAGAGGGAATCACGTTCCAAAGAACAAAAACTTCACTTCTCTCTCGCCTCCGCGCAATCTTCCATTAGCCAAGAAGAGTTTTTATAAAAGAAATAACGAAGTTCTTATGGTTTGTAGCACTAAGCAATATATTTGTTTTATTTTAATCATTACATCTAATCAGTTTTTTTATGTATGAAGTTTGGAATGCCTAGTCTGAATTAATTGGATTCAGATTTGATTTTTATAAAAATATATTTGTCAATTTCCGATTTCTTCAATTATTCTCATATGTATTTTTTATTGAAGAAAATCTTGGTTTGACTGTCCTAATATCTAATTAATGAAATACGGCACAAAAATCTATTTAAAAAATATTCAGTTACTGACATCTCTTCATGCAATATGTTGCAAGAACAAACCTGGAAAACTAACAACTTAATATTATTTTATAACCTTATCAAAATGCACAAATGCAATATTTTTATAAAATAAAAATATTATATCAATAACATGTTTTTTATGTTTCAACAAAACAATATTTTTTTTTTTAGACAAATGTTATTGGAATGAAAATAATCTAATAAGAAGATTAAAACATGGCTACGTTTTTTGTACAAAATATATAAAACTTTAAGATGAATTGATAATTGTAAAGTATCATTTTAAATTCAATTGAGCTGTTGGTGGTAGTAAAGAAGTGGGCAGAGTGAATCAATTCAATATCTGGTGATTATATATACCAGTAATTAAATTGTAAAATATATACCGTCACAGTATATTAAAATAATGATAAAGTTAACAAAAGATGATGCCAGAAAGAAACCATGAGGTACTTGCCAGCATCTATCACACCATTCACTTGTCATCGACTTGTTCATTTCTTATATTGATATTTGCTTTAGCTTTGCTGCAGTATTATTATTATTATATAAGTTATTTTTCCTTATTTCAACAGGCTACCAACACACACCAACAAATATTGCATGTGATTGATTACCTACAACAACAAAAAAATTCACACAGACATGACATTATCATTTCAACACACACACAAATTCTCTTTTGGTCTTTAATGTTTACAGCTTTTCTTTAAAAAAAAAAATTTTTTTTATTTACTAAAACAAATTACACAGATCTTGTCAGAAAAACTTGAATGGAGAGCAGGCTCGCGTGTGGGTTCACTGGACAATGCTAAACATGAGCCGGGTGGTGGCAATGTCAAAGTAACCTTTGTCATATCTTCTGTATTGATGTGAATTTAGTCCCCAATGTAATCTGAAACGTATCTAATTTTTTGTTTGTGTATATCTCTCTATATATTCTATAGGCCCTGTTTTTAATTTAACGAGTCTGTGATTCTGTTTAGATATTAGAAAGTCTGTAAACACACATACACAGGAGAGAGAGAGACAGAGAGAAGACATATATCATTTATCATTTCATTAAAATATAGAAAAATACATGTGTATTAAATAGAAAATTATCTACCGGTATATAAATACAGTATTTAAAGCTGCTATCATGTTTTTATCTATTTTCAATTATGGTATAAACCAAACAAGTCATAATGAGTAAATACTGATGCTAATATCCTATGTGGATTTTTATTTAACTGTTGATTAAAATTCAAACATTAAATGAACTGTTTCTTGATTGGTTGATTGTCTAGTGTGTAGAGATGAATACTGAAGTTGTTTATTTTTTATTTTTTTTCACTTTCATTGTTATATTGTGTATTTAGACACCTGTGAAATTATACTGTTCACTTTAAATCACCATATATCAGATAATTATTGTTCTAGGTTTATATCACATTATGCCAGATTGTTTGTAACGTTTTCCATACCCTGTCGGAATAGCTGTAGAGTTTAATGATTGCCATAGTTTAGTCATCTTTCATCACAGCTATGATGATGGGAAAGCCATGACATGTCACAGTTGGGATGATGGCCTAGCCATGACATGTCACAGTTGGGATGATGGCCTACCAATGTCACACCACAGCTGGGATGATGGCCTAGCCATGTCACGTCACAGCTGGGATCATAGCCTAGCCATGTCACATCATAGCTGGGATGATGGCTTAGACATGTCACATCATAGCTGGGATGATGGCTTAGCCATGTCACATTATAGCTGGAATGATGGCCCAGCTATGTCATATCACAGTTGAGATGATGGCCTAGCCATGTCACATCATAGCTGGGATGACGGCTTAGCCATGTCACATCATAGCTGGGATGACGGCTTAGCCATGTCACATCACAGTTGAGATGATGACCTAGCCATGTCACATCACAGCTAGGATGATGGCCTAGTCATGTCACATCACAGCTGGGATGATGGCCCAGCTATGTCATATCACATCTGGTATGATGACCTAGCCAAATCACATATCTGGTATGACGGCCTATCCATGTCACATCACAGCTTGGGTGATGGCCTACCCATGTCACATCACAGCTTGGATGATCATTGATGGACTAGCCATGTCATGTGGCAATAGTTAAGTACTTGCCTGTCTGGCACTGGTATTGTTGTGGACACCATTATTCTGTGTTCAGGCACTCACTATACTCTGTGTATCACTGGAACTGAAAAGTGACTTATTATTAAGACACTATTTCATCTTATTTGAAAGTCAACATTAAACTATAAAATATTATCTTGAACAATCTATACTATTTTTTTTTTAACTTTTTTTTTTTTTGCAAGTAGTTTTCCCCATTTGTTTAATGCAATGATCTATTTTCATGAGTTTATTTATTTCAATAGTTTGGTCTTTTTTTTTAAAATCTAGTTTCTTTCTTGACATCTATCTACACCTCAGATATTGGTGTTGTGTTCAGTACTTGACTTGTTCTGTTTTTTTTTTAAATTGTATTGATAGCTCTATAACTGATGTATTTTAACATGTTTTCTATCATCTATATCAGAGTAATCACCAATAAGCTAACTAGCTACTCTGATAGTATGTTTACATTTCTAAAGCTTTATTTTTTGTATGTTTTACTTATTCAGGAGTAATTTCATTCACTCTGCACACAATTTAATCTGGTTATTCTTATTCTAATCATGCATTAAAAATATTTTTTATTAATATCATCATTTCTATAGCATGATACACTTGATTAAAATGATATAGCTCTTACTATAAGTACATGATTAAGTTTGTATTTTAAAAGCCAATAATGCTAGGGCTTTTTTGCTTCAAGATATTAGCTATATCTTGAATTGATGTATGGCTTCATCAAAGAAATGCTAAAGCTATATCTTTAGTAAAGAAGGAACTTTAAACACAAACTTTTCTCAATGATAAAAAAAATGATTCTAAAAAAAAGTAAAATAAAATTGAGATGTTTTTTTTAACAATTTTCTTGTTCATTTTTTCATAGATTGAATCTCGAAAATTAGAGTTTAAAGAAAAAGCTTCTCCCAAAATAGGATCTTTAGATTCTAAGAAAGAAGTAAGTCAAGTGTGTGTTGTATTTGTTGTAGTTTAGTATTAAGCCAACTAGAACAGCTGTCATGATGGTCTAGCCATGACAATATGGCATTCTTGAATGTCACAGCTGTCATGATGGTCTACCCATAATAATATGGCATTCTTGAATGTCACAGCTGTCATGATGGTCTAGCCATGACAATATGGCATTCTTGAATGTCACAGCTGTCATGATGGTCTAGCCATGACAATATGGCATTTTTGAATGTCACAGCTGTCATGGTGGTCTAGCCATGACAATATGGCATTCTTGAATGTCACAGCTGTCATGGTGGTCTAGCCATGACAATATGGCATTCTTGAATTCCACAGCTGTCATGGTGGTCTAGCAAATGACAATATGGCATTCTTGAATGTCACAGCTGTCATGGTGGTCTAGCCATGACAATATGGCATTCTTGAATTCCACAGCTGTCATGGTGGTCTAGCCATGACAATATGGCATTCTTGAATGTCTCAGCTGTCAGATGGTCTAGCCATGACAATATGGCATTCTTGAATGTCACAGCTGTCATGGTGGTCTAGCCATGACAATATGGCATTCTTGAATTCCACAGCTGTCAGATGGTCTAGCCATGACAATATGGCATTCCTGAATGTCACAGCTGTCATGATGATCTAGCCATGACAATAGGGCATTCTTGAATGTCACAGCTGTCATGATGGTCTAGCCATGACAATATGGCATTCTTGAATGTCACAGCTGTCATGATGGTCTAGCCATGACAATATGGCATTCTTGAATGTCACAGCTGTCATGATGGTCTAGCCATGATAATATGGCATTATTGAATTCCACAGCTGTCATGGTGGTCTAGCCATGGCATTTTTTGGGTTCTTGGCTGCCAGGTATTGTGCTAGACATCAGTAGGCTGTGGACACACCCAACATGCTCTGTAGACCACTATAACTATAGTACTGAAAGAGTTAAACAATCTAGTATTATAGATCTACCCTCCTATAACTGAGATTTTAGTGTAAAAGTAGCCATACAAGCAATTAGTATTAACTCTATCCAACTAACACTTGAGACCATCTAGGGATACTAGTATAACTCCACTATCACGTTATGTTTTACACTTAAATTAATACAATGACAATGTGTATTTTTGTGTTAAATTAACACAGACTCAAGTAATAGACAATTAATTAGCCATTATTACTATAATTACATTATTGCTATTATATTACTACGATTATTATCTACATATTTTATATATATATTATATCTTTTATCTTGTATGAAATGACTAGTCTATTCTCTATACACACAATTCTCTATTATTTGCTTGTCGCTTGACATTAGTTATTTTGTTATCAAACCTTTGACTGACACATGACATAACTGATAACACTCTGTATATCATTGTCCCATGGATTGAACGCTTCCACTAGGAAGAAATAAATACTTCATCTATAACACAAGCTAGCTTGTCCAGATTCGATTCCATGCTGCCTTGTGCATAATGTAGTTCTATAAATAGATCCAAGAGCAAATAACCCTTTAAAATACACAACGCACAAAAGATTGTTAAAGCTAAAAACTAAAATTTAAAACTATGAATATGTTTAGATATCTCTTACAATAATACATTGATGAAAAGTTTTTTAAAATGAATATTTATTTATCGTCCAAAAAGGAATTTAAAAGACCAAAATATGAATAAACATAAAACTTAAAATTATTCTATGCTTACCTCACAACTTACATCAGTTGCCAGTTGCTCAAAGAGTTGACTAATCTCAGTTCAAGATGCGATCTTTTAATATGACATCTATTACTTTATTATGCACCTGTTACTTTAATCTGACATCTATTACTTCAATATGACATCTATAGCCTTGAATGTCGCCCATTCGATTTCTATTCAATAAAAAATTTATCACAAATCAACTGTCTGACATTTCTAAGAGTTATGACAACAACTGAACAGCCATCTAGTGGATTGGATTTTGAGAATTCAAAATAATTAGCTAAGCGATAACCTTATTAGTATGGAAGGTTCTTATAGTCTGTGAGCTGTCAGGACATATTGATAAAATAGAATGAAAAGTTCATCTAAAATTCATGCACAGTGAAGGTCCATTCATGTAACTGAAATATTTTGTTCACATCAGTTTGTATTTCACCGTAAGCTCGTGCAAGCTGACAATTATTATTATGAGACGTTTAAAAGAGAAGTACGTAAGAGCAACATCTAAAGTTTTGATTAGGTTTATATGCAATAATATGGACTGATTAGCTATATCTTCCTTTCCTCTTTCACACGTGTATCTATTTATGTGTGTGATGTACACGAGTAGAAAGTGCAATGTAAATGACACATATTATAGCACTGGACTCCATTATTATCTATCAGGTGTAAAAATATTTATTTGAATTAATTCACCTCCTTAAGCAAACAATTTTAATAATATATAAATATAGTCTTTGAACCAACAGAAAGATTCGTTAAAACAATATTTAAATTCCCATTTTTTAAGAAGGCGTCAACAATCTTGTCTTCTGGCATGGAGTGTAGGCCTACACAGTTATCTCCCCTATGCCCCCTCCTCCCCCCTTCCCCGGCCCCAGCTACTATAGATAATACCATTGAATTGGGAGCCACTTCCATAAGCTCTCTAGTGAAGTGATTTGTTTAAAGTATTGATTTCAATGAAAGTGTTTAAATACTTGAACTTATTGAATTGTGCTATACTGGAAACGGAACATTGGATCTTATTGCTTCACGCCTTGACGTGAGGTGTGTGCTTGTTGGTTTTACTTTCCATGACGTTTGGTCCTTATACCACACAATTTATCTGTTATGTTTGTGCTGTTGATTCTCAAAGGATAATTTCTCAAAGTAGTGTTTCTAGCCACTTGATTATTTCGTGATTCTATGAAGTTCATGGCAATGTTGTTTTTTTTTCATAGATACAATTTAAAGTGGATAATGTATAGGTGTAAAAAAAATAATAGCGTTGTACGATGCCGAGCGTTGAATTAATGTATTCTTCTATAACAGTTAATTACCACCCCTCCCCTCTTCTTTACCCCTCTTAAACACGTTGTATAGCATCAATAAAGCTCATTCCTCGATATCTTCGTTTTGTGGATCGGTTTGTAGTTCTGTGTTTCTAGATAGGCCAATGAAGTAAAGGGATCGCTCATTGGGTTGATAGCTCTCTATATTATACATCACTGAATTAAAACATAATCTAATACGTAGGCCCTATAAACATTACATTGAATATATTTAAAACAAATTTATTGTAGAATAGGTACCGAATTAGTTTATTAGGTAAGAATATAACGTACTTAATGTTATAAAATAAGTATATTAATCAATGTCTGTATTAGATTATAGGCTATAGGGCTTAAAAAGTTAAATGGAACTATAGGATTGTGGTTAAATTTTGTATTGTCTGTCGGTTGCAGGGGGGAAAAGCTGTACAAAATGTATCGCCAAATGACAAGCTTCTATTTTCATATTTCACTTTATTGTGAAGACATGTCTTGATTGTTCTTGTAGTTCATGCATTGGGCTGTAGATTTGATCGGCTCCTTTTTTAACACACATGTATACAGTTGGTGTCCAGTTTGATATCAGTTTTAAGAAAGTCATCTCGGTCTTTAGTCAATGGGGGGGGGGGGGGAGGGGGGGGGGGGCTAGAATGGTGGGAATTGAATGTTGATAGATCTCATTCTAATCAACTTATTATGGACACACAAAAATGATACCTTATTATAATACAGGACAGTAAAATTCCCATCTAAGTAATGTATTAGGTAGACACAAGAAAAAAATCATTCTCTTTAACGCAAATGCCGGATCGTGTTTATAGTTGTCATAGGTAACCGGGTAGAGATTAATTTTAATATAGAATGTAAGAATAATCTCATTCATGGCGTGTGTAGTCAAACACTTTGGTGCCTTTTACCTGTACACAAAGAACTTCAATAGTTTGAATGATTTTTTTTTATACTTTTCTAAACACAAAGAGAAAAAAAAATCGCGCGAGAGAGAGCTCTGACGCTTTCAGTTATGCCGGCAAAACCGTTTCTTTTTTCTCTCTCTCTTCCTAATCTATTCATTTTGGCATTGCAATCGTTCTAATAGCGAGAACGTTTTTTTTTAGAAACTATGAAAAAAAAAAGGGAGAGTGGAATAAAGAGCATTTTACCTTACGTCCACTAGAATTGACTTTTTTTTTTTTTTTTAGTGAGATCGATTTTTTTTACTTGGGCAGTTTGTTGTTGAAATTATTTGTTCTCTATAGTTTGTTGTTTGTTTGTTTTTTTCAAAGAGAGAGAGATTTGGTATTTAGGTCAGCGTCGTCATTCATTAAAAAAAATCAATTCTGTCTTTTGCTGATTATCAGTGTTTCACAAACTTTCGGCCCATTTATTTTCGGCGGAACCCCAGCAATTAAAAAAACAAATAGGCCTACTTGTAGGCTAATAAAATTATAGTAGAACTGTTTAGAAACATGGCAATTATTTTCACGGCAAAGAATTGTGGATCCGCTGTTTAATTAAGGGCTAACAAACACTATCAGTTCTGAAATTTTTTTTATCGCGCGCCTTAAAATGTTTATAATAAATTTGGTTAAAACTCATAATATATGGGGTCAGAGCTTATAATCTCGCTTAACCCTCGAGAATTCTCACGAGACCATAGTGTTATTACTAGTTTACAAAAAGCCTGTCCCAGATTTGTCAAAGTAGTGTAGTCCACAGAATAGATATAGCCTACCTATTCTGTAGTGTAGTCCATATGCCCACGTCTGCTCAATACTCTCTGGGGGATTTGTTTCAGAACTTGTCTATAGAAATATAGTTAGGTATATATGAGTGGTATACTCTATCCTCCCCGCGTATACTATTCATTAAGCAACAGTTTGCTTAGTTATGCGTTTCTTTCTAGTAGTTATCCTTTTTTTTCTAAATTTCAATATAGTAGGAGCGTGTGTACATTTTTAAAATAACATTGTATGTAATCCTAAGTTGTGTAATTTCTACGTTTTCTTTTAAACTTAGGCTAGTGCGTTGCACCATTAGTGCATGTAGACATTAACTTAGACATTGATGATGACTTTAGAGGATAAAAAAATGTACACTAGCCACGAACATAAGCAAAAGTCAAGTTCAGTCAAGTCCCACAGTCAGTCATCTCTCATTGGATTAGAGGATAGCACTGACCTGTATAAGCCCGACTGGAGGTACTGGCCTAAATTACATGACAATAACATGCCCAAACCTTATGAAGACGACACAGTGTTTGGCAAACATGTCGTCTCAGGCCTTCCACCCATTGACTTGAAATGGAGGGCCGAGCCTGTAGTTGATTCATTTGGAAATATGTCACATCATCCTGGTGGCGGCAACAAGGCCATATTCAATGAAAAGATTAAGTGGCGGTCTAAATCGAAAATCAATTCTTTTCAAAACATCAACTACAAAACGAATCCCGCCAGCCCGAGGATAATTCCTGGGAAGCATTATCTGCCAGCCGGGGCAGAGTTGAATCTGATCAATGCCAAGTACGAATACGTGGGCCCCAAGGTGGGCTCTCTGGAGAATGCTGACCACACACCCAGGGGCGGTGACCTGCTCATTCCCCAGTGGAAGCTGAGGTGGAACAAAAAGTCTAAAGTGGGCTCCTTCGATAACATCAATCACCAGCCAGGAGGCGGGGAGATGTTCATCATGAACCAGCATCTGGAATGGAGAGAAAGGCAAAGAGTTCGCTCTTGGGATAATCTACACCAACAGCCTGGCAGCGGTAGACTTTATCCTTATGAGAAAACCCCCCGGAATGGGAGTCCCAGGCTGGGTTCTGGTGACAACTTAAATCATTCCCCCAGGACTGGGCATGTAGTACAGAACCACATGAAATTGCCCTGGGAGGAAGAACTTGAGCTCAAATCTAAAGCCAGGAAAAGGGAAATCTCTGATGATTAAATTCTGCAGTCTGTAAGTAAAGTGCTGGATGAATTAATGAATATTTTGTTCTTCGATGTTTCTTTGATGTAGCTAGCATTAATTAATGTAGGAGTTGGCCTACTTACTGTAGTTTCTCAATAGAATTAACATTAATTCAACTGGGAGCAGAAAGGCTAAGAGTCAATGGTAAATGATGAATAGTACAGTCATACTATTGTCCACACACTTTATAGATTACCTACCACAATTTGTGTATTATTACCCCTTGAGTTTATACTTTAACTCTGACAGTACACAGTCAATGCTGCTACACAAATACAGGACAGGATGGCGTTATCATACTACTACCCATACCGTTTAAAGATTGCCATTGAAATATTTTTACCTTTCCACTTTCTACTTGTATCTAGACCAACCAGAGTCCATTCTGACTATCATAGTTCTTTCTTTCTTTCTTTCTTTCTTTCTTTTAGATGAAGACTGTTACATTTAGTTAGTTGACAGGCTTGCTTAGCTTTTTTTTTTTTTCTCTCAAGCGATGTGGGCGACATATGCTTTCATAATGATATTGAATGTATGTCATTAACTGGTTCTGGAAATTGCTATACCTCAATGTGACACTAAAAGAAGACATTTCTGATTTTAAGGATATACTATTGACCGGACAGTTTATTATATTTTGCAAAGTATTAATTAATCGTTTAACTGTGCTCGTAATAATTCAATGACTTGTAAGCTCCTTTTGAAACACAAATTAAACTTTTCTGAAGGTTGATGATAAAATAAATCATTGAGTCTCTAGCAATTATCTTTTTTTTAAAGTCATTTGGCTAACTGGTTGACTATGGGATTGTGTGGTCTCTATAATATTAAAGCTATAGCCGTAGACTGTGGGATTATGTGGCCTCTACTGGGTTAAATTTATACTGCAGACAATGGGATTGTGTGGCCTCCACAAAGTTAAATTTATGGTTCCAGATAATAGTATTGTGTGGCCTCTGCAATGTTAAATTTATACTGCAGACAATGATTGTGGCCTCTACAATGTTAAATTTATAACTGCAGACATTGACATTGTGTGGCCTCTACAATGCTAAATTTATACTGCAGACAATATGATTGTGTGGCCTCTACAATGCTAAATTTATAGCTGCAGACAATGTGGCCTCTACAATGCTAACTTTATATTACAGACAACTTGATTGAGTGGCCTCTACAATACTACATTTACAGCTGCAGACAATGTGATTGTGTGGCCTCTACAAGGCTAAATTTATAGCTGCAGACAATGTGATTATATGGCCTCTACAATGTTAAATTTATAGCTGCAGACAATGTGATTGTGTGGCCTCTACAAAATTACATTTATAGTTGCAGACAATGTGATTGTGTGGCCTCTACAATGCTAAATTTATAGTTGCAGACAATGTGATTGTGTGGCCTCTACAATGTTAAATTTATAGCTACAGACAATGTGGCCTCTACAATGCTAACTTTTTACTGCAGACAATGTGATTGTGTGGCCTCTACAATGCTAAATTTATAGCTGCAGACAATGTGATTGTGTGGCCTCTACAATGCTAAATTTATAGCTGCACACAAAGGGGGCATTGGGTGTGCACTTACTAGATCATTATAGAGACATCATTATATTATCATGCTTTCCCTGGATCTTCACTATTTGAATTTGTATCTTTTACCTCTTCAGAACACACTCTTATACTCTTAAGCAATACAGGTGTATGGCTATGTAATATTTCCAAACAATATTTTGAATTGATTTTAAACTTTTGTTATCCTGTTGTCAATATAATATTACTCTTACATATTCTTACAAAATATCTATGTATCCCATTATATAAGATTTAAATTATCATTCAACAATTTATTCTCTTTTTTAAAGGTCGCTACATACAATCTAGTTTTTTTTAATGCAATGTTTGTCTATAATCCAGGTCCCCACTGAACGGAATGTTAAATTGCAATGAATTCTGGTATAAATTATGTTGATGAAATGTTCCTAATTTGTTTCTTTTTTCTTTTCTCCAGGCTGATGTCCCTGCAACTAATGGAGTCCAATCAGAAAACTGAGAAGATCATGTTAGTCTAGTAGCTGTTGTTTCATTCTATTTTCTATTTAGGTGCAGAGCATTGTGTGACAGGTGGTCCTTCTCTGATTCTTTTCTCCGAGGACAACATATAAAGTGACTACTCAATTAAAGAAGCTGTATGTTATTAAACTAAAGCAAGTTTTAGAGTCAAGTCTCTCTCCATTATATCTTCAAGATAAAGACATGCTACTGGAAAACAAAAAAGGGAGAAAATAAACCAATACGTCATTTGTACGACTATAAACACCATATATGATTTTTTTATGTCTTTGTATAAATTATGTTTGTTTTTTTTCAATTTCATACTAAATAATAAGAAGGCAATGTAAAATAATCTTGACAGACCAAATTTGAAACACTTTTTTTTCAATAATATCTTTGAATTGTCAGCCCTTTTGTAGTTTCGAAAAAATTTCGTTTCAAAATTAGATGGTAAATTATGGCCCCCATGGTGCTAGATGCTGGCACTGGGAAGACTTACAAAAGGACTGCTCTGGCTAAAGAAATTACAAGTGACAAAGCTTTTTTGTCATTTACCTGAAAAAAATTACATTATTACTAAAAGAAAATATCATTAATGCTATTTGCTATGTTATAAAGTAAGTTTTAGTGTGCCACTATATATAGTTAACCCAAACTTGACATATTTTGTTTTTTGTCATGTACTATGTAAGCTTTCCATTGGCCTTTTCCAAATTTATGTTGTCATTTTATTTGTACAAGCTTTGAGTGTCCAAATATTTTTTCAAACACATTTTTTTTTCAAATAATAATTTTTTTTTCTTTTTCTAAACAGTAGACATTTAATAGATGAACTTGACTTTGGTAGATTCTATTTAAAACAATTTTAAACTAATTTTTAAACTAATATTTTTACAATATTATCACCCTTTTTCTACAATTCCAGGAAAATAATATTTCACAATAAAAATTGTTCTTATATTCCTGCTATATTTTTATTATTACTGTCATGCTATTTACATGCAAATTGTGTCATGAATAAGAATTCATTGAATCGATATGACAAAGAAATGAAGGCAAAAAAATTCTTTTAAAAAGTAAATGGACTAGTGTAGTCTTAAATTGTTTTATGTTCCACAATTTAGTGTTTTCATGTTCATTGATCTATTGTGTGTACAATTAAACAACGCTCATTATGTAAGAAACTCTTTGTTTTAGATAAGCTTCTTTAAGTCTCTACTTGTTATAATTCTTTTACTTGTTTTATTTTATTTTACCGCACAGGCAAATGTAACAAAATAATTTTCTAAGAAAACTCTTAGCACAAAACTGTTTTGTTCCTATTTTTAATTTTGATCCAACCAATGAAATGTTTTAAAAAAGGCGTAGGTGTTAATCCTTATACATTTTATGTTGGTAGGAAACTTCATACGAGTAAAAAAAATATTGAAACTTTTTAGGTCTAGAACCTTTTTTTGTTTTGTGGAAAATTGAAAGCATGTTAAAATTTTTGACATTGATATAATTGACATGCACAAAGTTTGTTGATGACAATGTCCCTCAACTCTGTCAAAGATTATTGTGATAATAGTTTTTGGCTTTCTCTGTGAATGTACTATTTTTTTAAAGTCCATTTGTATGCTTCAACAGTTTGTTTTTTTCAATTAATGTGTTTTTGTTTTTTTTTTCAATTGTCGTTATGAATTATTACTTTATTAGTGTTTTTACATAACTCATGGAAGAAATAAAAATTGTATGCAATAAAATCTGTCGTTTTTGTTGAATAACTAGAACAGATATCGAAGAAACAAGGCTCATAACTTAGGAGAGTAAAACATTTCTTTCACATTGTCCCCCTTGGGTGAAAATTAGATTTTGTAACTTAAGTACATTTTATCAATATTGACCATTTCTATATTCTAACACTTTAATCCTACAAATTTATTACAACTTTTTAAACCCTTTACTATTTTGGATTGCAACAATTGATTCAAGTGACTCATGAGAACATATTTCTTTTGCATGTGTTAAGATCTGAATTTGCTGTGACAAGTAAGCATATAATTTAAATTTAACTAAAATAGCTCCCTTTTACCACTGATTCCAATGTTAATGTTCATTCAACAGTTTTAACAAAAGTTCCACTTTTTTTACTTTATAAATTGTACAATTTCTAAATCATCAAATATTAATAAGACAAATGTGTGACAATGTTGACGACCCACACACACAAATGTGTGACAATGTTGATGACACACACACACACACACACAGGGTTTTGGTTCAGTTTCTTTTCCATTGACTACTTAAAAACCTTTTTTTTTTCCTTCTTGAAATTCATTTGCTCATCTGAATGTAATTACCAAACTCTAAACATGTGTAATTCATTTCTTTGATTCCATGTACAATTCATTTCATGCCTAGAAGCAACGTTGTTGTTGTTTTCTTTTTTTTATTTGTGTTTAGGAAATAATAAGACAATCTTTCCTGGCTGTAAAGCCAACATTTGGTTTTCTCAACTAAGGATAAATTCAACTGAACCCACATTTAGTGTTCAGGACTTGCTGTAAAGCCAATGTTTTTTTTGTTTTTCTCGACAAATTCAACCGAACCTTTCACTTAGTGTTGCTTGAATCATTATGTTTCTACTCTAGTGCTAATGTAATGGCCTCTTGTAACAACAGTCTTGGTATCTTGTCTTTTGGTTTTTGCCTTACTGCTGTATAATGCTAGATGTTCACTCATTAAAATTATTTTTAATTTTCATGATTATTGCCGACTTGTTTGTTTTTTGTATTACTACTCAAATCCTTGAACTAGTTTACTGTTTGTAAACTTTCCTGACTGTTACATGCCTCAAGTGAAATGAAATTACCTTCTAGGATATAAATAGATTATTATTTTATTTAGTATTATTTATAACAGAACTGTTTATCTACAATAATGCTTTTAATAAAGGATATTTTCTGTATAACAAAATTTTAAAAAAAAAAGTTACCCCCCCCCCCTCCCCCAAAAAATATACAAATGTGTAAAAAGTTTTTACAAAACATCTACTAAATTTGGGAAAAATGTTGCAGCTGTTTGTCACCTGAAAGTTCAGCATCCCCTGGAATAAAATCCTGGCTTTGCCCCTGAGTGAAGTATTTATAAAAGGTTGAGAATAGACACCTCTACTAATATACTGTCAAAAGGTTGAGAATAGACACCTCTACTAATATACTGTCAAGGAATGAAATGTCAAAATGATATTTAATAATTAAAGAAAAGTCTCTGCTAAATAGAATTCATACTGGGCTATATCAAACAATTTCTGAACACTTTTTTTTTATTGATACCATGAGATAAGGCTCAACTACCAGTAAATAGTTTAGGTAATGTATAAGGGTATCTCTAAAAAGACAAAGTGTTTGAGTAAATAAAGTGAAACAAGTCAAATAATAATATGATAGTCGTAAAATTTTATCATAATCCATAATCAATTACTGGTACTTGAATAGTTAATTAAAGGTAAAAGGGATCAAATGTTTAACTCCCTAATTTCAATAATCTTACTTGAATATTTAAGGGTGGGGATCAAAATTTTAATGTACAAACTTAATTTGTCATACTAGTCTGAGAACTTGTCATATCATTGGTTATGTACATGCAAGCTGTTTGGCTCAAAAAAACTTTTTCATTTTTCTATTTAATGAAGATAGAAATGTTAGAGAGCAATTCTTGAATAATATTTTGTACACCCTTGCACACAAATATTGACTACTCTAAACCATATACAGTTATATATGTCAGTGTTTAGAATCAATGATATATTCATAACTTTATTTTGACTTCAGGCTCTTTCTTTTTTTTTTTCAGTTAACGCTAAACTTAATATATTGTCTAAGAAATTAATTATTTTTAGGGATAAAAATATTTAAATTTAACTAAATTAATGCTAGCTAAAATATTGATTACTAATGTTTTTAAACCATAGTAATTTAATGTAATCACAGTATTTGAAAACATTCTTCCTTAACACATGTCAAAATAAAAATACGACATTTCAGTCACAAACAGTGGAAAATATGGATGCTAATAACTATTTTGATTATTAAATTGACTATTCATATTTTTGGTATACTGAATTATACAATTTTACTGGTATGTAGAAAACAAATAGATTAAATTGAAGAATTTCTATAATTTAAAATGATACTTTCAAAGTAGAATTCTATATGTATATAAAACAACCCCTAAAAACAAAATCTATACATTTGAAGTATCATAGTTTTATCAAAATAGTTGATAATTAAAATTTAATAGAATATTGATAATTTAAGGAGTAGTTTTGAAATTAACATTTTCAAGACATTGTTAAGTAAGTATAATTTTACGTAGAAACAAAAAAAAGGAAATATTATTACACAATATACATTCTATTATTTTTAAGGTTAAATTTGTATATTCCATCAAAAATTAACATATTTATTTGTATAAAGTTTATTTATTAATTAGGAATAAATTTTGTAGGAATTAAATTTTTCAAAACATTAGTTTACAAATTCAAAAATACAACTTGAATGAATATTAAATTTTTGACCTTGTAGATGTGTTAATCATTACAAAACTAATCTGTAGTCTGGTAAAAGTTTGTTATCAGTTTTCATCATAATATAAACTGTAGTTAAATGACACACCCAGTTAAGACCATATACGGATTGTGTTATCACTTCCACCAGAGACCATAAAGTCACCTGACGTGTCAAATCGCAGGCATAGGACTGAATCTTCATGGCCAGCCAAGCTTGTAATCTGGTGATTATATCAGTCAAAAAATAAGTAATTCATTTGCACAGTACTTAACACATTTTTTAAAAGCTAAACCCCGCCTCTACACAGTAAATTGCAATCTTTTAAGCAATAAATTTAATAATAGAAATATAGGAATAGTTTCCATTCCAGAAACAAAAAAAATCATGTACAAACATGTAGAAAAATATTTACCATTCCAGATAAAATCTCATACAACTTGATTGTACTGTCATTACTGGCTATAGCCACTACTCCACAGGTTAGGTCAAAATCCAAATGATTTGCTGAATGAGGACCAACTTCAAAGCTGGCCATTGGGGCCACACTGCGGACATCCCATAATTTGACAATGCCATAAGCATCACAAGAACCAATGGTGTCACCCTTCAAGTTTATAAAAACAATTTTTTTAATTTCTATTTTTTTATATAATTATTGTAAGTTTAAAGTTTTTATGAGACTAGAGTAAATTTTTTTTTTTTTAAATATATTGAACTCCAGATAAAACAATAACAAATATTAATAACAAGTGAATTCCATCTGTACGTAAACAATGAAACAGAAATGCAAGGCCTTACTTACTTTCAAGTTAAATCTTGCATGGTTGACTGAATGCATATGGCCATAATAAGTTTGAGCACACAGACCCTAATAATATTCATAAATATAGTTTTATTTTTAAAAAAGTTTATGTAATGCTTATAGCATATATGACATGTTTAATTACAAAATATTACATACATTTAACAACTTTATTAAATAAAAAAAATAATTCCAAATCTATTTGTCACATTAAAAATAAGAATTTCTGTACTTTCAAAAATTTAATTCCAGTTGTTTTTATTTAGAAAATGAGTTGCCCTTTCAGGGGATAGGTATATTTATCTTTCACACAAGATGTATTAGGCAGAGTGTCCCAATGTATATAACTAGATTACCCCGATATATAGCCAATATTAAAGACATCAGTCAAAGCTGCATAAAAATGTGCTTCCCCCCCTTATTTCCATGACAACAGAAAATCTATGTAGGCCTATCATATTTAGTTTTGTTACTGGAATGTCTTATGTAAATATATATATTACTAATGGTAACTTTGGAATTTGGAATTATAATAACAAATTATGATTAAGAATATTAGAATATTGAATATCTTCTCTGAGTTCACCGTTCAATTAGCTATTGCATTTTTTTTCCACATAGGGGGCCTACATATTTTAAAGTAACCATGATAAAATTATTCTTTAACATAAAATGTTTACTCCATCTTAACAAAAGTTGCAACAAAAGTTTTAAAATCGTAATGTTAACATTGAAAAAAAAATTCATTATGTTTTATGTGCATGAAAACTGTGAAAATGTCTTTGTATTTTCAATGAAATGGTTTACTGTTTTAAAAAGTATCTATATGTTAAATACAAATATATTTTTGTTCTTACTGTTCTTGCATCCCATAGAGAAACAGTTTTGTCAGCAGAACTTGTAACAAGTGTATTACTGTAAGGTAGAAACTCCACAGTATTCACAGAGTCAACATGGCCTCGTAGAGTGTAGCGACAACGGAGGCTGGATCAATTAAAAGTGTACAGTTAGACTCAATTACATATTAAGATTTAAGTTATGTTCAAAAGATTTTTTTTTATTGATTAAAAATGTATAATTGAAATATTTAAATGCTAAATTACATTTGAAACTTTAAGTTACATTTGAAAGACTTAAAAAAAAATAAAACCTGTTCAAATCCCAAACTTTTGCTGTATTGTCCATTGAACTTGTAGCTAGAAAATTACCACTGGAGTGCCAAGAACAGCTCCAGACTGAAAACAAAAAAAACAATGTATATTTAATATACCTTTGAGAATTGAGTATAATAAAAGAATATTGTGACAAGAAACAAGATTCCAATTGTAGAGGGAAAGGAAATTTGAAGACTTAAATACATGTTGGATTTTAAATATGAAGCAGAGACTAGAGCAGTCATCTGAAGAATTCTGTATACCTGATGATACATTGCAATCCAATCATTAGTGGCCAGTTTGAATTTATATTAAATTAACATTTTACAAAATAAATATTTATTTACATATACCAACAATTTACTTATTCTGACCTTTTCAGTTGTTTTTTTTTTGTATGAATTTTATTTTTAATTAAATTTATTAATTCAAGGAAATTATTTGTAAAAGTATATTTTTGTCTTATTGTATATTATAGCTTTGTTTTTTTATTTTAAATGGCACGGTTGAATGTCCATAAAGCAGTTAGGAAAAAAAACTTCGGCCAATGGTTTAAAAAAATGTTAAGGTTAATGTGGACTAAATTCATTACTATTCAAAGAAATATATTTACCAGCAGCCATGTGATCAGTAAAAGTATGGACACAGGCGGCTTTGGAGAAATCCCAAATCTTGACTGTGGAATCTCCACTAGTTGTTGCAATACTTGACCCTCTATTTCAATAGAAACAATAACAAATTAGACTTGACACTCTATTTCAATAGAAACAATAACAAATTAGACTTGACACTCTATTTCAATAGAAACAATAACAAATTATACTTGACACTCTATTTCAATTGAAACAATAACAAATTAGACTTGACACTCTATTTCAATAGAAACAATAACAAATTAGACTTGACACTCTATTTCAATAGAAACAATAACAAATTAGACTTGACACTCTTTTTCAATAGAAACAATCACAAATTATACTTGACCCTCTATTTCAATATAAACAATAACAAATTATACTTATTACATCTTTTTAATAAACTATTTTTTTTCTTTGTCTTCAAGAGATCTTGAAAGGCTTACAACTGTTATCTTAAAATAAAATCCATATTATAAAGTTTAAAATGAATACAATGTTTGTGTCTAGAGCAGGAGTCTCAAACTCAACTTGCCCAGCGGGCCAGTTAAGAACTTGTAAATTAACCAGAGGGAGGCATCAATGAATGTATTTTACAATTATAAAGGCCAATATTAGGTTGACATTTCTGACATTTGTTTTTCTGGCTACATGTCAACCTTCTGCATCAACTAGAACCTCAATATTATTGCTTGCAATTTTTTTATAAATCCCAGGATGTGTTGTGGACAGCTCAATATTTCTCTGATGGCTGAATGCAGCCTACAGACCCCCAAGTTTGAGACACCTGGTATAGAGTCATTGGTAATGAGATTTCAATTTCAGAAACATAGGCCACCAATTTATTAGTTGAGTGGTTACACTTACAGTGGATGAAATTGGCAGTCTGAGAGCCAGTCTGTGTGACCTTCACCTGTCATGATGATGTCACCACTGGGTATGGCCCAGATCTTCCAAGTGTGATCGTCACTTGCTGTGGCCAAAATTTGTTTTCGGGGATGGAGAGAAACCCTGCATTGGTGTGAAAGAATTTGTCATCTTAATGATTTCCAATTATATTGTAATTATATTATAATTGCAATACTGCATGTTCATTGGATGAGAAGTAAAATACTACAAAAATGTTTGGCATGGTTTTCAGTGTTTAAAAAAATATTATTTATCACGTTACAATAAAAAGGCAAAAACGGTGATAGCCTACATTTAAAATGCACTAACGTAACTTATTTAGTTTTCATGAAACCAAGGAAACATCATAATAGGAGTGAAACATAGTTGTAATATATAATTATAAATGAAAAATGAAAAGAAGACTGAAAGGTTAATAAGGTCAAATGGGTTCACAGTGTTTTATAACACAATATATCATTCATTGATAAAGTATCATTGTCAATTTTCAACTTTTCAGTCTTCTCACAGTATATATATATATAAAAAGGGAAATAATACACTTAGAAATATTATTATTTTTGTACCCATGTAACCATATTATATTTTTTTAGAAATTCAATGCAAAAGGGACTTACTTAATGATTACTACATAGAAAGGATCTTCACAAATACAATTGTTGCTTACAACTACTACCATTTAAATTTTTTATAAATATTAATTATTTAGAAATTACTATTTTAAATTATTTATGGGTCATCAACATATGATGTAATCCATTTTCTTTTGTTCCTCTACCCTTCCTCTTAAATTTTTATTAAAACATACACCTACATTTTTTCACAATAAGACAGGTTAGTGATAGGCCTAGCCTATATATATTTGTTTATTATTCATTTGTATGAACAGTAAGATCTAGCACTATTTTAGGATTTTAAAATAAACTACTTTGTGAATGATAATGAAATGTTTAGTTTAAAATCTATCAAAGATTATGGAACTTCAGAAAATTAAATTCAATGGCGTTTTCTCCCCACCACACTACAGCAGAAAATTGTAAACCCCCAACCTCCCCAGTTCAATTCCTTTTCCTACTTGATAATATATGTAGGCAAAAACTTTTTCTTAACTTGTACTAGTAAATTGATAGTTAGGCCTATAGGCTAAATAATACATTTATAATGTTAGGCTATAGCCTATTATTAGATAATTTTCTATATATTTTATTTTCTATAAACTGATTAGTAAAATTATTTAACAATATTTTGGTGAAAAAGTAGCTTTTTTCTTTTCTAAATAATCATTTAGTTTAAAAAAATTTGAAGACAAGAGTTTTACTCCAACAAAAGCATTCAATTGTAATCCAGCAATATCCCCAATAATACAATTATATGGATAATATATCTTTCTTTGGTTTTACAAATCCCTTGTGCAATTTCAAAAGACAACAATAGAAAAAACAATAGTAAAAAAAAAAGCTCAAAGCAACACTACTGTGTAGTTGGCAGTTACACACCCAGTAATAGGTAAGTTTGTCTGACTTCTAATTAGTGCATGACTCTGAAATGTCAGGGCTCCACTAAGAAAATGTAGAAAATTAACAAAACGATGTTTTAATCTTGCATAAAATATTTCAATTTGAGCCCAATTAGCTCTGCTGTTACTATCTGATGTTTTTTTTTGCGGCAGCCATAGTTGTTTTTTTAACTGTTGCAAAATGGAATTTTAAACATTTCTATCCCTATTTTACAGACATATTCTGATAAATCCTAAAATAACAGAGTCTAACAGACTTGAGAGACTCTGGTAAACATGATTAAGAATGGCTTGCTACATAGATATATGTCCTTTTTTTATGATGACATACATTCAAGACCAGTCTCATTATATAGTTCAAGGTCAATAGAACCTCTTTTGTTTTAAATGTTTAACTTTCTTTACATGAAGAGTTCCATACTTAATTATTGTTGCCAAAATCAAGATGTCTTAATAAAACATTCAAATGACTGACTAAGACATGGAAGTTTGATCTATAAAAGCAAAATTATTATCATACAATTACGCTTGCACTTTAAATAGACTATACAGTCTGATAGTATGACTCACCCACTGATAGCATGTGTGTGGGCTGTAATAGAACTGGACAAACGGAAACCACCAGCTCTTGCTGTTTGTCCCATTGTGTTCTTTAGTTGAAGAAGCAATGGGTTAACCCCAGTGTCTGCAGGAAACTCTGAATCCTTGCAGAATAGATGCAAATATATATATATAAATTTATACTTATATATACTTTGATAAGTATGTTGGAAAGTACTGTTTGATTGAAAAACATATGCACTAAAAAAAAATAACAGGATTGTTTATCACTTTATGAAATAGTGTATGACAGAATGATTGTGGCTCACAATGTGACATCGAGAATAGAAAGGATAATTGTGTATCACAGAAGGTTTAACTAATGCAAACAAATAAAGTCAAAGCATGCTTTGTTACTATATTTAAAGATAAAGGTTATAAAACCTTCTATAGTTATAATAAACTAGTAGTTATTCCCATCAAAATGACGAAGAAATGAATAACTACAATGTGTTTTGTTAAGAGAGAAGAAAAAAAAATTATAATAAAAACTGCAGTGAGAAATTTCTTTCCGTATTTAGTTTTTGTTCTTTTTTATTGTTTACATGATTGTATAAAGTTGCTCATTAAAGGATGTTCTCAATAGCGACGTGAATCCATGAAATCATTAAAACATTTGGTTACTATTACTTAAATTAATATAAAAAAGCAAATATCTACCATTAATGAAAAAAAATGGTTTCGCCACGTTAATAAACAACATAATTATTATTGAAAAACCCTAGAAGACCCTCGCGTTCAACATAGTAAATCTCGCGTTCAACATAGAAAATGAACGGAAATGGCCATTTGTTGAGTACGGTTAGATGTATTTTACGCCGCTTTCATAAACAACTGTATGCAAGGGGGAATTATGGGAAGGCCTCGCATTCAACAGGGGAGATAATTCTGAAATGGCGCTCAGTTTAGAACTTTAACATACGGTGATTATCAAAAGGTTTAAGTTTATTTCAAAAAAATAAATTTACAAATTAAGCAATATTGTTTATATATTATAAATTTCTTTTGGAGGACGTTTCCAATTTATACATTTAACTTTTGACCCAATTAGTCAACCGGTTTAGGAGCCTATAGAAGACAAACATATAAATAAACAAACTTACAGTAATTATGTATATTGATTGATAAAATAAATAAAATAGCACACAAAAAAAAAAGAATAAATCTCAATTACAGATTTAATAATATAAGATTTGCATTTTTTTTCAATATATAATTTTTTTTTATTTTAGTCAAAATTCTATTTTTGCATGCTTTCAAATTTGATATGAAATCTAACAAAGTCTACCTGTGAATAGCACTTTGTTAGATGTTTGAAAAAAATTAAGTTACAAATTTTTAACAAAAGACAATATTTAAAAATTAAAGCAAGCCATTCAAAAGAAATTAAAAAAACTGCTTCAACATCAAAATTTCTTACATTGGGATATCTCTTGAACTCAGCAGGCTGGTTGTTTATGTCACCATCAGCGTAGTCGGATCTTTTCTGGCGTTCCATCAGCAGCTGTTTATGAGTAGGACCTTTCACATCTTTTTTAGTGTCAGTTTTTGCACTTGCGCTGCCTGGAGGCAAATATATAAAATCTTGAGCTGTGAGTGTCACATTTTCTCTTCACTAATGTATAAAAGCTTTACTTGGCTGTTATCATGATTAAGTTAATGCAATGTATAGCTGTGATATCAATGTGGTCCCTGCATCTGTCATTCGGATAAATGTAATTATGAGAAGCTCAATTCTGTTACTTTTTCTATCATTCATTACTTATCACATACGGTAGTTATCATGAGGGGTCATCCAGATATCGAGAGATTGCTCAACCCTAACCCTTCTACCTTATCACAATTTGATGGCTACCATAAGATGAAATAAACAGACCATTCTATAATTCCAAACATATTATAGGTGTAACACAAAATATAAAATAAATAAAACTATGGTTTTGGGTCTCCTCAATGATGTTGGAATTAAATTATTACAATAATGACAAAAAGAATCTATTTTACTTTCAATACATTACCTTGAAAAGATTCCAATCCTTTAATTATACTCTGAAGACCTATGGCCTGACCTAAAGCTCTGTCTCTTTCAAGATTGGCCAGCATTTTTTCCTTCATGGCTGCCTCGTAGCGTATTCTCAGAGCCTCCAAGTTTTGTGGATACTGAGAATAATGGCGCTTTAATCTGAAAATTTGAATTCTGATAAATGAGACATTCTGTGACACAAAATAAAACATTTAATATCCCATTTTAGCTTATTACAGTTAATAACCAGATAATAATAACAGATAAACAGGTGATAAGAACAGATAACCAGATGATAAGAACAGATAATCAGATGATAAGAACAGATAACAAGATTATATGAACAGATAATCAGATGATAAGAACAGATCACCAGATGATAAGAATGGATAAGTAAATGATAAGAACAGATAACCAGATGATAAGAACAGATAATCAGATGATATGACTGGATAACCAGATGATAAGAACAGATAACCAGATGATAAGAACAGATAACCAAATGGTGAACACATAATCAGATGATTAAAAAAAAAAGCGGATAACCTGTGGATGAAAATTTAGTCCTATGATACATGAATAAAATATATAATCAGATGCTAAAAACAGAACTAGATAATGACAAAAACAGATCAACCAATGATTGAAACAGATAATCGGATGATGAAAACAGTTAGCAAGATGACTAAAACAGATAATTATATATAATGATGACAAAGATAACTCAATAATGACAACCTGCCTTTTAATATCATCAATGAGCTTATTCTTTTCTTGGATGACACGCTTGTGATGCATTCTGTGAAAGTCTCTCTCCTTCCTCAATTTAACATACAAATCTTTTGCTTTTCTAGAATAGTATTTTTGGATGTTTTGACAAACACAAATTATTAAAATCAAAAATCCATTATAAAATTAAAGTGCATAATTGTTTGTGAATTAACCATTTTAGATGTGTTTTTATGGATTAGTTATAATTGATCAATTATTATATCCCTGAATAAAACAAGGACATCTGAAAATCTAAACTTATGTGGATTTTTGCTATCCATAAAAAGAAATTTCAAATGAAAACATATAGAAAATGAGTACAACTATTGTGTCCTGCACTTTTAGATTGTAAAGATTCTTTGAGTTAAATGTATAGTGCCTGTCTCAAATATTCTTCACTAAACTATATATATCTAAATTAAGTCCAGCTAGAACTAAAATATAACTGAGCATAGCCTATATATATATCTGCCTTAATACAATCCGGTTAACAAATAAATTTGCACACAAATTTTACTAAATTTAAAAAGCTACATTAACAAATAAGAATTTCAATTTAAAAAACTACTCAAGCCAAACACTTCCTATCACATCATAAATCCAGTCTGTGATTCAGTCAATGCCTCCTTTTTTGCACCATAATCTTTACGTTATACTGAACAAGTTACTGAACATGTCAGAGTCTATAATATATTCAATGCCAAGAGTAGAGAAAACATCTCTTCATGCCACTCTTTTCTACATTGTGATGGCAACATCAGATTTTTCCTCACATATTCATTTTGACAAATACTTCAATAATAAAAACTTCATTAGCTAATTTTGTGACACGTTTTTGTCAACATTGGTGAGCTCTACCCTATTGATAGAAAAGAATTTTGTTTCATAGTTAGGTCTATGTCTTGTGTATATGTAGGCTAGAATTATGTGAGTGGATTAAAAAAAATTGAATTCAAAGTTACATTGCAGCATCCTTGTATTTCACCACCTCTTTCTGTTGAAATTCTATTTCATTTTCCAACTCCTGATTTCTTGTATAGACATCAGGAACTAAGCCGATGTCAGCATATTTTAACTGTCCTCGTTCTTGAAGTTCATACCTTAACAAAATTGAAATACATGACAATTCTGTAATATATATTATATATATGACAATTCTGTAATATATATTATATATATGACAATTCTGTAATATATATATATATGAAGCTTATAAGATATTTAGAATTTTTATGAGCTGAGTTATAACTGTGTTTACATTTACCATTCTGTTTGAAAAGAATCTAGTGTGCGCCACATTCCCATGTGGATTAAAAAATTCCTAACAAAGTCATCAACAACCTCTGGTTTCTGGTGAACGGCAGATTTTACTGCAATTTGGCCTGTAGCCTGCAAATAATTTCATGAACACTTTTTAGAAGATATTTAAAAAAAACATGAATGAAGGTTTAAAATAAAACCCTAGGTTAAATGTTGACTATATGCAGCCATGTGTTTATGTGAAGAAAAGTGAATGTTATTGTATTAATAATTTGTGAGTGAATGGAATTAAGGTATTTACTTAGAATGAAAAAGAAAAGGTAAGACAGAGAACCCTCGTTTATTGCGGTAGATAGGTTCAGAGACCAGACATTACAGTGTGCTCTTAATAGATAAATACATTATTTTTAGATCATTAAAAGAACTGTCTTCATATTGAAGTAATATATAGTTTCATAATTTTTGTATTTACAAAAAAAAAAGATTTGATAAATCTAATAATATTCTTTGAAAGTACAAAACTAATCCATAAACAAATTAAAAATATATTGAATAAAAACTAATGCTTGAAGTTAAAGGCAAAGACATAAAAGATGATCAGTGTAAAGCTCTGGATACCTTGGCAATTGCATCTTCATTGGCTTCATGGATAGTGCGAACTGCTACATCAAGATCTTCTTCTAATTCTGTGGAAAAGATAAATTACCGTATATACTCGCGTATAAGTCGCACCGGTGTATAAGTCGCACCCCTAGTTTAAGATTGTTTTCCTTATACGTTGTCATTGACCCGCGCATAAGTCGCACCCTGACTTCCCGGGTTACACTGCCTTTTAATATCTCAAAAATGCATACCTTTTAAACATAAAAGTGAGTAAATATTCACCCTAATTTGGAAACTTTTCTTAAAAAATAGTTTTAATCGTGCATAAGGCGAACATAATCAAATAAAAGCATATCCTAATAATTATACATAACTCTAGTCAACTATAGGGGTTATGTAGGAAACTTTATGACAGAGTAGTAATGTTTTTCGAACTTTTCAAAAACAGTGTCGGGTGTATAAGTCGCACCCCTACTTTTTGTCGAAATTTTATGTAAAAAAAAGTGTGACTTATACGCTAGTATATACGGTAGAGAATAATGTCAGACTTGTATAATTAATTTTACGGCTTAAAGAGATGTGTTATCCAAACTCTTTATGGATTCATTCATGAAAAATATTTTTTTTTAAATGTAAAATTTAAATGTGTATTTAAAACAAATATTTAGAGACAACTATAGTGTTATCCAAACTCTTTGTGGATTCATTCATGAAAAATAATTTTTTTTTAAATGTAAAATTTAAATGTGTATTTAAAACAAATATTTAGAGACAACTATAGTGTTATCCAAACTCTTTGTGGATTCATTCATGAAAAATATTTGTTTTTTAAATGCAAAATTTAAATGTGTATTTAAAACAAATATTTAGAGACAACTATAGTGTTATCCAAACTCTTTGTGGATTCATTCATGAAAAATATATTTTTTTTATGTAAAATTTTAAAATGAAAATTTAAAACAAATATTTATAGACAATTATGTATCCATCTTCTGTCAACCAAAATGTTAGAAATATTTCACATTGAATCATGAAAAAAAATATTTAAAAAAACAGTGTTAAAAAAACTCTTTTGTAAAATGATTTCTCTTATTCATCATTTCAGTGTTTTTTGTTTTTTTCTTGAAGAGTTCAATTGTCAAAGATTTGTTTTCTTTTTCTTAAAAAATGTTTTGTTTATAATATTACTAATCTTTATTAAATTGTGTATTAAAAAAAAGATACATATAAGTTAACATTTTAGTAATGTTTAATGATATAAATGAATTAAAATGGTGTAGTGGTTGTTGAAAAGCTAAAAAATTCCAATTTAAAAGTAACATAATTTTAAATAACTCTAAGTCTAAAGAAAGTTATAAATGGATACATAAAGTTTATAGGTCAGTATAGTACTTATTAAAAATACTTTGTCACTATTTCATAGCAACTGCTAAGATTTCTTGGTCAGTCAGGTTGTATAAGCATAAAATGGTATACAAATATAAATAACTATTAAAAATTATAAGAGGCCAATGTAGCTATATATTATATATATATAGCTTGCTAGGGATACAAAAGTATTTTATTTCGCACCTGGTGATACAAAGTCATCATCATCAACAGGGATTTCTTCATATTTAAACTCATCATCTGAATCAACAGCAACTTCTTCCTCTAGATTCATTTTAAAGTAAAAATAAATAATGTATAAAAAATCAAATAAGACATGTAATAATAGGCTACTGCCAGCACACAAAAAACAAACAAGATCATATTTTTTTAATCATAGTCAATTTTTAAGTTTCATGCCATTGTCTCTTAGCCTGCTAATTTATAATTTAAATCTTATTGATAAATTACATATTATATAGCTTTGTACAAGCAAACATAAAGCGGGAAAACATTTCTGTTGTTGACTTTCAATCTATCATAATTGGCAACCCAGTAGTAAGTATAAGGCTATTTACTATTACTATTAAGTATTATCAGTATTATTACTATTAATAGTAATGCACAAAAACTACTCTTAATTTTTATTTCTTAATCCTTATTTATGAACTTTAAAACACTTCCATTTTCATTTATGTCATAATAATAATAATATTGATGTAGGCTAAGTCGCTTATAAGTGCTAAGTCTAAGTCTAAGTGAGACTAAGTGAAGCAAGTGTAAGGCTAGCCTAGGCCTAAGCTTGTCGTTAATTTACAGATTATTACACTAACAGTACTAACACTAAACTAATTTAACTAGGTCTACTCCTACTGTTTAAATACTTTAAAATACAAAGTCAAAAGTCAAAGTCAATAAAAAAAATAATAAGAGAATGTATATATTTATATAAAAAAGCATACTTTCTATATAATATTTTTCACTGTCCATATTAATCGCCATCTTGTAAGCTGCTTTTCTTTGTTGCCAATGACGACAACAATGAAAACGAAAGTAGAGATAGGAAACTAAATAACAATAATAATCAAACTATTTATTTTCAAAATAAAATATGTTAATATCATTTTAGACATTTATAGGGCTACCATTTATAGCAGCTAGTCCATTAAAACGACAATATATTAATTTTAATATATTAAGAAATAATTTAATACAAGTTATTAAAAATGTAAACCAAATAGTATATATTGATAGTATATATAGGCTAGTGACAATGAGCAGACGTGTTAATTTTTTTCTCGCGATTTTATTCAATTAGCAATTATTATTAGCTTTCTTTCAATGTGTCCAATGTTTATAGGTGTATAATTAGGCTACATCTTGAAAATGCTTGATTCGGCACATGTATGGGGTGTAGTTATTATCCAAGAATTACAACTTCGATTAAAGGTCATAGTTATTTTAGTCAGTAGCCAAGCCTAGTTAAAGTTATAGTTATAATTAATAGCCCTAGTCCCTGGCCCTAGGACTATAGACTCACTATAGGCCTAAAGTATATAGTAATATAGTACTAGATCTATATAGTATATAGTTTAAATTAGAAGCAGTATAATGAATCATAATGAATGTATAGGCCATAATAAATAGGCCTACTCGGCCTACTACTACTAGTACTACCTACTAGCCTACGTATAACTATGGTCATAGTAAACTATTGTAGGCCTTAGTAACTAGACTAGGCCTATATACTACTAATAACTAATACTAGTAAGCTACTAACTAACTAACTACTATAGTAGTAGGATAAGTAATAAGAAGGCCCCTACTAGTCTAGTAGTAGTAGTAGGTAGGCCTACTACTACTAGAGTCTAGTTTAGTTAAAGTTAAAGCTAATAATATACTAAATAAAACTAAAAAAGATAAATTGGCCTACTAATCCTACTAACTAACTGCATAATATGATCTTTATTATTTATATTATATTATAGGCCTACAACATATTTATTTATCTCACAGCTATCTTTTTTTGCAGAAGATTTTGTTAGCAAGCACAAATGCATAAAACTGTTCACAAGTGTTAAGTGAGATTTTTCAAGTTGTAGGCCTACTTTGAATAAAGAAAAAATAATGCCCTTTATATTTATAGAGTTAACCGTTTGTTTATACTTGTAATTGTGAGTCAACAGTGGAGTTGCTATATCCGGCTATCTCTTGTAACAATAAAATTAAAATATTCGACATAGGTAAATTTGAGAGAATAACTATTGGCAATTATTGCAAATACTACAATAGTATTGGCATAAGAAAATTTATATAATAATTCAGGTTCATATAGGCTGGAAAATTTGTACATTTCAACACTAAAATAGACAAATACTTATTTTAATTATTTTCTAAATTCAGTAACCATAATAGCAATAATAGCCTATGGAGTTATGTTAAGAAGTCATTATCAAAACTGCATTCATATTTTTTCTCTCAAATAAGCAGACCTAATAAAAACATCCTTGAACTATTTTTTTTTTTGACTTCTTATATTAATAATATTGCCAAGCAAATATTAAGTTAAATGGAAATTGGCTTGTGAATTTTTTACGACTTTTGTAAAGTTTGTGAAAGAGTGTGAATTTTTTGAGACTTTTGTAAAGTTTGTGAAAGAGTGTGAATTTTTTGAGACTTTTGTAAAGTTTGTGAAAGAGTGTGAATTTTTTGAGACTTTTGTAAAGTTTGTGAAAGAGTGTGAATTTTTTGAGACTTTTGTAAAGTTTGTGAAAGAGTGTGAATTTTTTGAGACTTTTGTAAAGTTTGTAAACGAGTGTGAATTTTTTTAGACTTTTGTAAAGTTTGTGAAAATGTGTGAATTTTTTGAGACTTTTGTAAAGTTTGTGAAAGAGTGTGAATTTTTTGAGACTTTTGTAAAGTTTGTGAAAGAGTGTGAATTTTTTGAGACTTTTGTAAAGTTTGTGAAAGAGTGTGAATTTTTTGAGACTTTTGTAAAGTTTGTGAAAGAGTGTGAATTTTTAGTGTAAAAACCCTAAATAATGCAAATAATTTTGAATATTAGTGTTAATTTTAGGTAGATGTTTAAGATGTTCTATTGCCAACTAATATTCACTTCTATTATAATTTAATATATATAACATAAGCCAGAATAATCTTAGATTTTATAAGTTAACCGATAACTATTTTTAATTATTATTATTTACAAGATTTGATATAAACAGTTAACCAAAAGAATTTTACCAAATGTTATAAAATCTCTATGAAATATAATGATATAGCAATTTTAAGTAATCTGCTTATTAAATTTTTTCTTTCACAGAATTATACAGGTTTAATGCTTTTTCTGTCCCACATAGGGGATCCTAAAATTGCATTCAACATATATTTTCCAGTTGCCTATTTTGTTCATAACTCTGTGGGGAAGCGTGTTCTATGGGCAGCAGTTATATCCGAGTGGCTTAACTCTGTTGCTAAATGGTAGGGTATCAATTCAGCTAATTATAATCACTTAGAAAAATACTTATTCATTGATAGACCCTGCATTATATAGTGGAAATAATTAGTCTTTTAAAAGTTGTAAATAATTCATTTCATAGTTCAATTGCATTTTGCCAACTATGTCGACAGTAGCTTATAAATATATCCAATTACCCATAATATTCTGGGTAAGTTAATTACTGATCTTTACATCAATACATAACAGTTTGAATATATTATATTTAGGTTGTTACATGGAGAGCGGCCTTATTGGTGGGTCCACAACTCAGGTTTATACAAGGATAATGTTCCTCACCTTCAACAGTTCAGTATTACTTGTGAGACTGGACCAGGTAATTATATAGATTGTTTCATGCACTTTCAGCTTGCTATTATGCTCACCTATTGTAACATGTAATTTATAAAACTTGTTACTGTTATTTATCTTTATAATAATTGTCCCAGGTCTTTTATAACTCACATACAAGAGGTTAAAAGTTAACAATTTAATTGTAATGCTACAATGTTACAACTGCAGTCCCTGACTAAAACAAAATAAAACTCAAGTCCTCAACTCAACAAAATCAAATCCTCACTAAAAAAAAAACATAACCACAGTCTTCAACTACCAACAACCAACTTACTCAACTCAAATACACTTGCTTAGAACCAGCGCAGTGTGTCCGTGTACCAAAAGAAAACTGTTTTTATGTCCCTTGCTGTTCACTTGACCATAGTAGTGAACATGAGACCAGGTATCCCGCTATTTTCATGACAGTGAAAAAGGGGAGGCAACTGGTCAACATTTTATGACTGTAACATAGATGAAGAGCTAGATGAAGTGTAAATATTATTCTAGCAGAAATTTACAATTTTTAGCCAGTCATATTTTTAGTGATTAATTAAACTAGCTCAACTCAATGACCCTGTTACAGCTAGATGACATGTATAAATATTAAAACATGACTACATAAAAAAAAACTGGAGATAAAAAGCTGACATACATTATTTCAACAGGTAGTCCATCTGGTCATGCTATGGTCACTTCAGCTGTGTGGTATATCCTCATTTCAGACTTTTTATATTACAGACAAGTTCAAAGGTAGATCATTCGTTTTATTTTACCATTTCATATATATTAATTGTTCCTCAGCCTGCTACACAAACATAACAATAGAATCAGAATATCTATCAAAATTAACTACATCTCGATCCACATATTACCTTCAGTTTGTTATAGTTGACCATAAGCTTATCTTACCCACTAGAGTCACATTGTTTCTTGTTTTCATGCAATAAAGCTTTTTTAAATTACTCCACTGATTCTGATAAACTGTCCTGAAAAAATTAAGCCAGATTCTCAAAATTTCATGGTACAACATTTAAGATGCTCTATTGCAATAATTAGTCATTTACGGATTTTTGTTTTCTCTTGCCTGAAGACAAGAGATACACAACAAAATGTCATTGTTATAATGTGAAGAAATACTTATGAGCATTGCATTTACCACAAGATCAACTAGCATGTAACACTGACTTAAACTAATCAGCCCTACTTTAGAACAGTTTCTGGAGTACTTGCCACTTTTTAAAAAACATATTTTTAGCTCTTGTAGTTCTTGATACTTGATTTAAAATATAATTTTAACACAGTCAATATTTCTCCTCTAGTGAAAGAAATCACATAAATTTTAATTAAATTCTCTCTACCATACAACGTAAACTATTTTACTCTACAGTTTTACTGTGAAGTTTATATGTTGGGCCAGCTATGTGATCATAATGAGTGCTGTGTGTGTTTCACGTTTGTTCATAGCAACTCACTTCCCACATCAGGTCATTGGTGGAATCTTTGTAGGTAAGACACAGTCAGTCTTTGTAGATAAGTTATATTCAATCTTTTTACCACAAGTTGCTTTTTATTCATTATTGTTTTTAATGTTTAAATTAGATTTGTTTGCCTTTGATCAAAATAGAAAACAAAAATGAACATTTTTCAATAATAATGAAAAGTAAAACAGATAAAAGTTGACTCTTGAACCTTATGGGATCAGTTACAGACTGTCATCTTAAAAGCTGAACTGAACATATAATTGACATACCTTTTGAATTGGTGAAAATTAAATCAGTCAAGATTCCCCTCATTATATAATATCACTATGCACTACAATGACATGTGACATGCAACAGGAAGGAATGCCAGGTTAACAGTATGTGCATGTTGCACTCAGTTATCTGGTTGAGTACTTTAAATCATTGCTCTCAGCAAACAAAAAAAACAACAGCAGGAAGACTTGTGTAAAAAGGCATCTGGCAAATAGCTTCATTGAAGTGTGAAGCTGCCTTGATGCTGTAAACATGAAAATATTGGTCTTTTTCCAGAGCTAACTTAGCATTAATGTGCTCACTGAAATGTCATAAATACATTTCCATTCCTTTAGTCAGACTTGGCAAGAGTTACTTGCAGTTACTTTTAGTTTATTAATAATTAAATTGTGACGATGACTACGGCCCTTTATTATGTCAACCATATAGATATATATATAGATATATTTACACACATGCATGAATATATCTATACAGCAGTATAATAATAATAAACAAACAAAATGCATATAGTTTAAAGAGTTTGAGAGATATAGAGTTTGAAAACTGTTTCATGTAATAATGTATTTGAATTTGTTTTCACAGGTATTCTGCTTGGTAAGTTGATGAATTCACTGTCCACCTCCACACTACAACTACATCATCATATCCTTGTGGCTGCTATATTAACCTTGATTACTGGCAGCACATACTTGTTGATACGCTGTTTGGGAATTGATCCATTTTGGTCATTGGCTTTGGCTACAAAATATTGCTCTTTGAGAGAATGGGTCCATATGGATACATCACTATTCTACTGCATAGTCAGAGATATTTCTTCTTTAATAGGTCAGTGATCTTAGTTTTTATTGACTTTTATTATTTATACATATAGAATAGTATTAGATAAAATGGCATTTTTAAGACTTTGTGTGCTTTAATTTGTACAATGTGTTTTGTTCATAAAATAGATCTAAGCATTAGCTGCTGATAATGTAGCTAGGTATAATTAATCTTTTGCATTTGAATATTTACATCATTCTCATATAAATATTTTGAACCTATTATTGTTTGAAAGTGAAAAACATGTATATATTCATGCATTGTGAAGCCGGCTGGCCGTGTGGTTAGCTCACCGGACTGTCAACCAAAAAAACACCTGACACGTCGCGGGTTCTATCCCCGCCACCGGCAGATCCCTGTCGCCCTACAGGAGTTTTGGGACTAGATGACGTTAATATTGAGTTGTTATCACGAGCGCTTAACCGGCAGCAGTGAAACCTCTCACAGATTAATAGTCTTCTAGAGCATGCTAAAATAGCATGGATAGAAGCGCTATATAAATTACCATTACCATCTCTAATATCTGCCAATCATATTCTCTAAATACTTTATAAAGTTTTACATGATCAAGCTCGTTATCACTAAATTCAATTTAAATTGAATACGATGTAAATACACAAATATCTTCTGTACTTATAACTTTCTATTTAAAAAAAGTATACCAACATTGACTTTAAGATTCAGTGCATCCTAACTCAAAGCCAATAGTTAAAGAGCAAATATTTTTTTAGCATATTTAACATTATTAATTCTTTTGAAATGACATAATTGTTCACATTTTAAGTGTGTTCTTTACGGATACTTTTCAGGTTTAGGTGTGACAGTCATGTTTTGTCATTCCAAAGAAATGGCAGCCAGAAGTTCAGTGGTGAAAATTGCTCAGCTGATGTTAGCCCTTGTTATAATCCTTTCTGTAGAAACTGTCAAGCTTAGCCATAATAACATTGGTCTGTTTTACTTGGCAGCTTTCCTAAAACATTCTATTTTAACATTTGTTGTTGCTGCAGGAATTCCAGTATTCTTTAATTTAATATTAAAATGATATTATAAGCTAAAGGCAAAACTTATCATAAATTTAACAAACTCATGATAAACTTATCATTAATTTAACAAACTCATGATAAACTTGTTGACCAAAAAAGAAATTAGTCCCATTTTCTGGCATTTATTGTTTTGTTTTATTGCAATAAATTGTGTTGTTTGTTTATCAAGAAACATTTCTTCTTTTAGTTTTATAACTGAAGCATTCAAATATCATTCATTTATGTTTTAATAGATTTAAATGTTCTCAAGTATAAACTGAAATAAAAATTCTATATTGAAAAATGCAATGTTCTTACATGAAGACTAATCTTGTGTTTTATTCAGTTGCTGTATTCCCAACTATATCACTGCATTCTACAAAGTTGATTTGTGATTGTGTCTATGTCCATTTATTGATACTCCCAAACTGTCCCAAATAAGACATGGTTAACATATCTCTGTAGTGAAAGTTCAAACTGTCCCAAATAAGACATGGTTAACATATCTCTGTAGTGAAAGTTCAAACTGTCCCAAATAAGACATGGTTAACATATCTCTGTAGTGAAAGTTCAAACTGTCCCAAATAAGACATGGTTAACATATCTCTGTAGTGAAAGTTGCTCTTCCACACTGGCAGGGAGCTTAATTTATTCTTTACATCCTTTTCTAAAATACCTTGAACCCACTGCCCAGTTCATTACATACATCAGACTTGTAGTTGAACTCCCCCCAACTACACATTGTTGATAACTATGATGATGACATATCTCTGTTGGGAGATGTCTCCACTCCCTCCTGTAAGGAGTTTTGATTTTGCCTTTAAACTAATTTAAAGGCTTAGCTTTGTCATTCAACCATCTGTATGGGTTTATAACCCAAGCTTGTCTGGCTTTTAAAAGGGTTGACCAGGAGGTAGGCTTAGATTTAGATACAATACTAGTCTTGTGTCACATCACTTACCCATACTGCAATACAATGATACACATTTAGCAAATATAACACATTAACTATAACATCTTTTCTGTTTTATATTTAATCAATTATATGAACACAAAATTGGACATTTTTGTTCTAGAAACCTTGTTGTTATAATTTGGTGAACTTGGACAATATTGTTGGCTCACTTCATGTGGGAGAAAGTAGCATATATATTTTTATAATTTGGTGAACTTGGACAATATTGTTGGCTCATTTCATGTGGGAGAAAGTAGCATATATATTTTTATAATTTGGTGAACTTGGACAATATTGTTGGCTCACTTCATGTGGGAGAAAGTAGCATATATATTTTTATAATTTGGTGAACTTGGACAATATTGTTGGCTCACTTCATGTGGGAGAAAGTAGCATATATATTTTTATAATTTGGTGAACTTGGACAATATTGTTGGCTCACTTCATGTGGGAGAAAGTAGCATATATATTTTTATAATTTGGTGAACTTGGACAATATTGTTGGCTCACTTCATGTGGGAGAAAGTAGCATATATATTTTTATAATTTGGTGAACTTGGACAATATTGTTGGCTCACTTCATGTGGGAGAAAGTAGCATATATATTTTTATAATTTGGTGAACTTGGACAATATTGTTGGCTCACTTCATGTGGGAGAAAGTAGCATATATATTTTTATAATTTGGTGAACTTGGACAATATTGTTGGCTCACTTCATGTGGGAGAAAGTAGCATATATATTTTTAATATAAATACAAACAATAGTTTAGTTCTGAAACAATTACATGACCTTAACCTTGCTCATAGACTTGCACCCCAATATGTTGACATCTATCTATATATATAAAGTAACCCGTGTGTGTGGTATCTGATCCCCATTGGTTAATTTAAAGATACGTGACCTTATTGTCTCATATCTTACTTGTTGCGATCTCACTCGCTTTTGGCATGTGTCCTCCCTAGCGTAGTAGTTAGTGTCTTTAACTGCGATGGGGGTGACCTGGATTTCATTCCCCACTGATAGACAGGTGTTTGATTCTCACCCACAGGGATAGTCCTAACTTTTTGTTAAATAAAATGCCATGCTTTTTTTAACCCAATTACAATATTTTTAAAGCACATTTTTTCTTAAATGTGTTTAGTAAATAAAAAATTATATTTTTTAAGTTATTATAACTTTCTGTTCATTGTAGTTTAAAAAATTGTTATCTGTAGCTTTAGGCCCAAGCTTATGTATTTTATTCCACAGGCAATATAGTTTTTTGTTAAATAAAAAGACATGCCTATTTTTAACTTGATTACAATATGTATTTAAATTACTTTCCTACATTTTTTCAGCAAAAAATAATTATATTTTTAAAATTATTAGATCTAGCCTATATTTTTCTGTTCATTGTAGTTTATGAAATGTTTATCTGTAGCTTATACAGGCATATTTAATTTTTTCCAGGGCAATGCCAGGGAATTTAGCTTGTATCCTATAAATTAAACTATCAAAGTTAGCTAGAAATCAATTAAATTTTTACAAATAATTCTGAATTAATTTCACCATGTATTATTTTTAAATCATTATACTATCAATCAAAATCCAAGTATAATTGTAGTGAATTCATTTCTAAAAAGAACCAAGTACAATTCCACCGCTCCATGTGAGACTATTAAGTAGTGTATTGTGGAGTACCAAAGTATTCCTGTTGCTGATATTGATTTTTTTTTTTTTTAAAGTTAAAGACAACAAAGTCAAATCTTGATCAGTAATTCATTTTTTTTTCAAATAGTCCACCAATCATTTAGCACAGCTAAATTACCAGGCTCTATAGGGTGACTATCAGACTGATCTCTGTCCTTCCATTGCTGTCTTTATTTCTACCCTCTGTCCTTCCATTGCTGTCTTTATTTCTACCCTCTGTCCTTCCATTGCTGTCTTTATTTCTACCCTCTGTCCTTCCATTGCTGTCTTTATTTCTACCCTCTGTCCTTCCATTGCTGTCTTTATTTCTACCCTCTGTCCTTCCATTGCTGTCTTTATTTCTACCCTCTGTCTTTCCATTGCTGTCTTTATTTCTACCCTCTGTCCTTCCATTGCTGTCTTTATTTCTACCCTCTGTCCTTCCATTGCTGTCTTTATTTCTACCCTCTGTCCTTCCATTGCTGTCTTTATTTCTACCCTCTGTCCATTCACACCACAAAGCACATCTGCTTACCCCATTTGGCTGTATGGTAACATATGATCTTTACCCTCTACCACCAACTAAACTTTCCTTGGTCATACAATTTTTAGCCAATTACAACTACAAAGACAAAGCAAGATAACATATCATTTGGTGATAAGTTCAGAATCATTACTAATAATGAAAAGCATTGTTTTAATGAAAAGCCAATAAAGGTTTATTTTTCAATAACCAAACAAATAAATCATCAGAATTCCGATCACAGAATTTTATTGGCATTAAAAAAAAACTTTTTTTTTACTTAACAATAAATCATTTACCGTAATTAATTTGACAAACTTTTGTGGAGTCTTATAATATGTACAAGTAGAATAACCTCAAGAATTTTAAAATGAATAATCTTCAACTAAGAACTGCTTACAACTTTATCAACAGTATTTTTTTTACAGTCTGATCTTTTTTAAAACATAATAGTTATAGATTTCATTAAAATACTAAAAAAAATGTTAAGGCACAAAAGTGCATAGTGAAATAAAAAGCAGTCCAGCTAAATAATAAGATAACATAAATAATAATATAACATAAATAATAATATAACATAAATAATAAGATAACACATTTTAGATCACTCAAGTCTATTGACATGCAACTTTGACTTTCACACTTGCCTATTATTACACTATTTTCTTTTAAATATATTATTTCTACTTTTTAACTATCCCCACCATAAGATGAACAAATTATCAATACAAAAATTATATTGACTTCGGTTATATTGTATTATAGTTGCTGCCCCCACCATTATATTGAATATTTAAAAAGAAACTTAATACATCAATAGCGCATAGAGTATAAAATGTTATTGAACATATTAACAAACATTGAAGTGAACAAACAATAAACCATTATCCACTTTGTGGATATAAGGATAACTTCCCATATATTTTCTTGCAAATGTTACAGTTTCTTTTTGTGTACACCATAATAAGTGTTGTGTGTAAATTATTGAAGATCTCTTGCGGAATGCCAAATGTAGATCATCTAATGATTACATAAGCCAAGCAACATAAAGCACCTCTAATAAAAAAAAACAGATCTCATTTAATACGGTCATTTACCATAAATTCATTAAAAAAACTGAATTGCTATCAATCACTTTTCAGTGAAAGAAATCTCAAATTCTTGATTGAAAGTAAAAAATTGATTTTTTTTTTAGTTAAAAACAACAAAGGTTATAAAAGATTTCGCTCATTTAAAAGTATGCATCAAATAGACAAAATGTTCATTTCATCCATGGAAGACTGAATCAGTTTTAGCCAATATTTAGTCTTTATTTTACCTCTGCCACAAAATAACTTAAAAGGACTAGAAGAACCATTTGAAATACTTATTCATGTACTGATTTTATCTTCCACAAATATTTTAGTGGGAATATAATATTTGAAGATCTTTTCAAATCTTCTCTAAAATTTGGCTTTTTGTAATTATTGTTAGGCTTTTGTATTTAATACACAATAAAACAGTCTTTGACTGTTAAACCAATACTCATGGTATACTAAAACTTGTCACTAAGTTTTTTTGTTGTTTTTTTGCATACCATAATTGAAGACAAAAAAATGATGCAACTAAATGCGAAAAGTTTCCTAAGAGTATTTCTATTTAAAACTGTGCTGTTGTTGGTTTTGTTTTGGTTTTAGATTTACTTTTGCCCAGCTTCTCTGTAAATCTCCTGATGCCGCTGCTACTGGAATGTGACGCTGAACTTGCAGCTGGAATTGATAAAAAGAAAAAATTTAAACTAACTTTTTTTTAATGAACTTATTAATAGATAGAATGTAAAGTTAGTTTGTTTACTTAATAATTTTTTTATGTCTAACAACTTTTCATTTCTATACAATTATTATAACTATAAGTTAACTATAACATCTTCAAAAATTTATTATAATCTAATATCCACACTTAATCTTTTCACAAAGTAATTTTAACATACACTTTTCCAGAACTTTTGGGATTTTAACATTAGATCATAACATTCATTAGTCTTTATAAAAATGTTTCTAAATCTAAACCAGCATATTAGAAAGTAAGATATTACAAGAAAAATCTACTCTGATTTTGGAATAGAGTGATTGTAGTGAGAGAGTTAACTCTTTCTGTTGCAGCACAAGGTTTGTTATTCCGTCATTCTCAAAAAGCACTGACCAATATTCTGAGTATAATTTCTATATCATATTATTTTGGCTAGGAGCTTCACAATGCAATGTTTAAAAGCTCCATTTTAATTTCATTAAGTTGTTTGTTGTTAAAAGTGGTTGTCCCTTGTATTGAAGCAAAATGAGGAGAATTTTAGTATAAATTGAAAAATAGTAAATAATTTAGGTGCGAGCAGTAACATAATCAGTTTTATTCTGTAGAAATTTTTTTTATTTTACTCACTTGCAATTGGTGCAGTCTGTGCCAAACCAATCTAAAAGATTATAAAAAGAAAATTTTTCTTTCTAAATCATTTGAAATACTTCATAATACAGGGCTTCTACTATTAGATGATTTCTAAATCAGAAATATAAAGCTTATTTATAAAAATTTACAAAAGTATCACTTTTTGTGACTTCATACCCCTACTAAAGAAATATTGTAGTCATTATATAGGCTGCAAATGAGTCACTTAGCTAGATAAAATACTTAATGCAAATAAAATGCATATGTCCTTCCCTCTCATTTTGGTAATGTTTTAAAACTATTAATTTAGTTTGTCTAATGTTGTCAAAGATATCTGTCCGGCTATCTATAAGTATAACTGACACATTAAACAAAACAATTCTTTTCTATTCTAATTCTGCTTGAGCTGGCGTCAGAATATATTTTTTTTATAACTGGCCCTAAGGTTTTGGTTAAAGCAGCTGAAAATTTCAACTTACCCCAGAGTCAGGAGAAGATGAAATATTGGAACCGGACCATAAGATGTTGGAAGAGCTGCTACTGTAAATCCTGGAAGAATTTGAAGCGATTTCACTCAATGCCTGGAACCAAAAGCAAGGAAGGAAAAGTACATTTTTAAAATTTTGTTATTTGTAATCTTCATTCAACTTATTTATGCTAATACTGAAATGAATTATTCAGAATAAAACTTCTGAAAACAAAAGAAAAAAAATATTGACAATTGAACACTACAGTAATAATAAGTGTAGATCTATATAATAATTTAACAATTTTTTTTTTGATTCAGAAATATATATTTTGAAAGTTTGCAATCAATGAAATGTGTGATATATCATTTTTATCATGTATGATGTACAATGCACTCTCGATTATAGGATGTTGATTATCCAGTTTGTAAATTAAACTGCGCATAAATGTAAAAAATTCAATCCCTTTTACTTGTGAAATTATGGGTCTGTTTTAAACATATGAAACAATACATGTGCTGTTTTTTGTTCAGATTTTTTGGATTGCATCACAGATTGTTTTTGGATTGCATCACAGATAGTTTTTGGATTGCATCACAGATTGTTTTTGGATTGCATCACAGATTGTTTTTGGATTGCATCACAGATTGTTTTTGGATTGCATCACAGATTGTTTTTGGATTGCATCACAGATTGTTTTAGGATTGCATCACAGATTGTTTTAGGATTGCATCACAGATTGTTTTAGGATTGCATCACAGATTGTTTTAGGATTGCATCACAGATTGTTTTTGGATTGCATCACAGATTGTTTTTGGATTGCATCACAGATTGTTTTCGGATTGCATCACAGATTGTTTTCGGATTGCATCACAGATTGTTTTTGGATTGCATCACAGATTGTTTTTGGATTGCATCACAGATTGTTTTTGGATTGCATCACAGATTGTTTTTGGATTGCATCACAGATTGTTTTTAGATTGCATCACAGATTGTTTTTAGATTGCATCACAGATTTTGTTATTAAATAAGAAAATGATTCCACTGTGTTAGTCCAGATAATCAAAACAACAGTGTAATTTTTTTTCTATCCAGAAAACATAGGCCCAAAGTGAAATATTCTTTTTTTTTTTAACATTTGATCTTCTGATAACAAACAAAACATTTCCTTCCACTAAGAAGATTTATTTGTAAGAGAAGAATGCATTAAAAAATGATTTGTAAGGATAAGAATTAAAATTGTACCTGATTGGTCTGATATTCATCAGGTGTAAGTTGTGTTGAGATTGATCTAGCCAATCTCTCCCATGACCAGTCCCACAGATCTCTTTTTGTAAAGTCACAGCAAGCCATGATTCTCAAAATGTTGGGGATGACACAGTCTTCAATTTTGATGGGCACAATGCGCTTGTTTCTTGCACCTAGAGACAGAGCGATAAAGTGACCATGTGAACACAAATGTAGAGAAAAATGAGTTTGTATACTCAGCAAGCTTGATTAATAATAATAATGATAACATGAAACCTTTAATGAACTTTGACATAACCATATAATTATTATTGTGGAAAAGTTTTTCTAAAAAACAAGTGAATTACCATATATACTCGCATAAAAGTTGCACTTTTTTTTACCGAAAATTTCTACAAAAAGTAGGGGTGGGACTTATACACCCGACACTGCTTTTGAAAAGTTAAAAAAATATCACTACTTTACCATTAAGTTTAAACTATAACCCATATCGGTGGTTGTTATGATGTATAATTACTAGGCTATTACTTAGGCCTACATTTTACATTTAGAAAACTTTTGTAGATTTAAATATACTATCTTTATAAAACTAAAATGGACAAATATTTTAGGTTTTTGTAGTTGTTGAAATAATGTATTCTATTATAGTTGTTAAAATAGTGTATTCTATTGTAGTTGTTGAAATAGTGTATTCTATTATATTTGTTGAAATAGTGTATTCTATTGTAGTTGTTGAAATACCTGGTGAAAGAGATTGGGCAAATGTAGTCTGAAACTCGCAGGCTTCACTCTGAAGAAAGTTTTTACTTAAAACTACAATCATGTGACGACACCTACAAGTAAATAAACATAGCATTCAAATCTGAAAAACTGAATGGTTGCCTTCAAAAACATTTTATACATGTAGGAAATTTTAATGGTGTACATAAGTTGTAATAATTGACAATACTTAACAAAGTTTATTTTATATGATGAAGCCAAGATATTTACTGAAAAGATTCAATAATAATAATAATAAAGATCATTTATATAGTGTTTATATATATTTATATATATATATGCATCTTTCCATGGCATTGCATTTAGCATGCTCAGTGCACTATCTTTCCTTTAATTCATTTGCTAAGATTGTGGCGAGGAGGAACAAAAACACTAGTTAAAGAGAAAGGTTATTAAAACTCTTTTGTTTCAGAATTCCTCAGTGTCTGAGGCAAGCTGTTCTAGTGATAAAAAAAACACAAAGCTACTTTGAGATTTATTGCCAAACTACTTTAACATTGTAGTGCAAAAATCTTTATTTTTATATGTCATTTGTTTGTTATCAAGAAAGTTGAATAGCATTAAGCTTTTTTTTATTTCATTGACATCACTACTTGCAATTTCTGGGGTGTTGTACGATGTATCTTACCTTTCTGAAATTATTTTTGCATTTATGGTATGCTCATTCATTCCTGGAAGGTCATCTCTGAATGGAACAAACAGTGTAAAGCGATGCTTGTCTGATTCAAATCTTTCGATGAGCTTTTTGACAAACTCCAAGTCTTTTGAACACTCCCCAGCAGGGTTATAGCAGATGTATGCATCGTAGTATGTCTTTTTGCCTGCCAGAACTGTACAAATTTGATTCTTAGAATTACTATTCAGACAAACAATATTTATATTTCTACTCCAGAAATATTTTTTCTTTTTCTAATCAAAGTTCTTAAAGTATGCTAAGTATAAGAAGATCAAGACACAGGTCTTGTTAAAACTAACCATCTTGTCTGGTGATATAGTCTGGAATAATCTCTGAACCTGGTCCTTGAGAAACTAGAACATAAAAAAAAAACCATTAAAAGATTAACTCTGATTAAATTATTTAATTACGGTACAGGCTACGAAAAAATAATTCATATCAGAGCTAGCGATGTTAAAAGAATTAGAAATGTTATTATTAGTTTCAAAAGCAAAAAAGAAAATGAAGGAAAAAAAATATTAACATCTATATATAATCTAAAGCAACAAAGAATTAAAATAAACAAACAGAAATATAAAATAAAATACTAGAAAATTAATTTTATAAATTATATTTGTTCATAGTCAACTTCTTTTCATCAAAGCTAGCTACTTCCAACCTGTTTCATCCTGAATTGGTTTCATTAGAGCTTTAGAAGCTTTTTCCATAAATATTTTAGCTTCATCACCTGCCAATGAATAAATGACAAAGTTTAGAGACAAGTTACATAACAATTGTGTTACCTGTCTGACTTTAATTTTCGTTATATCTGGAAATAGTTTTTTTCTGACTTACTTATTGCTTGATGGCAGTCTGTTAATACGTCAATTCTACCAAGCTGGCATAGAAACTCGACTAGCCTACCCACCGTAGGTTTTAAGTCATGACGTGATTTCCATTCTGCAAGTAAGGCTTGGGTTGTAGACTTGGTCTTGTCTCTTTCAAATGCCTGGATCAAAATGTTTCAAGAACCAAAAACTATTTTCAACATAAAATATTCAAGTTGTAAATGAAACTGTAGTCATAAAATGAAAATAATGTTGAAATATGCAACTAATATTACTTTTTTAATTTCAGCTGCCAGAATAGCAAATAGTATTAATTTTAACAATTGCATAAAACACATGCAGTTACCTGGGCCATATAGGCAACCTAGGCATCTGTAAAAAAAAAATTGAGGGGGGGGGGGGGCGCATAATTGAATTTTTTTTTCATTTGGGAATTTAAAAATATAAACTAAATTAAAGTTTAGTTCTTCTGTGCGCTACTAGCATAGGCAGACAAATTACTAAGTAATGAAAGGCAAAGGGTATTTTATTTCAGTTGTCTTAGGAAATAGGAAAGTGTGCCCTAACACTACTCAATTTCTCCCCCGCTGAAGGCACTTTAATGAGGGCGCAGAATTTGTTTTCGCCTAGGGCATCAAAACTCTAGAGCCGGCCCTGGCAGTTATAAATGTCAAACTGAAAATCCTAAAGACCTTCAACCTATAAATAATAAAATCTTTCAACCAATTTTTTTATTTGCTTTTACTGGCTTTAAACAAAAAATAACTTTTAAAAATTAAAACTTGTCTTTAATGATTGGCTAAAAATTTCTTCTTAACACAAAGATTTTTTTGACTAAGCAACAACTTACAAGTCTAAATTTAATAATTATATATATATGGTGTTAAGAAATAAACAAAAACACCTCAATTTTAAAAATATTGAATAAAGTAAATTTGTTTCTATGTAACAGCATATATTTGGGTTAGGGTTAGAGTAAATGGTTTCAACAGTAAACTATTCCTACCATAATTTCTAATCCGTCGAATCCAATCAATTCTGCCAATCCTCCGTAGTTGGGAATGATTCCATTATGGATGACTACATCTTCCATGTCTAGATAGAGGGAGAGCCGGTGGCAAACTGTATTTCTTACAGCATGAAGTGGGACTTCATAAAAGGAAGGGTCGAGATATTTCTGCCAGTTTTCTCCTTGGTCACAAGCAGCCATGTTTTGAAACTTGACTTGCCAAGCCTAACAATATCTTTAGTGCTGGCTACAGTAATTTGAAGTCCTAAAAATTATAGAGAGAAATTTTTTTAACAAAATGCTTTTATTAGTTGTGTGATAAACCTAAGAAAAAACTTAAAAACTTAAAAACTTGAGTTGGTTGAAGCATAATATCCTGGTTGATTTTTTAAAGGTTAGATTTTTTTATATTCCTAACAAATAGAATGGTTGTTCCCAATATCAGGCTTTGAACAGTGTCTGAAACAGAAACAGACCTAGCAAAAGTCTGCTATATTTTAGGATTAACATATAAGAAAGTATCTCTTTCAGATCTTGTTGGTCTGTATAGATTGTGAAGCAGTGTTTATGAAATTTTCATGACCATGAGACCATAGTCATGTGTCTATAATTATAACTTAATAACTATATTACTATACTAAAGAGCAGAGGTCGGCAACCTAGGGCCAACAGAGCTATTTTCAATGGCACGCTGATGACCCCCAAAAAAGGCTATTCGTCTCTTCTAAAAGGAATGAGTGCTAAAGCAGTATGACTTTCAGAATGTTGAGATGTTGGCACGGTGAATAATTAGAAATCCCACTTTGGCACATAAGCCTACTGTGAAAAGGTTGCTGACCACTGACTGGTATAGAGTATATATAAGCATAGGCGGCCTAACTGTAGTAGGGTAACAGTAACTTGCCCTAACATTGGCTAACTCAGACTCAACCAACGACCAACTGGGCTAACTTGGACTGGGTTCAAGTATAAATTTAAGCTCAACTTAAGGAAGTGAATTTGTTTTAATTTTTAAATGATGACAAAAGCTTAGTAAAGGGCTTAGGCGCCTTAGGCTAACTAAATGAAAATAAAGTAGTAGGCCTATTTACTATAAAATTTTAATATTTAATGTTTATTATAGTTTATAGCAGAATTGTAGTTAGGTCCTACTTACTAATTACTAAGTTATAATTCTAAGTAGAAAGACTTTCTATAAAAATGTTCTTTGAAACGGTCCATCCTTAATTAAAGGTCCAGTTTCGATCTTCACTAACTCCTAACTAAGCTTTAATATCAATGGAGTTTGAGTGTGTAGAATGATAATTTAACTTTATTTCCCTTCAAACCAGACAATTTTTAACACAACAGATCCGGTTAGTTCTGTGGGTTAGAACTACAAACTTCCTTGTTATTCTTAATTCGTTTTTAGACTTTATATTTTAAAAAAAAATTAGACGGGCTGTCCAGAACCCAAGAATGTATGCCATGAAAACATCCAGATCAGATATAAAAACCCAGAAACGAAAAAAAGACATAGCAAGTCATAATTTATAAACTGCTGTAATCCTCAGGGACTAGAACTAGATTACATTTCAAGTGTTTGTATCAATTGTATGTAACCTAAATGTGAAGGTGCGCAGGGAAAGATCGCCTTTGCATCTGTTAAAGTTAAATTGACGTGGACAGCATTAAATTCTAGCTCCTTATAATATATATATATATATTATATATATATATATTCAATATATAAGCCTATTCAAGTCATCTCTGAAGGGTTGGACTAGCAAATTAATGAAACTTCGTCGTCGGCTTATAAGCTTAAAAGTACTTAAAACTCTTGCTGTGGGCCTATGTTATAAATATTATTTTATAATGCACACTTGTGATCCCAGTGCATTCGGAATCATCTTATCCTTACATTGTGGACTTTTTCTTCGGGTAGGCCTACATCATTTAAAACATCAATAAAAATGCAAGACTAGACTCGGACCACGGATGAGATATGACGCAATAATCTTCTTTATAGAAGGAGCGTCTGTAATGTATAAGATAAGATAAGCTATAACGGGGGCGGGGTCTACACAGTATAATGAAAAGAAGAATTAAGAAGGTATGTAGGCCTAGGCCTATAGCCTATATAATGGGGCACGTTAGCCAAGCGGCAGCGCGTTCGACTGGCGATCCGAAGGTCCTGTGTTTGAATCCTTCGGAGTAGTAGCCTACCGAAAAAAAAGATAGGCTATATAGACTAGGCTATAGATAAAATGGTTCTGATGGGGCGCCATCGAAGAGTAATGTGCTGTGCATGTTGTTGTGCAAAGACTCAATAAGGCTGAGTAGCCGGGGCTGACATCCGATTTTTTTCAGTATGCTGAATAGTCTGTTGCGGCTAAGTCAAAAGCTTTTATCAAATCTATGTAAACAATGAAAAGGAATTTATGTTGCTCCCGACATTTTTCTTGCAGCTGGCGGAGAGAGAACATTATGTCCACGGTTGGCCGGCCAGCCCGAAAGCCGCGTTGATAATTGAGATTCAGGGTAGACGTTTTAATGTCAGAGTTTGCAGGCGATCCAGTAGGCCTACCGCTCTGGCAAAGGCCTTTCTCACAATAATGAGTAGAAATATGCCACGATAGTTGTTACAACGTTCATACATAATATAGGCTACTATATGGCTTAAAATAATAGTGTGATAGGCCTGTATTAATTATATGCTAGATGAATAATGCATTTCAGAATTTTAGTTTTGAAAGTGAGTCAAAAGTGAAATAAAATGTTTAGAGTTTGATAAAGATTCTGGAGCTAGCCTACTGATGCACATACTATATTAAGTGCGAACTATTTGTTTAATTATTTTTGTATACAAAACAAAAATACAAATAGAACTTTAAAAAAAAAGATCTACCCGTATGCCTAGATAATAATAGGGCCTATGGAAAGCGAAAGATTTCCAAACCGCTGCCTAGCTAACTAGGGCTTTAAAACTCCCAGATATATGGTTAAACCCATATGTAGGCACTACTTCCTGGATTTAACACAGTTCAAACTTTTCCAGGAATGTTGGGAAACTACCCGTCGCGAAACCAAACTCTCAATTTATTTTTAGCAAATCACAAACGCTTCCATACACGCTGTTGCTAACCTAGAATGTGCTAACACATAGTTTAGTAGCGGAAAGCCTGTAGATCTACATTTCCGGAACCAAACTTGAATCATGCATAAAACTATATACTATATTGCTCACCTAAATGAACTAAATGTACATTGCTCACCGAAGTTAGTCTTTTTTTTTTTAATACAGTTTTGTATCGGTTACATCTATTTTTTTTAAATAACATTTAAAATTTAGGCTAGTAACTAGTAACGACAAGACCAAAAGAAATGGGAACAGACATCTAAATTAATCTTTGAAACGCAAGAAAAATTACATTCAAGTTTTAAGCTAGCAATAAATTATGTAATCATCTCCCTTGTGTTAAAAAATGTTCCTTAGAAAACTCTCGTGGGTAGCGCCCACTGATCTCTAAAAAGAATGGATTATAGTTATAGATCAGTGTTAGCGCCTTCCTTACAAAGGGAGGCAATTCATACGAACTTTTTTGTTCATTTAAATTTAAAGTAGGCTAACTAATATGTTTCGGATTCAAACTTTTTTTTTCATTTTATTTTGTCTACGAAGAAAATTAGCCATTATTAGTTATGCCCTTAGCTAAAATGTACACTACTCCATGTATTATGATGTAAAAGTGGTTGGAATTTAGCTATCGATCCTCTCCCCCCTCCCACTATTAGTATTTCCCCAGGAACTAAAAATAAACCAAAATAATTTTTTTCAATGTTCTACTCTTTGCATTAGAGGGACTATAATCCCTTTCAAAACTAAATGGATAAAAACAAATGTGGGATAAAACTCCAGTCCAGAGTTATCTGTGAAGACAAATGCAAGACCTGGCATCACAAGAAAAACTAATAATTGGTGTCTCTAGAAAAACCTAAAAAAACAAACAACAAAAGAAGTTTTTTTAATATATAGAGAGCACATTTTTCTTTTATTATAAATGCATGTTGTCAGCTAAACATAAAAAAAAAACAAGCAAAGAGCAAAAAAAAAAAGGATAATGAATACAAGTACAACACAAATTTACCCCCCCCTCCCCCAACTCCACCCATCCAATGAAAAATGATAATACCATAACAATTACAGTGTACACTAAGATTAGATATGAAGTTAAAACAAATGCCATGAAATGAAAATTTATTCCACTATAAACCATCCCATGATTCAATACAACAAAAAAGAACCGCTTAACACAAATGTCATCATTTAACAAATGATATATATATATATATAAATATTATAGTATATATTTTTATATTATTATTATATTAAAATAATTATGATTTTTCAAAACTATATTTACATTTATTATTAACATACATGTATATATATTATGTTTCTTTTTTTTAAATAAGCACATTTCAAAGAATTTTTTATTTATAGAAAACGTAAAGACAAAAATGAATTTTACAATGAATTTACTCTACTTTATTCAAATTATGTAAAGCATGTAAGAGAAACGAAACAAACAATATTCACTCTTAAAACTAAGTGATAAATCTTTCAAAAACATACATAAATATCACTTTTAATTTAGTATCAAATGTTCCTTTTATCTCAGTATTATTTTACTCTCTTCATTTAACACAATGTAGTAAGGCAAACAATATTATTATTTCAACTAGATATTAAATAAAACCATAATGAATGATAATGATGAGAAAAAACATTTTTCAATTTACTCTTTCCCTTTAGGTTTTCTTTTTTATACTTTACTCCTATTTTTTTATTTTTGATCAAAAAGACTTTTCAAATTGAATTCTGTTATAAAAATAATAAAAGAATATTTTTTTAGTTCTTTTGACCATCAACCTTAGGTGATGCAACACCATGGAATGGTAGTGAAGTGGACTGTAAAGATGGATCAGTTGTTAACGGGCTTTAATCAAAGACTATAATAAGCTTGCTCTAGTTATAGAGATTAAGGGGGCTGTTGTTTTTCCGTGCGCAGCCAAAAATGTTGTCCTAAATGAATCCTAAACATGCCTAAAGACTTCCGCTGTATACAACTTTCAATTTTATTCCTAATTTTCCATTGAGAATATAACATATCAAATTACTAAACCGGAAGTCTAGAGGACTGGGTGCGATCGGAAATTCCAAAACACAAGTATTTCAAGTCATCAAATAGCAGAAATATCAAAGCAAGCGGTCCATCTTATTATAGTCTTTGGTTTTAGGTATTTTATTTATTGTTTCATTTACCTATAAATTGGTGGAAAATAAAAAGAGCTAAAGGTTAGTAAAAATGATTAATTAAATCTTAAGCTATGCACAATCACACAAGTTATAATAAGGGGAGTTGCTTTTGAGAAGATTAAAAAAGGATGAGTCAATATTAACTAGATGAAAAAATATCAACCACATGCATTGATAATACAATACACAGACTGTTGAAGTATTTAAAAAAAAAAAGAAAAGTTGCTAGGCTTCTTGAAAATTTTATCTCCAGAATACATTTTCCTTTTTTTATGAAATTTCACAGATGTATAACATTAAAAATAAATTTAAATCTAAAAAACCACATTTTGTACATTAATTTGCATGTAGTAAAAATCCAGTTTTGTCAACTTCTGTACCATTTGCGGGGCATCACATATCTAATATATATCATCATTGAGTTAATTATCCAGGCTTTGCAGATTAGAAATTTATAAGTATTTTAGCAGTGAACTGTATGTTTTCTTGACACGAGTCAACATATTTTACTGTGAATTAATTATGCTATGAAATTTATCAATGTAAACAAATGCAGTATGAATGTAAAATAATATGCAAAGTAATTTTTAAAAAAGTATGTAAGAAATGATTTAATGTTGAACAAAATTTGATTTAAACCACATAGCTTTTACCACAATAATGATTTAATTTGCCATCGATTCATTGGACAAAATGGTCAAACAATTCTGAGCCACATTTAGGAGCTTATAAAAGTAAATAGTTTGGTCAAACTGTTTTTCATCAAATAACTTTTCAAGCTGATTTATCATATTCTGGAAACATTTTCTTACATTTTGTCTGTAGCATTCTTTAAATATCTTGTATCAGAAGCAACAGATGTTTTAAAAGGCTGCTGTTTAAAAAAAAATCACTTATGCAATTTAATGACGTGTACAATAACAATTATGAGAAATAGCATTTGGTGAAATGTTTGTCAAATTAATGAATAAAACAATCATGTACAAGAACAATTCACTTTAAAAAAGGTGTAAAAACAAACAAATGCAAAGTTGCCAAGTTAACAACATCAATAACTGCCAGAATATTAAATGATAAATAATGATTGAAAATGTGCAGTTAGAAAAAGACCACTAACAAGGTAATTGTAAACAAGAAAAACTTTAAAAAAAATTTATACAATTATTTACATTGTACTAAATGAAAAATAAATGCCAATATAAAATGAGTAAATTAGGCAAATGCCTTTAGTGACACATTTGGTTAGTAGTCTGAACAAATGTTTTTGCTCAGGACTGAAGCCAAAATGTAGAATTAATCAACTTAAAACTTTATTTTAAGCAAGCTAACACTGTAATGTAGATATTCTACAGATATACTAGTAATACTACTGTACAATTTCTGCTGACAAAGAATTAATATGGCTTTAACATCTATGTGTTAAAATTCCAAACAGTCACATTCTAATTGCAGAGAATTTATTTCAAGGATTGGAAACTAAAACACAAGCCTCTGGTCATTTTACCCGAGATATAATATTCTAATTCAGCACTCAATTTGAGAAAATTCCTCGGTAGTTTCAATGTTTCTTGGTCACATTTGTCTTGTGACAAACTATTTGTTTGGGCCGGAGGGTGATGGTGAGTTCATCATCATCTGATCTTGTGGGTCACTTTGTCCACCTGTATGGCAGTAAACAACAACACACATTTAATCATAAATCTTAGACAGGAATCAAAACTGATACAATTAAATATACCATCTAGCACAATCTATAAACTTGCAGATTCAATAACAAAATTCAAGAAGTGTTCCCTAAAATTATTTTTTGCTGGTTTTATTTTGCGTCTTAACTTCTCAATCTACTATAACATGGTATACATTTTTCTCTCTTTACTCAGTTTATTTACTCTATTCAGTTAAGAAAGCCATTAATTTACTTTACTACATAAAAATAACCACTTTATTTTCTGTCTAAACTCAATTTTACTGGATTTTACTGAAATGGATTCTCAAGTCCTATTCAGGTCCTAAGACAGGTAAGAATGCAGACAATGTTTGATAGAAATTAATTTATTAACAAGTAAATTATGCATAATCGACTGATGAATAGTGGGTATAAGGTGCTTGCATTTACTAATCTATCTTCACATTTTATTTGGAGTACAAATTAAATTCTTTAGGATATATTAACAATAAAAAAAAATTGCTGATGACACAAAGACAGACATGCCTACCCCCACTTATCAAATGAGGAACACCCGAGGCAAAAGGAGCATAGAACCAAAATGAAAAACATTGGACCTAAATGAGGAACATAAGTGTAGAGGAACAATATAATTTAACATAGAAATCCTTACATTATTTGATAAAATATTTTTTTGTAAAGTTATATCTAATATAAGTCAATATTTAATATATGTAATAAATATATTATATCTAATATAAGTCTACAATACTATAAGGAAGAAAGTAACATATTTGTTTCTGTTGTTATATTATTTGTAAGCATCAATTAAATTAAACTCAATTAAAATCTTTCTATATGATTACTCAGTCTAAAATCTAAACTAACTACTTATACTTAAAGCCTGAGTTAAAGTCTACTGAGAAAATGGCAAATTTATTTAAGTAAATGTTCTAATTTTATTACACCAGTATCAGTTTTACTAACAAATTTAAAGCAGTAGGTAAAAAAAAATGTCAAAATTTTATTTATTGGCTTTGTTAGTATTTTCTTAAATCACTAGTATCCATTAGAATATTCCTTCTATAAATTAAAAGTTAAGTCATATTAATTTGACAGAGCATGATTGCCTATTTTTCTACAATTGACAAAAAGAGGAAATAAACTGAGACTAAGTGAGGCAAAAGAGAGGAAATGCTGTTTTTTATTTCATAAATTTACTTTCTTATTTAAAACATCAGCATTTATTCACAATTTGAGGATAAAAAATTACGGAATAGGGGAGGGGGTAATTTTAAAAATTATATCCCAGAAATGCAGAATAGTGAGCATGTCTGTAAAGCCATTGATAAAGCTACAAATAAAATATCGACATTTGAAATGCACAATGATAAAGAAAGCAGGATGACTAAGTGAAAAGACAGGGGAGGTAATTACCTGATGCATTTCCAGACATGGGCATTCTTGGGTTAGGCGGCATGGGGGATCCTTGCTGTGAGGGTGGTGGCCCTCCTTGCTGAGGATAGGCTCCTGGATACTGCTGCATCGTTGGCTGGTTGGGATATGGCCCGGGCGGTGGTGTGCCCCCGTAGGGCGAGTAGCTCTGCTGGTTCATGCCTTGCTGGGGTCCACCGTAAGGGCCCGGGACACCCATGTGGGACGGATACTGACCAGGCTGGTTCATGTAGCCCCCAGGGTAGTGGGAGCCACCGGGCTGTGAACCCCCCACACCTGGGTACTGTTGAGGAGATGGCCCACCTTGACTCATGCCCATTGGGTGCTGAGAGTACTGCTGGTGGTAAGGGGGCCCCACCTGCTGTGCTGCACTTAAGGGAGGATATATCTGTGGTGGTGTCTGGCCTTGATTTGAATACTGGCTTGGGGGATAAGCCTGACCCATGGGCCCTTGTTGATTGGAGATCATGGCTGTCTGCTGCTGTTGTGGTGGTTGGGCGGACAGTAAGGCTGTCTGCTGTTGCTGAGGCGTGGGGGTCCCACTGGGGGTGAGCGTGGGTGGAGGGGTCTGCGGGGACGACTGGAGGGCCTGGCTGAGGGAAACAGAGGAGGAAGAGGTGGGGGTGGTTGACGGTGGGGGGTGCGAGGCGTTTACACTGGACGACACAGGTGAAGGCGATGAGACATTTGCAGGCGGTGGTGGAACAGATGAAAGGGAGGGTGCTGACACAGAAGGAGTAATAGGGGCTGAAGCTGTAGGTGAGCCTTGTGCTACTTGAGAGGCTTGCACCTGTGGAGATAATGGAGGGTAATGAAGGGAACATTCATTCAATATTCCACTCCAGAATAAACTAACTCTACACTAACATTGTTGTAGATTATTTATACTTATTTAGATTCCAATAAATAGATCATTTTTTGCTGAACATTCTTATTTATGCGTAAGTCATAACTTTTTAAAATATCTTGTACTGAGAAGCACAATACATATGTAATGAAATGTTATTTTAGTTAGCATCTGATCATTTCAGTTTGAAGTATGAACAAAAAAATTACTTAATGAGTCATGTGGTGTTTACATAAATCACATAATTACAAACAGTAACGGATCCAGCACAGATATTTAAACCAATTATAATGCAAGTATACAACTTGACTATGTGTATGTTGTGAAAGTAAGTTTCAGAATAAAGGTGAACTTGTACAGATATCATTGTGTGTTCAAGAACTAGGTAAAAGGTAATCAATTATTCAATAAAAACATTATACAATGTCCTATAATATAGATCTATATGAAACTATGGGAATTTATAAAAAAAAGAAGTTTACTATTAAATATTTGGGTTTCATGGAATATTTTGAAGGTAGGGAAGATGTTGTGGAGGAGGGAGAAGCAAGCAGCACACAAAATAGAAACATTTTGCAATTATTGTCTTTCAAATTTAAGAAAGGAGCAATCATACTTAATCTTACAGATTGTGTATAGTGTAATCCTATTACAGATTTTGTATAGTGTAACCCAACAAAAGGGCCATTAACAACATAAAGCAAATCAGAGAAAGCCTTTTAAACCTGACATTTAAATACTATTAGCAAATGACAGTGCATAGGTCTGTCCACAAACCTGTGGTCCTTGAGGAGGCATTGGAGAGCCATGCATGGCATAGCTGGAACTCTGGCTAACTGCTGCAGCCAGGGCCGGGTTCTGGACGCTGGCAGAGTTCCCAGTGCTGGGGTGTTGACCCTCGAGCTGCTGGCTGACTGCCGGCTTGCTGTCTGCCAGCTGTTGATTGGCGAACTGACGAGCTCTGTACTCTGCCGCACGGATTTGTTCCATGTGAAACTGTTGGCGCTCCTGGAGAAGCTGCTGGCGTTGATATTCAAGCTAGAGACAGGTCAATGGAATTCAAATACTGTACACACTATAGGGCATTTACATGCACAACAATTGTTTAAATAGACTATTCTCTTCAGCTCAACAACTGTTTAAATAGACTAACTATTCTCTTCAGCTCAACAACTGTTTAAATAGACTAACTATTCTCTTCAGCTCAACAACTGTTTAAATAGACTATTCTCTTCAGCTCAACAACTGTTTAAATAGACTGAGCTCAACAACTGTTTAAATAGACTATTCTCTTGAGCTCAACAACTGTTTAAATAGACTATTCTCTTAAGCTCAACAACTGTTTAAATAGACTAACTATTCTCTTGAGCTCAACAACTGTTTAAATAGACTATTCTCTTGAGCTCAACAACTGTTTAAATAGACTAACTATTCTCTTCAGCACAACAACTGTTTAAATAGACTATTCTCTTGAGCTCAACAACTGTTTAAATAGACTAACTATTCTCTTCAGCTCAACAACTGTTTAAATAGTCTATTCTCTTGAGCTCAACAACTGTTTAAATAGACTAACTATTCTCTTCAGCTTAACAACTGTTTACACTCTAGCATTTGCCAAAAATCTTTTCTATCAATACTTTTATATGAAAAGATCAACAGCATAAATAATAATATTTGTATAGTGCTGCCAACAAACATAATGTAAGCTCAGAGCCCATTTAACCCTTTACTGGGCAGACGTTTTTCCATTTTCTAGCTCTGTGCGGGCAAGATTTTTTAGGATTTTTTTACGCCCGTATTTATTTGTTTGAGAAGCAATTTTATCCAGTATTACTTCTTCAAACAATTGATTGAAAGTAGCTTAACTGAGACTGATTAGCCACAGGCCAATTGGGGCCAGTTTGTTCCCTAAATTCTTCTATTTTTATTAAATTTGTTACATTTTCCACCCATGGGGCGGTCTCCCAAAGGTCCCTCCCGTCTTCTTCAAGATCAGACTCAACTTTCGATATATCTTTTTTCACTGTCTGAAAAATCGAAAGTAGGCCACTATCGATGTCACTATCGAACTTAACTTCACCCGATTAAAAAATTCCCCTAACTTAAATGCCCATTAAACTAAACCAGAAGAACGCCTAACTAAGACCTGACGGCTCCATCACACCACTTCGCAAAAAAAATATGTTTAAAATATGAAAAAATAAACTTACAGCGATGAAAAATTTACTAGAGATACTTCAGACATTATATAAACCGGAAATAAACAAACGGAATGCTCCCGAGATCTCTGACTAAGAAAGCAGCCTGAACTATATAAATTGTCACTGACGTTTTAGGGCGTTTTGCCCATATCGGTAACGGATGTTTTCGGCCGCAATGCCCGGTAAAGGGTTAAACATACAACTAAGAACACGGATATAATCTCTAGTCTAAGAAAATCTAAAACTAATTGATGAGTTAAACCTTAAAAAAACATAGGACAAATCAAATAAATGCAGCAATAACCAACCTAACATTGAGTGAAATGACTTGAAGTAAGAAGTTTTTGAGGTACTCACCGATTCTCTTTCCTTGTCCATGATTGCTTCCAACTCCTCAAAGTGCCTGAGCTTAATCTCAAGTTTCTTCATCTGAGTTTCCACCAGTAAGGCCACAAGTCCTTTGATCTTACGCTCCTCTACAGCAGCCAGGTGCTAGCAACAGGAAATCATTCAATTGTTGGTCATTTTAAATTACAAATGTGCCAAACGTAAATTTTTTTCAATTGAAACACAGTAAAAGAAAATAATATTTAAATATATTACAGACACTCATTGTCAAATCTACCCAGCCCCACCCTTCCACTAATACTTAAATACTTAGATGCATTAAAAAGAAGATAATAATAAGAGGTACGAACCTTGGCTTTAACAGCTGCAGAGGCCAAGGCTGCAGCAGCCGCAGTAGACACAATGGAGGCGTTGTTCTCTGGACCTTCACTAAACTTATCCAGGGCTACAACTGGGGGATCTTCCTTCTCTTTCTCTGCACTGCTGACTTCCTTGTCCTCTTTTCTCTCCCCTTCCTCACTTACTGAATCTCTGCTTGTGGACTCTTCTTTCTTTGCACTCTCCTGGGGAATATTGTAAGAACAAATAAAGTCAAATATTACAAATATTGGCAGCTAACCTTGTTTGTTTTGCTTTTTTTGGTTTATTGTGGGTCAGCCTCAAACCCTACTTATCTACCATGAGAATTCACAAGAATATAAGTTAACAAGAAATATATCATCAAGACTTCAGTCAGCCAGGAATACAATAGCTGACTACTAATGAACTTTCTCTTGCACAATAAATTGTGTGATTGTATGCATGCATGTCTATTTTTTTAAGTATATTTCTGTTCGAGTACAAATAGTTATTTTATATTGTTTAAAATATGCTGAAAGACAAAACAACCGTAATCAAGAAAAATTTCCATATGTTTGGATCAATAAAGAAATCTAATCTTATATATATTATTTATTTTATCTTTGTCTATCATCCGTATTTTACACAACGTCCCTTCGATGCGCCCACTGTTAAAGGTTACAATAAAATAATTTTAAGATAAATGTATGTAGTGGCAACCATGACTTAAAAAAAAACAAGATGACATAAGTAAGCAATGTACGATATATTTTCTACTTTGAAACAAAGTGTGCTTACTAGTGAAGAGGACACCTCAAACATTTATGGTATTTGGAAAAGAAATTAAGAATACCTTGAGTCAAAAATATGGTATTTGGAAAAAAAATTTAGAAAATAATTAAAAATAAATATAAAGTTTACAACATACTTCTTCCACATTTTCTTTGTCTTCTTTCTTTTCTAATTTCAGCTCTTTTTCACTTTCTTTGTTGGTTTCTGATTCAACATCCTCTTCATCCTGTTAACAATCAATTTCATAGAATACTTTAACATACAAACTAGTATTCTAATACTTCATTTTCATGACATTTTGTAAAGAAATGAAAAAAATTTCTTTCAGACTACGTTGTTATAAAAAAATCAAGTAAATGAGGTGTAATTGAGTGATTTGATACTGGCTCATCTGTATGTTTGACAGGGTCACATTGGTATCATTTACAATGCATGTGCTCCGTGCATTTGCAATTTATTGGATCAGTATGACCTGGTTCTTCATGTGTCAAAACATACAGCTCCCCCTTCAGCTCAAAGCCCACCCTTTAAACCAGACTTGGCACACAGAACATTTACAATGGCACACAGAACATTTACAATAGCACGTGGAACATTTACAATGGCACACAGAACATTTACAATGGCACACGGAACATTTACAATGACACACAGAACATTTACAATGGCACACAGAACATTTACAATGGCACACAGAACATTTACAATAGCACGTGGAACATTTACAATGGCACACAGAACATTTACAATGGCACACGGAACATTTACAATGACACAGAACATTTACAATGGCACACAGAACATTTACAATGGCACACAGAACATTTACAATGGCACACAGAATTCCCCCCCAACAAAAATGAAAGTTTCTTCTACAAGAAATTGATTAGAGGCGCAGATTGACTTTTAGGCTGTTAGCACGCTGAATGAATTAGAAATCCTACTTTGGCACACTATTATCAAAAGGTTGCAGACCCCTGCTTTCAACCATTCTTTCAAAAGAAATGTGCTGGATCCAGATGCTGATCTCTTATTCCCACATCACAAATATGCACAAATTAATTCAACTGTATAAATGATTACCTTGATCTCTTCACTTTTCTTCTCTGCTGCTTGTTTCTTCTCTCCTGTCTCATCAGTCATGATTTCTGTAAGAAAACAAAATGTCACAACATTTTTCATCAGTAGTTTGAAGTAAATCTAAAAAGTACAGCATAAACAAACTTTCCTAGTTGTAAAATGATATGCTCAATAGCAATACTACATTTTTTCATGATGCCCAAGATCTTTTTTACAACCATATCATTTTTTTGTTCAATATTTCCAGCACAGTAATTTTCTATTTCCCAAATGTTGCTCCACTGCTTGTTTTCTTTATGTTATACAAGATATACACAATATGGTTATGCAAGACATATAGAATATGGCTATACGATGACATATAGAATATGGCTATACGATGACATATAGAATATGATTATATGATGCCATATGTGAAGCAAGTAAAGTAACCCCATCAGACCAGTGGATTGAGTGGCCAGCAACTAATGAGCAGGGTAGGAGAAAAAATCTTTAGCCTTCACCAGGTTTCTAAACTGGGACCTTTGGTAGGCCAGCGTAGCATGCTGGTGTTAGACCCTTGTGTCATATTTAATGTCATATATTATCAGTGTCAATTCTAGGATTTCAGAAAAAGGAGATCAGGATCTCCCTCCAACCAAAAAAAGGAGAGCAACATTTTACAAGAGAGTTGGTTGTATTTTTTTTTATTTCACGAAAGATAACGCAATGATGTAATATTATGGTACATACCTTAGTTTAAAACAATAAAAACTGCACACACAAAGGGGGGCTGGGGTTTAGTTTTTCTGGAACATTTGCCTTTGCTTCCTTTCTCTCCAGAGAGAGAAGGATTTTTCCAGGAGGTTTTCATCTTGCAGGTTTCCCTCACACTCAAGGGTCATAAGGGTATTCAGGCTCTCTTCCCCCAGCCTGTTCCTTTTTGAAGTGATGATCGCATTTTGGGCACTGAAGCCCCTCTCACAGTCAGCCGTTTGGAGAGGAAGAATGAGGGCCAACTCTGCAAGGAGCAGGTGCTTGGGAAGTGCTTCCAATGTTTCCTTAAGAAGCTCTTTGGTCAGTCTTTCACTTTCACAGTGGTCTGAGCTGAATGGAATGGTGGCTAATATAAGCATGAACTTGGACAGATATTTAATAAGAACTAGTCCTTTATCCTTCATCACAAGTTCTCTCCATGTGGTGTCAATAGCTACTTTTGAAGTTGTAGAAATGTCTCAAGCTTTATAACTAACAAATTTTGCTATAACAGAGTAATACATCTCTTGTTATTGTACTACAGTTTTAGTAGCTAAGGGAAATTTTGGAAATTATCCAATATCATTGCTACCATCTGTAGAAATTGTAAATGTAACTGTTTCATCCTTTGGTAGCGGGACTATTTTACACTTTAAAAACAGATAAGCTTAGATTGATTTGCTACAGTGAAATGTAGTTATGGTTGACTCTAGAAACATTTCTATAAAGTCAGAAGTAAACTTTGTGCTGCACAAAGAAGTAATAAAGAAGTAATAATTTGTAATAAGCTGATACCCTAACATAGCCTCAGCCTTCACAACAGCAGTATTTGTATTAGAGGTGACAAAGCAGTAGGCCTAGATAAAAAAAACTTTTACTGAAATAGGAGAATATGTCTTATTTTTGCCAAAGCCAGAGCAATATTCGTGTCTTTTTATTGACACGCGTCATCTACAATACTCTCGGCCTACATGGGAAATATTTCTAACGGCACTTTTTAATTCATTGCTTTGATAATGCAAATACATTTTCAGACTGTGTGGCCCGTCTTGTTGTATAAAATTTCATATGCGGCCCAAAGCAGAAAAATGTTGCACACTCATTGTCTAATAGGTCTGTCGGAACGTTCAGCGTCAATAAGAAAACCCAGGTTGTTGCTTCACTAGTAGTCTAAGTCTAAGGGCCAACGTTTATCAAGATCGGATTCCCGATTTTCGCTTAATTATCCCTAATTCCTGGCGATATTTTAGAAACCTTGCTTGTTAAAGTTTTGTGTGTGTGTGCTGGATGACGAGCTTTAGTTTTTTTTATTTAATCAACGGTATTTTACTCACGGAAGGCCTACACCGCTTAGTCCCAGTAAAACTGGTAGAGCTACAACGTCGTTGATAATTGGAACAGAGGGATCTTGTACAATTACTAGACTCTAGTGTTTTTATTTTTAGCAGGCTGATTAAAAAAATTAATTTAGAAACTCATGTTAAACTTAGTGTCAAACATTGCGCGCTGTGTCACTTATAAAGAAAACGGAAAAGATTCCGACAATAAAAGAAAGTAGGAAATATACGGTAATAGTATTACTAATACCAACTACCGCATCGGACCGTAAAGGCCATTTACCGTATTTTTCGGACATTTTCGGTGGGATTTTTTAAAGCGCCGTTAAGAAAACGTAAACGTATTTTACCGAGTTAAAGAAAGGAACGAAACATTCGGGAATAGGCCTACTAGACTAGTTAAAAGTAGTTACCGTATCGGACAGTAACAACAATTAAACTTATTTTTCGGACATTTTCGGATAATTTTTGGTGAGCTCCTTTTGAAGACTCGCACTGGTTTGTTAATTATGCGAGCTCCTTACGGAAAACGCGATCAGAGGGTCGCACTGGAATTATTTTTTTGCGATCAGGTCCAAAAAAACGCGAAAATCTCGCGCGATCGCGCCCTAGAATTGACACTGTATTATACATCCCAAGTTGAAAGAAGGGTGAAATTACATTTAAAAACATGTCTTGGAACTGATGGTTTTACAGAGTAAAAACTTTACTTATGAACATAAGTATTCTTGGGCTTACAAAAAGCATCTCATTATGTAACATTTTTTTCAGAATAGGAATTGCCTATTACCTGTGCCAGCAATGCCACTCTTTTCAAGTCCAAAATTTGGTTCCACTGGCTTGCCATCTTTACATGCACTTAAAACAGTCTTGGTGTGGGCATCAACTATAGAAGGAGGGACCTCATCTTTCATCTTGGAAAATTCCTCTGCAAATACATTTAGAGATACATATATACATTAATACATTTAGAAATACATATATACATTAATACATTTAGAGATACATATATACATTATACTAAATATTTCTTTAACACTAATTTGAAATGAAAATTATAAAAATTGTAGAAAGTGCACACAGCTTATTCAAATATCAAGCCTTTACTGAGCAATCCATCCAAAAGCGGCCTAATATAGCGTTTGACAGCGCTCATGACAATTTATATATATAATAATACTTTCTAATTTAATTTGAGATCTCGCCAGTGTTTCGTTGGTTTATTTCCGGTTTACTTAATGTTCAAAGCATCTTTCGTATATTTGTCATCACTTTAAGCTTACTTGTTAATATTTTTATTTTTTTCGTAAAGTGGTGTGATGGAATTGTCAACAGTTAGTCATCAAGTTTGATAGTTAGGCATTCTTTGGGTTTAGTTTATTGGACATGGAGATTAGGGAAATTATTGAATCAGATGAAGTTAAAATAATAGTGACACAAGTGTAGTGTGTATAGTTTTTAACTTTCAGACTGTGAAGAAAGGGACACTGAAAGTGGTGAGTCTGATATTGAGCGGGAGGGGCCATATAGAGACCCCCATGGGTGGAAAAATGTAACATCTGATTAAAAAATATAATAATTTAGGAAACAAACTGGCCCAAATATGACTGTGTCTGATAAGTCTCAGTTGAGCTACTTTTATAAATGGTTTGAACAAGCAAAAATTGGTAAAAAAGCTTTTCAAGCAAATTAATAAGTGCCACATAAAAATCCTAAACAATCTTGCCTGCACAGAGATAGAAAATGCCCAGTAAAGGGTTAAACAATAATATTCACCTAAAGCTGCTTTAGCTGCTGCACTAGCCACTCTTGGATCCACCACTGAAGCCAAAAATGCCACAGTTGACATTATAGGATTACCACTTTTGGAGAATGGAATTGGCTGGTATACCAGAGGACCTGCAAATGAAGTACAATTGAGACTTGTAATGGACAAATGACAAATTGAAGACCATGGATGGCCATATCATCTATATTGTGGCAAAGTTTCATAACAAAAAGTATTAAAAACTTGGCAAGTTAACTTACTGCCTTTAATAATAAATAACATCTATTTTGTTTTAAGTTGCCAAAAATGTAACTAAATATGCTTTTTCATATCAAAGTTTTATATACAGCTTTTGACTGTATAAAATGTACAAGAGAGATTACCAAGCTGTCCAACATCATCTTCCAAGAATGGATCTTCAATGGGCAGCCTGAGGAAGTGTAAGATACATTCATCTTGTGTTCTGCTACCAACATGTTCACACACTTTATTCCAATCATCTTTGTACAGTTCTAAAGCTTCCAACAATAATAAAGTCTCCTGGTCTGTCCACTCCCTGCTTCTCATGGATGGGTTTTTGTCCTGCATTCGATAATAAAACAGATTTGTTAAACATTAACACTCAAACAACGGCTAACAAAGATATGGTACTCTGGTGCACCATGAAATAAACACATATAAAATGAACTTTAAAATTATTTTTTTTTGTACCAAACATCTTTTTTATATAATTAAATAGCATTTTAACATGTTTTGATAAAAAATATAACGTTTTAGTGAAATTTTAATTAAAATTGCGTTAAAAATAAATACACGAAATTGAGGGCGAATTATCGACGCCATATTGTCTTCTCGACAACAACGCGTTTCAACACACTCTGTAATTTTACGCTAAAATGGACTCCCATTCCGATTTTCAACCTGATATTCAACTGATTATGAGTTCTGGATTCCAACTAATGATTCTGGTCATTCGGAAGATGAAAATGATACTTTGCAGACTGATTTGAATGCATCGAACACTGACGTGTAAGTATGGCTTGTGACCTAGATTACTTTCTTTGTGTGTGGCTTTACGAAATATATTTGTAAAGGCCTTTTTACAAGTATTTTTTATGTTATTTTAGGTAAACAGTGTTTTTATATTTAGACCTATTTTCTATGTTACCAATTAGTTATTACAAAATGTTTTCAATATCGATAAAAGCGTGTTAGGCCTAAGTAAACAATATAGATCGGATCAGCTGTTTTTTGTTTACATCAAGCAGATGTGAAAAAAATTTCAATTTGGCTACAGTTGAATCCTATTTATATTATTTAAATGGCTCATGAGAATTTAGAATAATTACACTATTAATAATACATACATTTAAATTGCATTTTTTAATTTTTTGTAACTAATTGTGTGTGTTATTTTGACTGTTGCTATTATATAAATACTTATACTATTTTTTACTCTATTACAGTTCCTATGGACCTATGGCAATATTCCTATTGACAATGTCAATGTGGACACTATGCCTGAGCAGCCTGACCCATTTCTTCCTGTGATTGTTCCTGGAATACAACTGATGTTAGGACAAGGGATGAAGCCTGGAATTTTACAATGGCCATGGCTTTTTTAAAGCTTTATTTCACTTTAGATTTGGTAACTAAAGTGTGTGAGTTTACTATTCGGCATGAGAACATGTAGGCCCTACTCCAAAAACCTAAAGGTTGGTTTGACCCGACTGTGGAGAGTTTTATAGGTTTTGTGGTCTAATTATGTATGCATATATTGTCCCTTATCCAAATGTGGTTAGGTTCTGTTAAAAAAAAGTAGACACAAGTGACCAATTAATTAGTAAATATAATGTTTACGGAAAAGCAATAAGCATTGGAATACCATACTTTTTCATTTATTAGATATAGCTAGGGTAAATTCTTATATTTTGTTTCAAACTTGAAGGGATACAAATCCAGATTGGGTAGAATTAAATAGACTCATTAACTTATTAAATTTGGCCAACTGAGTTAACAATACTGGATAGATTTGGGAAATATTGGCATTTTTTATCCAATACCTAGCACTGCTAAACCACCAGTTTTATTTTAAGTATGCCATGGATCCAGAATTTTAGGCTAAACCGGGCAACTGTAGAGTATATTATGACAGTGAAAAAGTTGTGAGAAGAACAAGTGTAAAATGTAAGGTGTGTGAAATATTTTGTTTCCAGAAAGGTAGGTATTGTTTGTTTGTTTACCATAAATTGCTATAAATCAATACATATCAATGAATCTTGTCTTTTAAATAAATAATGTGTTACAGTACAAAAAATGTAATTTTCATTTGTGTATTCACTAGTATTCATAATTAAAAAATATCTGTAATTTTTTTTATATATTTAAAACAATCCAGTAACAATGCCCCCCCCCCCCCCCCCCGCGTAATTGCTAAAATAAAAAAATTAACTGATTTTAAAAGAAGAGCCATAAAAAAATAATTTCTATACATATTTACTTCAAATTTGTTTTATCTTGTGTAAAATTGATATTACTTTAATAAAATCTACATTTTGTTGACTTATGGGAGCCTAATTTGTTTTTATTATATGTGTAAATGTTGAAACTTTTTATTTTAACTATCTCAATATAATATTTTTACCTAAATTTTCTTTCATAAATTTTTTATTCTAAAACAAATAGGTTATTTTTGCCTTATAGCTTTTAAGTTCATTCATTTTGAAACAAAATAAGACCAAATACTTATATTTTATTCTCATATAACTTAAAAAATCAAGTCTCAATTGCCCCCCTCCCCTACTAATCGCTAAAACACATAAAATCTATTAATATTAAAAAAAAAATTCATAAAAAATTTTTTTCTGTACATATTTACTTCAAATTTGCTTTGTCTTGTGTGAAAATGATTTTACTTTAATAAAATCTACATTTTATTTACTTATGTGTTCATACTTTTTTTTTCTTATATTTGTGAATGTTGAATATTGTAATTTTAGCTAAAAAAAATTATTTTTTTTCCTACATTTTCATTCTAATTTTTTTTCTATTAAAATATATTAGATATTGTTTCTAATAACATAAAGGTTCATTCATTTTCAAACAAAATGATACCAAATACTTATATAATTAGCCAAATACAACTTAAAAATTTAGTCACAAAGATAAAACATTAGTTACAAAGAAAAAAATTGAAAAAAACTGCAGTTGTTTGAGAGTTAACATGTAAGCCAAACAATATTTCAATAGACAGATTCAAAGTATAGTTGGCATTCAATAGATTCAAAGTATAGTTGGCATTCAATTTATACCTGCAAGTAAATAAATAATTTCAAAACCAAATGCTGCTTAAATCTCTAAAATCATTTTAAAATTTACCTAAACTTTAAAATAAATTCCCTAACCAATTATCACCAGCATGTGTGAATTTCTTTATGTAAACTGGCAGCCTCCTTAGACAGTCCAAAAAAGACTTATTTATAGTACTTCTGATCAACCATACTCCAAAATAAAATAAAAAATATTAAAAAAAATATAAATAATCTGTACAACCAATAATTGAGAATACACTATATGTTTCTGTCCAAAACAAATATTCACTATAAACAAATATTCACTATAAACAAATATTCACTATAAACAAATATTCACTATAAACAAATATTCACTATAAACAAATATTCACTATAAACAAATATTCACTATAAACAAATATTCACTATAAACAAATATTCACTATAAACAAATATTCACTATAAACAAATATTCACTATAAACAAATATTCACTATAAACAAATATTCACTATAAACAAATATTCACTATAAACAAATATTCACTATAAACAAATATTCACTATAAACAAATATTCACTATAAACAAATATTCACTATAAACAAATATTCACTATAAACAAATATTCACTATAAACAAATATTCACTATAAACAAATATTCACTATAAACAAATATTCACTATAAACAAATATTCACTATAAACAAATATTCACTATAAACAAATATTCACTATAAACAAACATTCACTATAAACAAATATTCACTATAAACAAATATTCACTATAAACAAATATTCACTATATTTCACAATTACATTACCATATATACTCGCATAGAAGTCAAACTTTTTAAACAAAATTTTGACAGAAAGTAGGGGTGCAACTTAAACACCCAGGACTATTTTATAAAAGTAAAAAAAACATCACTACTAAGTCATAAAGTTTTCTGCATCACCAGTGTCATTGATTCTAGTGATGTAGAATTACTAGGATATGCATAGACCTACATTTTACATGAAAATCTTTCTGTAAGACCTTTGACTTAATTTTTAGATCTAGCCTGTAAATTTAATTCAAACTTAATGACATGAAAAGAACATTTGGTGTGTCTATTTTGTTTTGATAGTATGCAAGAGTATTGCAAACACAAAGAGAACTAGAGAAAAGGCTGAACCGAACAAAAGAAAACCCTCGCCAGTTTGGTCAGCTGATATCACTCGCTGAGTGATGTTTCTAACAAAAAGTCTGTTCACGCAAAAATATTTAAAACAGCACTTGATGTAAACATGTTTTAGACTACATCTCCAGTTGATTGCGAACAATTTTATGAATTTAATTTTGATCTAAGAACTTTATTATGAGAAAGAGAAACAGTTATAGCTTATAATATAAATAGTAATTTCTTTAACAAAAAGTAAAGAACAACTTTAACTTACTGGTACCGAAGGTTTAGTCAAGATTAGGGGTGCGATTTATATGCGGGGCAATGACAACACATATAAGAAAAATAACCCTAAACTAAGGGAGCAACTTGTACACCAGTGCGACTTATACGCGAGTATTAACAGTATTTTCATTATTTGTATATCTTGCAAACAAATAACACTTAAAACTTCCTATGGTATAATGAATTATAGTGCCCAATCCCAAGGCTAAAGCCAAATCTGTACAAATATGTACACATATCTTAAAACTGGAATCTGAAAGATTTTTTCAACTATTTTTCTATTCAACAAATTTTTTACTTTTACAGGTGACTACAACCCTGAGTTTGGTAGGTTCAATGTAGGTTTTTACTCTAGACTAAACACACATAGTTGTTGGTTTTATCTGTTTGCTAAGTTCTATGGTATAAAATGTGAAAAATAAAACACAAAACTTACCTTAAGAGCTTTCTTTGTGTAAATGTCAGTCTTTAAGCCAACACTTGACAACTCTTTTTTCTCATCAGTCTCAACCTTCTCTTTTCTTTCTGTAAAATCACATATTTCCTGAGCTGCTGATGGCTGAAACAGACAAAAAACTCATTATCATGAGAAATTATTGGTCTCTCTCCTCATCAAAACTCTTAGACAGCAACTGATAGACATGGTGCAGTTCACCACAACTATTGGACGTCTGAATCCTCCAAGTCATAACTTTGACATTTGAAATTTAGAAGTCACAATTTTTAATGTCTTCACTTCCCTGGGCATGATGCATAATAAGATTTTTTGAGTGTAGTAATATCTTCACAGAGACAGCGTAATAATGATTGTATTATCATGTATAATATAATATCCCAATTGAGTCAGAAGAGAGGGAGGGGGACGCCAAAGTTTAAATTGAAACTTCAAACAAAAATTTTATTTAAAAAAACAAAAGGAAAATCAGTTGCCAAAAATTTATTTTTTAATTCGTTATTGATAAAAAGTTCAATTTAACGAAAAGCAATGATTTCAATAAACCACTCTGACTTACCCTCTATGTAGGTTCTTAATAATAAATAAAAAGTAACACACTAGATATGTGCTCATTTCACCCACCCGCAATGCCAGTAACATCTCAGTTATGCCACTAAGTCAGAATAAAGTAAAACTTCAGTGTGGCCTAGGGTATAATTATGTCTAGTAAAACATAAGCCTTACCAAAAACACACCCTGCTTTTTGTGTTGTCCTCTCATTGGACAGTGTTAATTTATTGAGAAAGTTTTTCATAATGTTAAAAACATGTTTTGTTTAACCTTTTAAACACTTTAGACAAACCGTAATGAAGGTAAAGATGAAATGAGTACCTGATTGATTCGTGTAGAGTTGATAGAGGCAATACCAGATGGTGTGTCAGCTAGGATGTGAAAATGAAATGAGTACCTGATTGATTCGTGTAGAGTTGATAGAGGCAATACCAGATGGTGTGTCAGCTAGGATGTGAAAATGTGAGGTTGATGGTGGTCCCATAGGTGTGGGCTGACTATCAGAATCAACTTGATAATTGATCAGGCCCCACTGCTCTAAGAAGGCATGAACTCTACAATATAACATGATTGGAGGTCATTTATACCTTCACTTATATCAGATATAAAGATGTGTCAAATAAATATTATTAAAAACAAAATTGATAAATATAGGAATATGTCAGATACTATTCTAACAATTGAAAAGATTTACAATCTTAATCAAATGAAATTTAAAAGCAAAGGAACCAAAGATTCCATAAAAAAATACTTTACTTATCAAGTAAAAGGACAGGATGCCTAAAATAGGTAGTCTGCCCCAGGAAACTTGTTTTAACAAAAACACTGTTTCTGTTAAAAGCATGCAGTTTACTACAGGACTTATTACCTTATAATACAGCAAACATCACCAGCTAGATTCCTTCTTACAGCAGTGGATGTGAGATATTCTGTTGGGTTCAGGCGATAAGTGTCCAGCATAAAGTTGCGATAAGCAACATAGCTGAAAAAAAAAGATTACAGGAGATTGAAAGAAACAAATACTATTTAAACAACAATTTTAATAATTAACAGCAATATATTTAAATATACATTAATATCTAGCTTACTTTTTTGTGAGTTTTCACTAAGATATTTAGCTATTTAGCAGGATTTTTCACAGTGTACGGCATATTCATATGTTTTTTTTAAGTATATCTATTCTTTAATTATTTTAGCAGTACAATAAGTAAAAGTAGTTTCTAACCTAACCAATAATAAGTATCAATAGTTTTTCCACAAACGGGTTCAAGAAAATGTCACTACTCACATTTCTGGAGATTTTGATTTGTTCTTGCCATTAAAAAACTCTGGTAAGGCTCTTCTCTCTATGGCATGAATGGAATTATAGTCAAACCATGCGGAATAACTAGGCACTATGATGTGATGGGTCTGTTCAGTCAAGGTATCATCTCCTGTTTCTTGAAGCTCTTTCTTCTCAGTTTCTTCACTACCTGCTCCTCCAGCACCTTCTGATTTTTCTTGCTCAAGCTGGAAATAGTGTTGTGCTTGTTTTTAAGTCACAAAAATGTTGTTTTTAAAATAGACTTCAGAAAAAAATCTTTACCAAAAAAAAAAAAAAAAAAAAAAAAAAAAAAATATTTTCAAATGCAAATTGTTTATTTATCTGGACAGTTTATCTTAAGCTGAAAAAGTTACCCTTGACTGAAATTACTATTCAAGATTTTTACTAATTATTAATCAAATTATTTCTGAATCATTAAATAAATATAATTAAAAATAAATCTTTATAAGCAAAATCTAGTTTAGATTAAAATTGGAAAGACAATAGCTATGATGAATAACACTATGGTTCCAGTTCTGTCTACATCCCGTAATTATTTTTTAAAATATAACACCATGTATATTCAAACGCTCCCAATCTTTGTGCTGGACCTTTTAACAACACCAAATGACTATATACCTTTTCAGCTTGTTCTTCATCCAAATCCATTATAGAACCACCTTTAATTGGTGTAAATTCATCTTTACCTCCACGAACTACTGAGCCTACAAAATGTAGTGTTAAAAATATAACAGAATTTAAATACAACAGAATTTAAATAGTTTCAGAAACTTGTTCAAAAGCTAAATAAAAAAGCAAGAGGAAATCCAAACAAATGAGTACAAAGACAAAATAAAGAATTTCTAACTCTAAAGTCAAATATGTCCTGCTGTCTGGCTCAGGAAGTTGGAGATCAACAAAGGGGGATTGAAACAAATTACTAACTTTTGTGAATGGCTGCCTATGAAGAATACTGGATATTAAATGGTATGAAAAAATGGTATTAAATGGTATGAAAAAACTACAAATGCAACTGTATGGGAAAGGACAGCACAAATTCCAATAGAGAAAGAAATCTGAAAAAGAAGGAGATGTATAGGCCACACAATGAGAAAACCGACTACAAATTTGACTTGACAAGCTCTTGCATGGAGTCCACAGGGTGCAAAACAAAGAGGTAGACCCAAGAACACCTGGCGGATAGAAGTAGAAAAGGATGTGCAGTTCATCGGGAAGAGCTGGAAAGAGTTAGAGAGAAGATAGCCAAAGATAGGAAGACATGGAAAGAAATTGTAGTTGGTCTTATGCTCCACTGGAAGTTGAAAATGGTGAAGAAGACATTTCTATTCAGTTTGATAGATGCAATATAATAAAAGGTTCAATTATTTTCAAGATGTGATAGTAAATTAAACATCCTTCACTAAAAAAAATATACATCAAATCAGATGAAATAAATACCGTAAAATCTCGAATGTAAGCCACACTTTTTTTTACCAAATTTTTCCTAAGTTTGAATATCAACTGAAATAATTATGTGAGCTACCGTTAGCAGCATCACTGAATTGACTAGACGCTAATAACAAAGAATATCTGGAAATGTATTTAGATGTTGCAATAAACCTATTTTTATTAATGTTTTTATTTAACTAATTAAAGTCAACAAAATATCAGTGTTTTTTTAAAATACAGTTTACATCAAACACGGTACAGCTACGTTTTTCATATGTTGATTTTTCATGACCCCGGTTGTTATTTATTTACCTGCTTCAACATCCAGTATAGACCTTGGAAAGTTTTGCTTTTAAAAAGAGTTCCAAACAAGTAATGTGCCATTATTATTCAAATGAATATTTGGTTCTTTGCAAACGTTTTTACACACAAAAGAAAATTATATCCTTAAATGAATTCCACGCATCAGTCGTACAGTGCAGTTGAGAAACTTAAGAGTTGTAAAATAAGTAGAAGTTCACTTAGTTATTATATTGTCTAATATGCACATTCACATTACATTGGCTAATACACTACAATAAAAAAATTATAATATTGATTAAGAAATTATACAGGTAAACCAAACACATTTTGGGTGTAAAATAAGTAGAAGTTCACTTAGTTATTATATTGTCTAATATGCACATTCACATTACATTGGCTAATACACTACAATAAAAAAATTATAATATTGATTAAGAAATTATACAGGTAAACCAAACACATTTTGGGTGTAAAATAAGTAGAAGTTCACTTAGTTATTATATTGTCTAATATGCACATTCACATTACATTGGCTAATACACTACAATAAAAAAATTATAATATTGATTAAGAAATTATACAGGTAAACCAAACACATTTTGGGTGTGGCTTATATACATGAACTTCAATTTTACTTGCTTCCAAAGTATACCTGAGGCTTATACACAGGTGCAGCTTATAATCGAGATTTTAAGGTACAACTAACCAGGTTTCAAGTCAGGGGCTTCTGGGAGTCAGCGGCTGCCAGCCGTTCAGCCAATTCCCTGGATCTATTCCTGCCTTTAACCCTCTACATATTCCAACACATCTCAATTATTTAAGTCTAGTATTTAGTTTTTTACTTCAATGTGTTACAAGCAAACTATGTAAAATCAAATTTGACAACCAAACAAAAAATGCAGCCAAAGAAAAGGAATTTGCTGTGAATGTAAGAAAATGAAATAAAATACACTGCAGATTGCTGGTATATGTAGGTGTGGGTCATGCTCAGTCAGAAATAAAATACACAGCAGATTGCTGGTATATGTAGGTGTGGGTCATGCTCAGTCAGAAATAAAATACACAGCAGATTGCTGGTATATGTAGGTGTGGGTCATGCTAAGTCAGAAAAAAAAAATTATTTTTATTGGACTTAGATTAACCCTTTAACTCTTTAAGACCGGAATTATTTTCCTACTCCTGCCGGAATTATTTTTTCCGCACACAGTTTTTTGTATACATGCCTCTGTAAAACCTTTATAGTTTGTTTTCTATTGTTCTAAACCCATACATGTAATGAGTAGAAAAATAGGAAATTGAATGGGCTTTACAGTGATATAATTTTTTAATCATAATATATTCATATAGAAAAGATATTTTGCATAATATTAGGGGGAGATAATAATAATTATAATTTAAAAAATTAAAATTTTACTTAATGAAGGCGTTAATTAAATCTAGCTTCTTTTTTGCATACACATTGTCATTAAAATATAAAGTACATTTAATTCACCACACTAAGAATCTTTCAGAATGAAAACTGATGAAATAGTTTTTGAAATATACACATTTTTATTAACACCCCAAATAAGAAAAGGGGAGACGCCCCCCTTTCAGCTGGGTCTGTGGCAACTAATGTGTCAGTGTCCGACTCACTAGAATAATCTGAAGACAGAAATGAGCTTTCAGAAGATTCCACTTCACTATTTCCCGATTCTCGCATTCCTAGAAATAAATTCCTAGCTTGATCGGCTGTAAAGCAGCGAGGCGGTCTAGACCCAGACGAAGAAGCAATATCAGCCATGTTGAAATATAAACAAAACACACAATTTACGATACTGACCTTTTTTAAAAAATTCTGACAATTTTAAAACGCTTGTTCAATGCAAGATGCAAGAAGTAAACAAACTTTAAAATGGACGCCTTAAAGATCCCAGAAGTCATTTAGACGATTAAAAACGTGTATCAGACAAAACAACGAACTAAACATAGAAAATACTATCGAACGCTCAGAGCGTTGTTACGGTAGCACAGGCCTTAGGGCCGAACGCTGGGAGCGTCGTTACGGTGTTATTGAGTTAAGCCCTTGCGCCCGGTAAACCGGTGTAGCAGTAATCGCTTCATAGACCTAGCTCCCGGTAAAGCGGCATAGCAATAGTACAGCTACGTGGATTGGTTTAGTCTTGCCTATAACAGCCAATCAGATGTTTTGTTGTAGCGTGCTTAGGTAGTAGTTTATCAAAGATGTCTGCTTCCTTGTTGATTGTGTGTTTACATTGAGTTTGTGATGAAAATTTTCAATTTTTTGGTCATGAATCGTGACAAGCCTCAACCTGGTCCATGGGACAAAACGAAAACGTACTTCCTTGTTCTCAACACAAGAGATTATTGGTTTTTTTGAAGATTTGTCATACTAAAGTTGAATTTTGGCGCTATAATTCAGGTAGACCTATTCTTTTACTTGCGTGTTCAATTTCATGCTATCTTTGACGGTTTTTCTCAGTGGTCGCTCAATCATGATTTATTGCGAAATAGGCATAAAATGCGCAGGAGCCCAGGCATAGGGTAAAAAGAGGCACAGGGGAGAAGGGCTCAAAGGGTTAAGCTTTAAGAAAATAATTTTTCTATGTATCTTTCTAAGAAATAAGCTTCTGAGCCTTTTAAGTAAAAAAAAATTAGTGATTCAGATTACCCAATGGTTAAAAAAAAAAACACAAAGTCATCCTACCTGGTTTAGGGTTATGAACTTCCTGTATGTTGGTTTCTGGCTGAGGGTCATCCATTTCTTTAGTACTGTCCTCCTCATCTTCTTCCCATTTACGTTTCTTACTAGCACCTATGGCAGCAGCCCTGGAACTGAAAACAGAAAGTCATCAGCCGTTATTATACACCACCATAAGGCTGAGCTAGGCAAAAAATGGGTAAATTGCTGTGTTACAAATTGTAAATATTTAATCAAATGTTATTATCAATAATTATTAGTTTAGTATATATTAAGAAAATGTTATTGCAAAATATGTAATAAAATCAAAAGTTTACAAAACCTAAACCAATTCCTTTTGGGGTCTTTGTTTCAATCAATTACCTTTTCCTCTTAATCTTCTCCTGAGGGGGAGATGGAGAGCGTTTTCTCTTGCTGCCGCCCTTTTTTGGGCGACGTGATTTGTCCACTTCTGGGCTGTCACGAATCTGATGCGACAAAAAAAAAGGAAAATACATAGCGATTATAACCCAGCTCAAATTTGGTACTAGCTGCAGCTCAAATATTATAATATATAAAACTCACTAGTTCAAACAATATGTTAAAACATAAATGAATCCCTGTATAAACTTACATCATCAGCCCAAATATTATAATATATAAAACTCACTAGTTCAAACAAGATGTTAAAACATAAATGAATCCCTGTATAAACTTACATCATCAACAGTCAAACGAACTTTCCCAGATTTTTTTGATTTCTTACTATCTCCCTGAAAGAATAGACAAATAAAACATTACATGAACATACTGCTACAAATATTTGTATTTGTTTTTAATAAGAAGATTTAGAACATACTTTGAATATTTTTCAAACCAGCTATTACTAGTAGTAGCTGTTTTTTTTAAAATACAATTCATAATTACACCGTAAAAGTTGAAAAAAAAAAACAACAACTACTTACATTATTTGATTCATCTTCAATGATATAATCTTCTTCATTCATCCACTCATTAAACTGTTCTAAGTCCAAAAGCCACCTGGCACACACCTGAAATTGGAGAAATATTGTACAACTCTAAACCTAGCATGTACCTTTTATTTAAGTTTTCAAGTGTAACATTTTGTTCAGAAAAAAAAAGACAAACAAGCAAAAAACAAACAGTTGTAGATGTACCTCCCATTGTTCAGGGGCATGAGTTTGATCAAAGTCATAGTCTATATTCACATCAGTCACCCAGGAATCATAACTGTAAAAAAAGAATTAATAATGTCCAAACATTAGTTAACTATTTCTCCAAGTCTAGCAAAACACCAAGGTTAATTAAAGTACATTTGTTAGCCTTTTTTTTTTTAAAAAAAAAGGGGAAACAAAAGAGATATACAGGAGGAAAATAATGGAACAATTTTAATGATCCAGTTAAAGGTCTCAAGTTTATTGGGTAATAATGGGTTCAAATTACACAATCTTGAAAAAAAAAAATTGGCTAAAAATCTTTTTCTAATAATATTTTTACAAGTATAGCTTTCCCCCCCCCCCCCCCCCCCCCCATTGGCCTTACTATCAAATGTACATAAAGTTTAAATAAATACCTGTCTGGGTAGTACCACCAGTGAATGCCATAACCTTTATCTCTTTTGAATGTTGGTCTGAAGTACTCTTCAGCTGTTGAAAGCAAAGTAATTTTTTAGTACCGATATCGAAAATACATTGATGGTAGACATTTTATACTATTTAATTGCAAAAAGGAATTTAAAAGTTACATAATAACTAAGACATTACATAACTGAAATACTATTTAAAATCAAATGTTAACCAGAATTGTTATCTTAATAGAAGTGGAAGGTTTTAAAATAAATGAGAAGATTTAAAACTTCAAAATTAGCAAATGCTGTAAAAATAAAAAAAATTAAACTTGTACAAATAAAGTCTGAGAAAAGTAGGATGTGAAGTTCATTTAGTTGTTTACTTTCAGAATGAGTTGAACTTTGTGGATTGGGATGCAGAACATGGGTGGCAGATTCTATTTCCTCCACAAGCACTCCCTGGTGTCTCTTGATGATGTCCTTGAGCTTTGGCATCAACAGTTTATCTAATTCAGGTTTGATATAAATCTGGGGTAGAACAAGGCACTTGGAAGTGACTAAAGCCTTCTCCACTTGCAAAAACATTTCCACATTGCGATCCATGCGAGAAGGGGATGCAAAATCAAAGCGACGCCTACCAATAAAATGTATAAAAAATAAACACAGTGCTTCAACACTTTAAAAATATTAAAATTAAAATGCCTTAAAGTCATGTCATATCTACTCACATAAAGTTAAAGATGATAAACCAACAAAAGTTGTAGTTTAGAATTTAAACTTACTGTACTAATACAGAGCTCACCTTAATTAAACATCAATAAAATTTTAGACTATTCACAGATATGATTTTAGTTGTTTCTTTTTTGCCGACCCCCAAAAAATTAATGAAATTCTTTATTGACAATGGATAATTTCTATGTGAAAGCACAGTTTGTCCAAAAAAAAAATTTGATTTGATTAATTTATCATTTAAAAAGAATTTTACAAATTGGCTCACAAACGTTTTTAACATATTGATGAAAGAAAAGCTTTTTATATAATTTTTTAAGATTGATAGCTAGAGTTGTATTGTTTTTAACTACATTTGTTTTAGTAAGCTTGGACAAGTAAATACGTCCAAATTTGTATCGAATTAGTAAAAAAAAAATAATTGTTTTTAATTACTTAGAACATTTATAAATTTGACAAATATTAATTAATTTGACAAGAGTTAGGTTTGGAGAAGCTCTTCAATTACTTACCATCCTTGTTCACTTTTAAATTTGTAAACAGCTTGTAAAATCTGGCAAAGTCCTCCACCAGGCTTAAAATCAAGGAAATTTTTGAGCTGTAAGAAAATATTTAACAAAATTATTTTTCCATGTGCATACATGACCTTAAAATAAAAATGCACTTAATCATCTGAGTAACTCTAACACACTGTTATTATCAATAAAAAAGTATTCTATAATTGTGTTTAGAAAGTTATTTGAAATAAAACTAAATTTCCTTAGAAAACCAAATAAAAAAAAAGTAAAGTACCCTTCGGACCAAAGTGATCATAGGGCCGGTGAAGCAGCGTTCACCAGTTTCTGTGGCCACGGCATACTAGGGGATGTGGGGCCAGCACAATGCCCAGCCGCCTTTACTTTACCCCAACTAATGTCAGGTACCCATCAGAGCTGGGTAGACTCAGGGACACCCTCAAGTCCTGGGAAAAAATCCCGGCTTCACCAGGATTTGAACCCAGGACCCTCGGATCGCCAGTCGAACGCGCTGCCGCTCGGCTACCGTGCCCCATAGAAAACCAAATACAATTTAGATATTTGTTTATCAATTTCAGTTGATACTGCAATGCATGGGTGCAAGTGCTGGACCCCCATCTGGCCTGCAAGCAAGAGTTCACAATGCCAAAAAGCCTGCAAAGTTTCTGCCTAAAATCATATACTTGGCGCTCGTGTCCGCATTCATATATATGTGTGTATATATATATATATATTATATATCTTCCCTTCCTTTGGAAGGGAAGAAACCAGCCCACGACCAATTCTGCCTTCTTGTGCCAGACATGCAACAAAGACTGTCACTCTATTGTGGGCTTGTACAACCACAGCAGAAGCTGCAAGGCCAGGAACGCACATTCCCCAAGGGCACACAAAATTCTGTCGTCTCGCGAGACTAATGGAAGCCATCAACAATATATAGAGATAAAAACTTATAATTATAATCAATATATTATTTGTAACTGATTTAAAATTAATGAGATTAAGCCTATTCAAATTATGATACCAACTATTTATAAAATAATATATTATAATTGTGCAGATGTTTTTCTAATTTTTGTTTCACTCTTTTAATTTTAGTCAGTGTTTGAATTCTAGGCTTAGGCCAATGAAAATTAAATCTCATGAAATAGTTTATCTTAACTCTCAGGTCTGAGATACCTTAATTAATTAAGGGTAACTTGGTATATAAACCTCTTATATATGCCTTATTAACTTCCCATCATCTATAACGGACTAACAGTAACAGCAAAATAAAAACTTCAGATCTTATATATAGTTTATAGGCCTATATAGTTCATTGATATGAATTTACATTAAAAATCGTTTGGCTCTTTTCAACTTTGCTTCTTGTTTTTTTTTAAAATACATTCTTATATTTCTGATATTGTCAGGAGAAAAAAAGATCGCCTATCCAGCATTTTTTTTTACAAATAGCATACGATCCCCAAATTCTGACAAGGTCGCTGCGCTGTGTAACAGGTCACTTAGCTTGTAATAATATTACTAACAATGTAGGGCCTACAGCGAGCTCAGTGTTCTACAAAAACCAGTTTATAAAGATGATTTTACATCATTGATAGCAATAATTGAAACCCTGACGTTGTGCAGAGATAAAATCAATAAATAGTTGTTTTCGTTGTAGTAGGCTGATAAACAAAAGTTTTATTGTAGGGCTAATGAAAACAATGAGTTTTGTATATCGCCATTAGTTAATTAAAACGTCGGGAATTTAAAAGAAAGCTGTGGTTGCGAGTAACGCGTGACGTATAGATCGACCTAAATACAAATTTGCGCCCGAGTCCAAAAAAGCTACATTACGAGATTGCGATAAAAAACGTTTTTAAAACTCTGGAGCAAAAACTAGGGAAACCCTGACCTAAAAATAAATATAGAATCATGCATGCGCAATACTTTGGTAATTTCCTGTTGCTCTTTTTATTTCGCCTTTGAAGTTTTCATGAAAGAAAAAATACGATCATTTATAGTTTGTTACGGCCAAAAAAGTCTAATTTTGGTGCAACGAGTTCTACTATAAATTACGAATTCAGTTGACCGCGATTGGCCGGCGGACAAGTTTCCCAAAATTTAAATTGGCCGGCATGCCGACCATAGCAGACACTCTGGCACCCATGATTTAAAACATAGTTTTAATAAAAGGAACTACATGTACTGCGCATGTCCACAATAATATATTTCAGTTCCTACTTCCAATTTCCGACAGAAAAACACTCGCATTTTTGTAATCGGCGAAAAAAAACGGACGAAAGGAAAAACAAATCATCGGAGAAAAATTATCGGCGGAAATTTTTTGGAATATTTGGCGGAAAGTCTAGTTAAAACGGAATATGTGGATTTCCGCCAAGAGGAGAGTATAAAACTTACTACAAAAAATTAATACAACATAACACAGCTATACAAAAAAATATTGTCAATTTTAAGCGGATTTCATGTTAAAATAATTTTTTAAAAAGAGACATTTTTTATTATCATTGTTATCAATAAAACATCTACTGGTTTCGACCCTAAATGCCAAATAGAAAGAAAACAAATTATCAACCCCAAGATGCAAAAAACTTCTAATACAATTTCTTTTTTAAAATACACAATTTAATTTCAATCTTTCTCATTAGCTTTTGTTGTAATTCACATTGAGAATGTTTTCTTAAAATCGTACTTAAAAATATCTATAAATAAAAAGTTTTTTGAAGAAAATTTTTTTTGCTAGAGGCGAGATTTAAATAATTTAATTACCGGCAACTTTGTCAAGGCTGGATTTGGTACTTGTCTGCCAAAGGCTTCCTCTTGAAACTGAAGCAACTGCACCAAAAGTGTTGCTAAATTTTTGTTCGTTGGTGGATCTGCTTGAACATACTGAAGATAAACAAATAAATATTATCAAATTTCTAGACTTTAAATGTTCACTTCTACAAGTAACAAGTCAAATATCAAGTGTAGCAAAGTATTGTTGGAACAGTGTGCTTTGAACCAAAATTTTTATTAATTTACATTTGTTACATTTTGAGAATCTGAAATATAATATGGAGACATGGTGGCCGAGTCGTAGCGCATTTCGCTGGCGTACCGAAGGTCATCGATTGACTCATGGTGAAGGCTAGGATTTACTCTCGGGTCTAGAAGGTGTCTATACAGCTCTGATGGGTGGGTACCTGACTTTAGTTGGGGTAAAGTATAGACGGCTGGGCATTGTGATGGCCCTAAAATACCCTAGTATGCAGGGGGCCACAGAAACTGGTCAACACAGCCCATGGACATAGTCGACATGGATCAATTTGGTCAGACATGATACTTTACTTTTTTCCTATAAAGTACAAAATAGCGTCGTTGCAAGTGCAAATTTTTTTTTGTATCAAAATGTTCCTTGGGACATTCCCCAAGATGTCTAAAAATATCTTGTAGTATTGTCTAATAGATTTTCTCCAATTTTATTTCTAAAAATAACGGTGACAATTTGTTCACTCAATCTATGCAGTTTTATGCTTCTCCTGAAAAATTTGCTTTTTTTTACTGAAAATATTAGGGATAGTAATTTAAAAGAAAAATTGTAAAAATAGGCATGTCTTTTTATTTAACAAAAACGTAAGGAATATCCTTGGTTGAGAATGGAACACCCGTCGCCTGCATGTGTCTAAACTATAATTATTGCATTTTATTAACTGAAAACATTTAATTTTATGAAACTTAAAGGCTCTGCAGTTGGATATGTTAACCACTAGCTAAGGAAACACGATAAACATAGGTCTGCCAGAAAAAATATCTCTCATATTAGTTGCTTGATGTCCGGCGGACACTTGACTTGCACGCAGAGACAATATGTAGGTACTTTGATTTTGGCCTTAACTTGACCCGGAAATAGCCCTAAGTGTAGCCATAAGGTAAAGGAACCCGAATTTTAGTCAGCCCTGGTCATGGTGTCTATTTGAAAGCATAGTGCTGTTAAGATTCTGTACATTTCAATATACACACGATGTAATTTCACTGCCGATAACCTAACCTTTCATAAACAACTTGGAAATCCTGCATACTTTGTGTTGTTATGGAAAATTTTTCAAGTTCAAAACAAGGTAAGATTTTACTTTCAAATTTTTTTAATTTGGTATTAGATGCCAAAGTTTTTAATGATTTTGCAGACGCATATACATAGTTACTTTACTTTTATGCTATTTTTATGGAAATAAACAATTCAATTTTGAAAATAAAAGCCCCAAATCGAACATATCGGTGGGTAACCTATTATCGATAGCTGCCGTATCAATCTAAACAATGTCGGCACTTCTAGTAGAATTCTACTGATGCACTATCCCAATGAATCTAGTATTATTTTGCACCATCTCTACTTAAATAAGTGTTTTTCTAGCTAGTTTTAAATGGTGCATTACATTACTAATGATATTTTATATAAAATATATTTAAATACAAATGTCATAAAACTCATACATTATAGGATTATATTTAGGCTATTTATAAAGGCCTAGGGCTAGGGCTTTTTAGTAGGCGTAGGCTTTCTTAACTAGTCTTTTCTCCTATTAAAATTAATTTAAATACTTTACAGTTTTGTTTATTTATATAATAAATACTATACAGTTTTGTTTATTGATTAAATACATCTATATTGATTCCAAATTCAACATTTATTTTTAACAAATTCATAGTATAGTCTTTCTTTCTCAATTTGTTTTTGTTTAGAATTATGAAATAAATTTCATTGTATAGTTAATACTTGATGAATGGTGAACATTAAATCAAATTTCTTTTTTTTCTTCTTCAGATTTTTATCATTAAGTAAATAATTAAAAGGGCAGAGGATCTTGGTGAACTATCTGACTTCTGTACCCATGAGCCGACGAAGCCGATTCAGACCACTGGGCCAACGCATGTGACTGCAGACGCCGTATGCCCTCTCTGAGGGCATTTGGGTGAGGAGTGCTACTAGCAGCTGGACCAGGAGTAGAGCTGCTTGTATGGTTCATACCAATCTCATTGGTTTTGCACACCCCCACCACCAAGCTTTGGTGCCCCCCCCTTCTGGGGGGCATGGTGCCACGTCAGGAAGGGTACACAGTCATTGTCCTAATACGACTGGTTTTAAAGGTAGACATCTCTGCTTTAGACAGGGATATCCTTGTGTCTTACAAAATCTACTTGGCCAACACACCACCAACCAACATCACAGGAATACGAGGCAGGCCCTGCATGTCTCGAGGGGTAGTACAAATGTGCATTTTGTAGATTTAACTTGCCACTTTTTAAATATAATTTAATTGTCTATGTCTATATGTTTTAATACCAAATACATTACAATGATTAATATCAAGATTGTATAAAAAGGGCATATTGTTAACATTATAATAAATGAAATTGTAACATACTTTAAAAATTGTTTTAGAGTTCATCATTTTTTGCTTATAAATAAATTTTTGTGATTTTTCATTTTACCATTATGCACTAATTATTATATATTTTATTATATTTAAGGCTCTCTTTCACCAGCCATGTCAATTTTTTTACTTAAACATAAAATATATGTTATGAGACCTTTGCCTACAAATAATTCACCTTCTTTCCCTAATAGTTTTCGAGCTATTTAGTTTTTAAAAACGTGACGCTGTATTTTTTCCGCCCCTATTTTCATAATTTTTTTCTCATTATTAATCAAAAAGCTTTTCAAATCTTTGAAAACTTAAATTATAAATAAAGTTTTAATCATGATAAATCACTGTATCAAATATTAAAGCATTATCTCAAATGCTTTTTTAGTAATTATGTTTTTAATGCCAGTAACTCAATTTTTCGGTCACAATTTTGAACAAATTTTCTATAGTAAAAATAGCCCCCTTTTGCAAGCGGAAAAAAAATCATAATTCTGGTTCTAATTAACTTAAAAAGATAAATGAAGTGTCATTGGAAAGGTCTCATCAAGCTCTATTCAATAGTATAAGTCTTGTACATGTAGCCTTATTTTGAATTTTGTATCAAAGTACCTACAATATGAATATCTCCCAGCCTATTCAGGCAATTTCAGATTCCAGGCTATTCTGAGTAATTCATCTGATCACCAAAGCCGAACCTAATCTAAGCCTAAACTTAAACAAGTTAAACACTCTACCTCTGTTTAATTTAGCCCCTATTTCATTTGTGACAATTTGTTTTTCATAATAAACTGAGGCCTAACTATAATACAGTGCACAGTACACACTCACTACAGGACAACAGTTGTAAAACGAGGTAAAAGATAAAAGTGTCTAAAGTCTAAACTTTTGACATAATAATCTAAATCTACAAAAAAAGTTTGCAACTGGAAGTCAGTAAGTCAGTGGAAGTAATTTGTAAATCATCTCTAGACTAAGTAAAAGTAAGTCTAAGTTAAGACTAAGTCTAAGACTCTAAGAGTAAGAGTAAGACTAAGACAAAGACTAACACGATAAAGGGTCCATTGCACAATAAAATAGTTCGTTCTTTTAAACATATATTTAAATGCATACTTTTTTGCAGTTTTTTAACAACCACGTCCGCACAGGATCAAATTGGGCTATAGTTTCTTGTGCTTCAAAATATTTAACATTTGGGCCGCCGTCTTTTTTCCTTTGCAACGCCATTTTGTTTGATTTTTTTTTCTTATCAAAGCGTGTTGTTTGAGACCGCACAAAATCACTGCCCTGCATAAACGGTTTAAAAAAAAAAACAAGATTATGGAAATACTGACATTTTCTATGCCAAAAATACCTAGAAATACCTAGACATCAAGTGACCTGTGGAATGGTCAGGCCGTCAGGCTAGTAGTGTTATTAGAAAAAAAAAGTTTTTTAAGCTTATTATTTAATCAGCGATCGGCAACCTTTTGTAAATAGTGTGCTAAAAAAAGCTTTCTAATTTCAGCGTGCCAATTGCCCTAAGAGTCAACCCACTCCACCAATCCGGACTGTCAACCAAAAACCAACTGACAGTTCTCGGGTTCTAACCCTGCCACCGGCGGATCCCTGTCGCCCTGCAGGGGTTTTGGGCCTAGTGAACGTAATAATATTCTATCAAGAAGGAACGTCTGTAAACTTATAAGAGATAAGAAACAATTTCGTGTAAAAGCTACTTGAATTGCCCCCCTTTTTTTTTTTGGGGGGGGGGGGGGGTCTTTTGTGTGCCATTGCAAACCTCTCTGCTGTGTGCCAAGTTTGGCACGAGTGTCATCGTAGGTTGCTGACCCCAGATTTAAATTATTAGAATCAGATCTTTGATGTTGTCTGCATTTACTTTCTAGCCCTGCCCTAAATCTCTCTTAAAGTATCGCGGACTTGAACTTGGCTTATTACCTTTGTTACGTACTTTTTTAATTGCCTTATTTTCTCAGCTTCCCCTTTTAGCTGACCTTTACTTTCATTGGTTGAAGTCAGTGATTGGCCTAGCGTGTGAATGTGTTACGAGTGGACACGGAGCTTACTTTTTTAAGTCGTCGTGCTGTGCGGTTGTTCTTCTGTTTTATGTACATGTTTGTTATTGAATTAAAGAGTTTTCATTTAAACGCAATGAGTCGACTTCGTCTATGAATTAAAGTTACAGCTAGTATCCATTAGAATCAAACTAATCATCATCCCCTAGATCCAACGCGTTACACCTTTATAGACCTTTTTAGTTTGACCCCGGAAAAGGGGCGTGGCCTTGCTACCTACCGGTACGAATCTAAGCTTAGCTGTTTAGGCCTAGCGGCATAACTATAACCGCCATGTAGCCCTAGCGGCATAACTATAACGGCCATGTAGCCCTAGCGGCATAACTATAACGGCCATGTAGCCCTAATCACGACTAATGGCATAGGGGCATAACGTACGTCACTCTTCTCTTCTTAGTTTACTCAATCGTGTTTATGTGTAGCCTATATACAAATCATGTTTAGATGTCACCAAAGCAGTCGACCATATTTAGGCCTATAACCTCTGCTCCGGAGTTAGGCCTAGGCGCTGTATGGAAAAGACTTGTAAGAAGTTCACTGCTCGGGGAATCGAGAAAAGCGGGCGATTTATTTATGGTCGTGTAACTTACCATTCTACAATATTCGTATTTGGAAAAAGAAAAAGAGAAATGTTGACTGTTTCGAAAGCCAGCTTGTGCAATGGCTATTATTGCCACCATCGATCAAGGCCAAAATTAGGGCCCTGGTAACATATAAAAAACGATCCAACAAGAAAAACGTAACACATCTGAAAGCGTGCAGAAGCAAGAGCCAGAAAAGTACTAGACAATGCACGAACAACTTTTGTCAAGAGATCTGCCAAGACATTCAGGCATGTGCGGACAGCGGAAACCCAAGAGGAAGCCATGAGGATATTTAAAAAAAAACGCTTCTGGTCCACTCAAGTCAAAAGATGGGTTGGTTAGTTGGTTACTATAAAAGACCGTTTCTCACCGATGGAACGATGGGCGGAACACTGTGAGAACATAGGCCTATACCTGACAGAAAACTTAATCTCTCCGACTGCGTTGGCCTGCGTTCCAACACTGACAATAGGCCAATGGAAGATCTGATTAGGCTACTCCTACTGAGAACAAAATTACCTTGACCATCGATAGGCTGAGCTCAATCGCGGTGAGGCACCCAAAAATGAAGGCTTCCCTGCTGAAGTTATCTAGGTAGGAAAACCTGCCATAGTGAAGCCGCTCCACGAGATGGTCTATCGGCACTGGGAGGAACTGTCCATTAGGATTAAAGGGGTGCAAATATTGTGACCCTCTACAAAAAGCATAGGGGATCGCTCTGACTGTAACAACTACAGAGGAATATCATTGCTGAGTATAGTGTTCAAAGCCTATGCCCGTGTAGGCCTACTACTAAAGAGGTTGCAAATACTTGCCGAACGGACGTTATACACAGAGATCAGTGCGGTTTCAGGGCACTGATATGATTATCTCACTTAGACAATTGCAGGGAAAATGCCACTAACGGAAGCAACCATTAAACATTGCTTTTATCGATTTGACCAAGGCATTCTATCTGGTCAATAAAAGTGGTCTTTTTTACTTTGCTCGAAAAATCGGTTGCCCCAAACAAATTGCTGAAATGGTGACGTTCTATCACGATGACCTGCACGGCACAGTTCAGTTCAATAATCAGCCTCCAAGTCCTTCCCCATAAAAAGTGATGTAAAACAGGGACACTTTCTGGCTCCAACACTGTTTGACATTTTCTTTTCTGAAGCTCTTTTGGTGTGGGCCAATAAATAATGCAACTGTTTTTTCATTTACTAAGACATCTGTACTAAATAATGAAACTGTTGTTTCATTCACTAAGACATCTGTACTAAATAATGAAACTGTTGTTTTATTTACTAAGACATCTGTACTAAATAATGCAACTGTTGTTTCATTTACTAAGACATCTGTACAAAATAATGCAACTGTTGTTTCATTCACTAAGACATCTGTACTAAATAATGCAACTGTTGTTTCATTTACTAAGACATCTGTAATAATATTAATATAATATTGTGTAATAGCTTTATGTTAAAATAATTTTATAGAAATGAAATAAATTTCCATTTTGACCAAAATGGTAAAAAAAAAATACATTTCTAAAATAAAGTTTGTAATATTGTTACCATTTTCAGAGTTCAGAAATATCTATAAAAACAAAATATGAAAAGTCAATCCAAAGACTGAATATTATTATGACTCTTTAATTTGAAACTGGTTATATAAAAAGAAAACAAAATGTTATAAATTATTTTATGTTTCTTATAAAATCTATCTTGTGGTCTTAGGCAGTCAGTTGAAATTAATATACTGAAGGTCTCGTGTTCCATTACACATACTAAAGTCATGCAGAAGGAGGGGAGGAAGGGCTGCTGATGGTAATGGACCATATCCCTGAATCTACTAACCTTGATAGGTACCTGACATTATTTGGGCAAAAGGGTATTGAACTTACCACACAATCCCCTTGTACTTGTATACTATAGCTTCATAGACAGTAAATGCTGTTTTAACTAGCACTATAGACCTACAAGGTCTGAATACTAATCCATCTAATGACAGTTTATTTCTTTAAGGTGTTTGATGATAAATGTTGTCCTATTGTTTTAAAAATATTTCTTCTAAACATTTTCTGAAATTTTAAAAAACTTTGGTCATTATATTTTATGGTGACTTTAATTTGTATTGTAATGTTTGATAATACTTAAACAAAAGAAAAAAAAAAAGATTTTCTCTTGAAAACAAAGTTAACCAGCTTGTTAACCCTTTAGTTACCACAGAGGTCACATTGACACCTTGGGTTTTGTAGATTTAACTACAGAAGATATCCAATCATAAAATTTAAGATAGTGTCAACCAAAATATGCAAAGTCAGTCACACTGATCTATAAAAAGAATGGATTAGGCATGCAAGTTACATTCTTGAAGAAAAATAAAAGACTATCACTTATCAATGAAATTATATTTCCTAAACACTGACCTGTAAATACATTTTTATCGTATGGATTTTTTCGAATCATAAGTGGTTTATTCCTGTTACTCGCTTATGTGGATAAGTCAATAGTGGAAAAGGAAAATTCATTTGGACTTCAATTTGTGCATACACATTTAATATGGAGGCGCTATACATTCTTTTTACAGATCAGTCAGTATTTTTTTAAAAACCTTTCAGAAATTAAAGTGTTCAGTAAAAATAAAAAGGTAGAAAATAAATAATTTTGGCAACCTTTCCATATCGTATGCTTTCTTTGAAAACATTTGAATTCAACTTTATGTTGTGACAGCTGAACTTAGTGTATATATAAGACTAATAGTATAACATGACTACTAGTACTAGTATGTTAAAAAAAAAGAATGTAATATTTTGTGATTTTCATGCAACAGGTTTTTGTCTGGCCAACACATGTAGACTATGTCAACTGGTGAACTTTGAACTTTAACTAGTAACAAAAGAAAATAAACTTTGTATTTGTTCACCTCAATATAATTTGAGCATAAGTCAAGAAATTCAAATAGTTCTCATATCTACATATTAATGGATGTCTAGTTTCCAATACAAACATTTCTGATCAAATCTGTCACATTGATTTCTACAAAGTTAGGTTAGGGAGGGAGGTCTTTTAAAAAAAACCATAAATTTGTATGATTTTTTGGTCTTTTAAAAGAAATAATTTTATTAAAATCTCAAGATTTTCAACCTATCAACGCCATAACTAATTTTGTTTAAATTTAAAACTGCCTCCAAAGTTATTTATGATAAATAATATAATTGACTTAATTAAAAAGTTCCATGTATGATCAATCAAATTCTGGTTTGATTTTCTTTAAACTTGACATGTAATTGTAATAATTCTCTGGTTGCCCCTTGCAGTCTAGGAGGTTGTCAAAAGCCAAAACTTTGGTTTAAGAAATAACAGCATGTATCTTTGGTTTAAGAAATAACACCATGTATCTTTGGTTTAAGAAATAACACCATGTATCTTTGGTTTAAGAAATAACACCATGTATCTTTGGTTTAAGAAATAACACCATGTATCTTTGGTTTAAGAAATAACACCATGTATCTTTGGTTTAAGAAATAACACCATGTATCTTTGGTTTAAGAAATAACACCATGTATCGTGAGTCTGGCTGGTCATGTGGTTAGTACAGTGGACTGTCAACAAACAGCCCGACCGCCACACCAACCAATCCCTGCCGCCCTGCAGGACTACTTTAAATTAAATAAAATGCCAGCTTGTTATGTGACCGTTAATATACACTTTTTTTTAATCATATATAAATTATAATACAGATTTTTTCAAATTTAATACAGGACTCATTGCACAATAAAAGTTCTTAGTTTAAATTGTCATTTAATACAGGACTCATTGCACAATAAAAATTCTTAGTTTAAATTGTCATTTAATACAGGCCTCATTGCACAATAGAAGTTCTTAGTTTATATTGTCATTGCTTTAGATAGTCTTCCCTAATCAGGCATTCTTGTTGACAAGTCCTCTAATAGTTAAATCGTAAACGACTTCCTCACATTTTTTCACATCATATTTCAAGCCGTCAAATTTCTTCCTCAGGGCATCATTTTTCAAATTCAATAATCTGTACAGATATAAATAAATACATTTCTTAATTGGTTATCAAGACAAAAAATATAAGAGTTAAAATGTGAATCTAAATTTTGGGCTGTATTTTAAAAAATAATAGAGCCTAGCCATAAAAAACTTTAACTATACAAATATGTTAAAATATCTAAAATAAAAATAAAAGTATTCTTTGTGAAGAATTAAGAAATAAGTGTATGTTTAAAAAAGAAATAATAACACTGTAAAAGCTTTTCTATATTGTTATAAAGTTGCACCGATTCCCCCCTCCCTGACCTTTTAAACTAACCTAGATTCCAAGGGAAAGTTTGAGCCCGTTGTGTTTTTATAACCTAATTAGATTTCCCACCCTCCTTTCCTGCTATCAATTACAAATTGTTTAGCCATTGTAATAAAACTACACTGGCTAAAAACAAGTCGTGACACTGAAATGTAATCGTAACTACAATTGCCCCACCTACACCCCTTTTTCAATTACCTCTCTCCGCCTATCTCGCATCTTTCCTTGAAGAAAAGCCCATATAAGTTCCCACACTTGCGTAGATACTTTAATTGGAAGTGTCTCCAATAACGCATTAATGTCTATTGCTAAGGTTTGAGGGCACCATGAGGTCTGGCATGATTGTTATATAGTTGGAAGTTTAATCAATGTACCGTAATTAAGTAAGATTAATGTTTGTATTTTCAAGCTAAACCCTGACCTCGCCATGCCCACCTAGTTTCGAACAAAGAGGAATTGACTCTGTTGTTCTATTAATTAAACAACATTCTAACCAGACTTGTGTCTGTGTTTTTGGGAGTGGAAGTTTTTCCCCTAGTTACGATTGGCTGTACCCTAACCAATGAGTAATTCTAGGTAATGAGAAGATAGACTTTAAAAAGCTGTGTTTCTCCCTTCAGACTTCAGTTGAGTTTAGTTTCAGTTGAGTTCTGAGTTGAGAGTTTATCTCCATAGTAGGAACATTACTTGTACATAGTGTTTATCAGAATTAGTTTTGGACTTGTATTTTTCTTATGTGTCTTCGTCTTGTATTCAAGTGTTATACTAAATAAAATCACAATTATCGTGCACCTGGTGTTGATTTCAATTAAAATTCAAGGTATTACATGGAATTAACATTGAAATAGAATCATAATTACCGAAGTAATCAAGCCCATATAAAAACAAACAACTCTTGGAATATTGAGCCTACACCTAGACAACAGCCAAATACATAATATTGCACGAGTACGTAACAATATATTACTGTGTGTTTACTATTGTAATATAAATATCTAATCCACTACTTTAGGTAGAAACTGATCAATTAAAATGTATGTAGCTAATAATAAAAAACAACAAATGACCTGAACCCAGAATCAAGTTCCCCAATAAACTGTGAAATTCTCAATGGACGAGAGTAGTCTCCTGCTGTTACTGCATTCATAGCTAGTCTTGACTGGGGAAACAGGAAGGTTATTGAATAAATATTACTGCATTTATAGCTAGTCTTGACTGGGGAAACAGAAAGTTTATTTAATAAATATTACTGCATTTATAGCTAGTCTTGACTGGGGAAACAGGAAGGTTATTTAATAAATATTACTGCATTTATAGCTAGTCTTGACTGGGGAAACAGGAAGGTTATTGAATAAATATTACTGCATTCATAGCTAGTCTTGGCTGGAGAATTAGGAAGTTTATTTAATAAATATCACTGCATTCATAGCTAGTCTTGGCTGGGGAAATAGGAAGTTTATTTAATAAATATTACTGCATTCATAGCTAGTCTTGACTGGGAAAACAGGAAGTTTATTGAATAAATATTACTGCATTCATAGCTAGTCTTGGCAGGGGAAACAGGAAGTTTATTGAATAAATATTACTGCATTCATAGCTAGTCTTGACTGGGGAAACAGGAAGTTTATTGAATAAATATTACTGCATTTATAGCTAGTCTTGACTGGGGAAACAGGAAGTTTATTTAATAAATATTACTGCATTTATAGCTAGTCTTGACTACTGCATTTATAGCTAGTCTTGACTGGGGAAACAGGAAGTTTATTTAATAAATATTACTGCATTTATAGCTAGTCTTGACTGGGGAAACAGGAAGTTTATTTAATAAATATTACTGCATTTATAGCTAGTCTTGACTGGGGAAACAGGAAGGTTATTGAATAAATATTACTGCATTCATAGCTAGTCTTGGCTGGGGAAATAGGAAGGTTATTGAATAAATACTACTGCATTCATAGCTAGTCTTGGCTGGGGAAATAGGAAGTTTATTTAATAAATATTACTGCATTCATAGCTAGTCTTGACTGGAAAAACAGGAAGTTTATTGAATAAATATTACTGCATTCATAGCTAGTCTTGGCAGGGGAAACAGGAAGTTTATTTAATAAACATTACTGCATTTATAGCTAGTCTTGACTGGGGAAACAGGAAGTTTATTTAATAAATATTACTGCATTCATAGCTAGTCTTGACTGGGGAAACAGGAAGGTTATTGAATAAATATTACTGCATTCATAGCTAGTCTTGACTGGGGAAACAGGAAGTTTATTGAATAAATATTACTGCATTCATAGCTAGTCTTGACTGGGGAAACAGGAAGTTTATTGAATAAATATTAATCAGAACGGTTATACAACTAACAGTTACAATTAATCTATTATTATATAGAATATTTGTTAATAAAATTATAAAAGAAATCTAAAATATCAGACTCTTGCATAGGAAATGGAGATGTCTTTACTTATAACAATAGCTTTGATAGGAAAACAAATGACAAAACACTTTACTGCATGTAGGCTTACATTTTAGTCTCATTGGGCAAACAACTTTAATTTCTTAACTATAGGGTTAAATAGCCAGGCAGCATTAGAAAATCTTTGAGGTAGTGTAACAGGTGACATGAAAACAATTATCCTTTCACTAAAGTAAATTTGACTGTTAACCAAAATGTACTTACCAATTCATTAGTTAAGTTCAGAATCCCCATAAGGTAATCATCCAAATCAATGTGAAATCCATCTTCTTTATTCACCTTGACTGAAAGCAAATGAGTAGAACAATATATTGACTTGGTTACTTCCCTTGAAATTACAAATATATATATATATATAGTGCTAGTTAGAAAACAGTTTATCTTCAAATGTGCATTACATTATCACTATTTTTTTTAAATCTAACAAAAATTTGATAAATTTTGATTTAAAACTGCCAATATTGTCGGCCTGTTATATAGTGTATGGGAGTTCATTACACCACTGAGGTGATACAATACTGTAAGAGCATGCGGCATATTTCTATTTACTGTTGTTGTTGATATATTGTATTTGAATGTAATCCAGGATTCTCTATTGTGTAAAGTTTAACCATGAACTTAATGTAGTTTGGAGATTTTATAAACCATGGTATAATCTTCTTTTTATGGGGGCAAAATATATAATTTCATTTGTTATACAGGACAATATATCCTGCAATGTTTTGAATTCTTTGTAGTTCTCACACTCTGATAATCCAATTTATAGACAGTTAAATTACTCAATAATCTTTAAATTACTCAATAATCATTAAATGTTAAATTACTCAATAATCTTAAAATGTTTAAATTACTCAATAATCTTAAAATGTTAAATTACTTAATAATCTTTAAATGTTAAATTACTTAAAAATCTTGAAATGTTAAATTACTTAATAATCTTGAAATGTTAAATTACTTAATAATCTTGAAATGTTTAAATTACTTAATAATCTTGAAATGTTTAAATTACTCAATAATCTTGAAATGTTTAAATTACTCAATAATCTTTAAATGTTAAACCTCCAATCATTTCTGCAACTTCCTCCCTGGAAACTAAACGCTCTTCCTTTAGATAAATCACCAGGGCACACATGTAAACAATTCGTTGGGTGACAAACCTCCAATGGTCATTGAACCTTGAGAGAGAATAAAATGTCATAAATAAAACATAGTCCTCTCCAACCTTTCATTATCTTATGAACAGTCTATCACATGGGACAGCAATTACTGCATTTATTACAACAAGATTAAGATACACAATGGCAATGAGTGTATGGCTATGCTATAAGTGCATTGATTATAATGATACAACTGCAATGGTAATATAAAGGATTGAAATTTGAAGAAAGAATTCACTTGGAGAATTTGTAACAGTTGTTTGTAACCTCAGGTTGAATTGGTTTTTAGCTGATTTGTGTTTTGATTTTTTTTAACAATCTGTCTCGTGACTACTATTGTAAGTACATATCTAAATAATTTTAATTCATAAACTGGTCATTAGTCTGTAACTAATGCCTTATGTAGAGACTTTTCATTTACTGGTTAAAAAAAAATTCTAGTTACCTGTAATATTGATTGAGTGGAATCTTACTGGCAAGGTGTTGGTACTGTTCCTGGATTTTGTGAAACTTAGAAAGAGCATTTTCACATAAACCTGAAACTAAATTTAAGAAAAAAAAAAGACTATTTTAAAGCTATCAGGAACAGAATGCACTGTTAAATCTTTTATCATCTTTTAATCTAGTCTAGATATTACAATAACAAGGATATAGAGAAATGTTTTATTTTATGTTTCTTTTAATATGAAAGATGATATCAAGTATCAATGGACAAATATACATATAACATCATAGTGTCCAAGTCTAATTTCTAATGGTCATAATTGTCTTTATATAAAAGCACTTAATTTTCTTGAAGTGTCTTCACCTTTCTCTATGAGTTATTTCAAATAGTTTTGAAGCAGTTTTGGGTCTTCATGTGAAGCACTAATGGACTACAATAGTTCCTTCAAAGCCATAGCTTAATCAGGAATGTACAATGACAACTTTTTAAAGGTATGTTTATTACATTGATTTTGGTCTGTTTTATTTTTCATGCATTTATTTTTCAACACTATCGGGAGATTTGTTTTCTAAGTTAAAGATTGTATTTTCTTTTTTGTTATCTGTATCCAACCCTATTCCTTACTCTTATCAAATCTAATTCTTAAGTTAAGTTCTGAAGAAATTTTTTAATATACAATATTCTAATTTGCATCAAAATATATTAGATAATATGGTCACATCAGAATGATGAATTTGAGAATTCTGTTTGGGCTAGTATTGAGAGTGGTGGCTGAAATTTTTATACTCAAGCAAATATTTCAATTAAGTTAAGATATGTGTAACTAAGGTTCTGTAAATGTGTGTAACTAAGATTCTGTACACATGTGTGTAACCAAGGGACTTACTATTGGCAGCCTGTGTAGGTTGATGTATTGGTTGAAGAGATGTTTGAATTTCTCTGGCTGTTTGTTCTATGTCTCTCACCACAGTTCTAATCTCCTATTTAAAAAAAATGATAATCAAAATTACCATTTGAATTAATAAACAAAATAAATGCATAAGTTTACCTTTGAATATCAGAAACTTGTTATTTACTTATTAATTCAACTGAATCATCTTTACATCAACAGCAGTTTCATTTTTAAAATACTGAAGGTAAACAATTGGTAAAGTTATTGATTATATTCTCTTTAGAACTATTGTGTAATAAGTAAAAAATTGATTTAGTAAAAATACAAAAATCAGCCACTGATATACTTATAATAAACTGGAAAATAATGTTACTTTGAATTATGCTTATAGTTGTTCTTAAATTAAACAAAAAACCCATGCCACTAAAACCCCTATTTGAGTTTATTGGATTCTGTACAATTTAAAAGAAAATACATTGACAAAACCATATATATAAAATGCTCAGGTCCAAGACTAGAAATAGCAATAAAATCCTTAGTTTGGTAGAAATTTTCTTAGGAGCAAGCGGCGTACTGGCACCTTTTTCAATGCGGGGAAAAAAATATTACTTTTCTTGTATTTAACGTTTATTATTAATTTATTATATTATTAATTTGTTAAAATTGAATTATTTTAAAATTGCGCGCAATAAGAATTAAAATATAAAATGCAAAACTGCTTTAAAAGTTAGGCAATCCATCACTGAGTACCGGCACCTTTTTTTTTTTACAAAAAAAGCACTGTTAGGGGCTATCCATATATTATATAAATGTAGACCAAAAAGTCTGATATTTATACCCCCTTTACCCACTGTTGCATCACATTCATTGTGTGGATTCCCTGCCCTTTGTGTATGTACTCAAACTAACTTCTCTACCTACCCTGTCTGAGCAATTAATTTTTAGATATAGTCACAAAGCATTTGCTTCTAAAATAATTGTAACTAGGACTAAAACTAGACACATTCTAGGTCTATCATTCATAATGACATAATGGCCCATAAATGAATTATAATTATCTTTGTATAAAAAATCTGCACTTAAATCTAGTGCATTTGACTAAATAATTTAAATAATTTCAAAACCCATTATGTTTCCAAAGTAATATTGATTGCAATATATGAATATATCTTATAAATGTTATATATGTCTCTTCAAAATAACAGAGATGAGACTAACCGCTCTCCAAGACATAATGATGTAAAGGGGTGAATCAAGAGGGGGGGGGGGGGGGGAGGTACATCAATATCCTGGGGGGGGGGGGGGGGGGAGGAACATCAATATCCTGTCTGACATTAACCAACTAGCACAACAAAGGGGATGGTCTCCACAAACTCAGTTTCTCAACTTTCTCCTGCAGATTCCCATCAGATAATTCCTCCACTGTTGCCAGGTAGCACAAATTCCAGGAGAGTCACTAGTCTATATGTATATGCCTGGTACTGGTAGCACAAATTCCAGGAGAGTCACTAGTCTATATGTATATGCCTGGTAGCACAAATTCCAGGAGAGTCACTAGTCTATATGTATATGCCTGGTAGCACAAATTCCAGGAGAGTCACTAGTCTATATGTATATGCCTGGTAGCACAAATTCCAGGAGAGTCACTAGTCTATATGTATATGCCTGGTAACACAAATTCCAGGAGAGTCACTAGTCTATATGTATATGCCTGGTAGCACAAATTCCAGGAGAGTCACTAGTCTATATGTATATGCCTGGTAGCACAAATTCCAGGAGTCACTAGTCTATATGTATATGCCTGGTAGCACAAATTCCAGGAGAGTCACTAGTCTATATGTATATGCCTGGTAGCACAAATTCCAGGATAGTCACTAGTCTATATGTATATGCCTGGTAGCAAAAATTCCAGGAGAGTCGCTAGTCTATTTGTATATGCCTGGCTATTAAGGCACCTAGCTTGGTGAGATGGGCTGACGTTTCTTCCTCCTCACCAAGTCTTGGCCCAAGTCTTGGGGGCTCTTGCCAAAGTAAGAAATCTCAGGACGCGCAATAGGGGCTGCCCCCCCTGCCCACTGTTGTAATGGTGTATAGTAAAAGTCTTTAATGGGAACCGACAGTAATATCTGTAGTTTAGGCCTACAGTTTACACACTTTGTCAGCTTTGAGGCCAATAGGTAGGCCTACAGAAGTGTAATGTAAAAATAGCTATCAAGGCTAAAAAAATCAAACAAAATTTGTTTTAAACAAATCAATGAATTTAACAATTATTAATTGAATATTAAAAAATTATACAAAGTGGCTATTCGGACCCGATAGACTTAGTAATGGATAGTTATATAATATTGATTGATATTGATTAAGCATGATTACTTGGCATTTCATTAAAATTGCCTTTCACTTTTATTTTAATTTTGAAATTTTGAACGAAATTTTGTTGGCTTGTTACTTGTTTAATTAAGCCATGCCATATTACACAATAACAATTATTCATAATATTTAGCTCTATACATACTAACTACTAACTTACTAGGTCTAACTATATTATAAAATTAAAAAGGATTAGACTAGGCCGTCACTACTAACTACTAGGCCTATTACTATTATTAATTCATTATCCAGATTATCATTATTTATTATTTTATAAGGACTTTTTAGAAAAAAATTAGCACATTACTGAATTAGGCTACTGTCACTGTAATTCAGTGTAATTACCTCTCTAAGATCATGCTCTGCATTTAGGTAATCTTGGAAATTATTTAAAATATCAGAGGCACTAGACATATTTATATTGTTATCACGAAATATACTCGACACAAAAGCTGTTTATATTAATAGCTGTTTATTTTTGTTTGAAAACAAAGTTATTTTTTGAGAAGCAATGTAAAGATAAACAGTTTAAAACTACGATGGTTCGGCGTAGGCCTACGCCTTTTAATTCGCTTTTGTATATTGTTTTCGCATCGATTCTATAACAATTCTTTATTATAATTCATTATCGTACCTTATACAATACACACCCTTCCCTTGAAAACTAACAACAGTCAACAGATTTACGCATGGCTATTATGTTTAAAATACAGATTTACGTTTATAGTCCTATATACTATAAGGCATAAGGCCTAATTTACACCCTTCCCTTGAAAACTAACAACAGTCAACAGTTTTACGCATGGCTATTATGTTTAAAATACAGATTTACGTTTATAGTCCTATATACTATAAGTATAAGGCATAAGGCCTAATTTACGATGGTCTTGCTATAGGCCTACTATAGCCAGGCTATAAGGCATAATATATATATGATTAAAATGTATATAGCCTAACTTTTAAAACACATTTTTAAACTTGTTGATCAGATATAGCGTTCTTAGTGGCTTAGGTTTTTAGTGACGTATTTGTGTAAATAAAGAACCCAATTGAGGTACAAATGTAACGTGGTGAAAGTGAAGTAATTCTTTATCATGCAAAATTCACATCTGAATATTGGCTATCCTACTAAAAAATAAGGAGGTAAATAGTAGTAGGCCTACTGTAGATTAATTGATTAATGTGATTAGGCTAGGGTCGGCTAGACCTATTTACACTTTCAATTTCACTTTATAGCATACACTTTTAATGTTTCGTAGGCTAGGCTACGATGTCAAGTGATATTGTTGGTGAATAGGCTATCTAGTCAAGTCACTATTAGGCTCACATCGTCTATGATCTATGTCTATGATAATAATAAAATAGCCTATTTTATTTAACATACATAATACAGCTTAAATCTTAATAAGACTTAAAACACAACAAATCATAAAAGCTCGAGCCTATATGAAACTTTATTAATACAGCGGCCATATTTACTTGTACACCATTACTCAAAGTAAACACAAAAAAAAAAAATACGTGCTTTTTGTCACCTGGATTGCAAACGCCCTATTACAAAATGTCAATAGACATAATGCGTAGGCTTTCCCCTCCCTTTCAGAAACCTAATTGTAGGCCTACACCTAGGGTTGCCAGACGTCCGGCATTTTAGCCTTGTGTCCTCCGTCCGACAGGCAAATGTAAAAACCCTTAAAATGTCCGGCTTTTGTACGCCAAAGGTTTTAAGAGTCCTTTTTTTTTCTTCACTTTTTATGTTCTTACTAGTGGTTATGCCCGTCAAAATGACGGAGAAACGAACGACTACAATATTACAATATTAGTTAAGTTAAGTTAATATTAATGTTAAGAGAGAAAGAAAAGAGACTATTAAAATGAACGTTTCTTTTCGGCATTTAGTTTTTGTTCTTTTTAATTGTTTCTGACCCTGGCATATGCATAATAATTGTTACTGTCAAGCGTCTGATATTATAACGTAGCAAACAGTTGTGTTGACTTGACTTGTTATTAAAAATAGACTATTAAATTAACAATAATATACTATCTAAAAGAAAAAAAAACCACAATACCAAACAATAAAAGGTAAATAATAAAAAAAGCGTAGAAAATAATATTTCAATACAATACAAACTAAAGTGATAACGATTTTTTCGGTATTTAATTTTTTTTCTTGCTTATTGTATTAATAAAACAGTGTTGAGAATGTTTCTTTCGGTATTTAGTTTTTGTTATTTTTTTTTTTGTTTCTGGTCGACCTGAACCTGACATATGCATAAGAATTGTGGCCTCAAGGACTGGCGTAGTGTGTAAACCGCCGATACATTCCCATTAAGAATACACTGGCGGGCGAACGCATGGGGCACAGGGGGAGGAAGCAATGGACGCTGCAATCCCGTCTCGAGAACCACCCGGTGCCTGGATGCATGTACCTATAGTATAGGATTTGTGCTACCGGGTGACAGTGCAGGTATACGGGCGAGCCACTACGATAATGATCCTTAGGGGAACCGCAGTGAACGATCGCTGGGCTGCGGAAACCTTCCCCGTTACACGGCACGCCACGCCTTGGGCGTGTCGTTGGGTGGCTGGGGCCTGGACAGAGATTGCTCAATCCTAAGCGTTACGCCCTTGACACAAGAGCCGAAAGGCTAGTCCGGGTTTTTTAAAGAGACTTTTAAATTCGATATTAAAATGTAGCGAACAGTTGTGTTGACTTGACTTGTTATTAATTATATTAAATTAAAAATAATATACAATCTGAAAGAAAAAAAACATAAATACAAAACAATAAAAAAGGTAAAAAATATTTAAAAAAAATAGAAAATAATATTTCAATGAAATAAAAACTAAAGTGAGAAAGATTTTTTCGGTATTTAATTTTTGTTCTTGCTTATTGTATCAATAAAACAGTATTGATAATGTTTCTTTCGGTATTTAGTTTTTATTTTATATTGTTGCTGTCAATCTTATGGTACCCGGTATTTGAAAGTAATCATTTATAAGCCTAACTTGTTTTTTTATAATTCGTATCATTTAATTTATAGGGTGTATAAAGTCGCCTTTTAAAGGATATTCTCCAATAACAACGTAAATCCATTAAATAATTAAAACATTTGGTTACTTTTACTTAAAAGGATAATGCAAACATCAATAATGAAAAAATAATTTCATAGACATTACGTCATACGCTATTATTTTGTTTAAAGTAAACCATTGAAACTCTCTAAGCCAAATTGCAGTGCGTAGCTTTTAAAAAAGGTCTCGCCACATTAAAAAAACAACAGTAGAATTGGGAAAACCCGGAAAGACCCTCGCGTTCAACATAGTGAATGTCGCGTTCAATATAGTAAATGAACGGAAATGGCCATTTGCTATGTACCGTTATATTTATTTGCATAGATGGATATGACATTTTGGATTTTTTAAATCAACACATTTATGATTATAAGTGATAAAATAAAATTATCTTTTGGAGGACGTTTCCAATTTATACATTTAATTTTTGGCCCGAATAGTCAAACGGCTTAGGAGCCTATAGCGAACAAACATATATATAAATATATATATATATATATATATAAACAAACATATAAACAAACTCACGGTAATTATATATGTTGATGATATTTTACTCTCAATAAGTGGCTATGTCGGGTAAAGCAAAACACTGGAGTATTTAGCAGGAAATGTAATGAGTTAGATTATGTTATCTATTGTGCTGTTAGGTGAATTGTCCACCGATCTTCTCAATTTCCCCACCTCACCCCCCCTTGCACACATACATTCAAATTTACATAGGCTATGTAACAGATTTATGGCACCTTACAAGATATAGCCGGGTATGCTAGTGACTCACAAAAATATTAAGACAAACGGTTAGGGCAAAAGATGCAAGTTTTGGAGTGAAGATCCTATTTCAACAGCTATTCAGTCATATTGGAAAACTTTTGTCCGAGTTATTACAAGTAAGATAGTTTAATCAATTAAGAAGGTTATAGGCCTAACAACGCTATTACCATTGAGCGGTTTATTCATTTCCTTGTATTTTTTTTGCCGTAATATTGTTTGACCAATATTGCAATCTCAAATCATTTGTACAAGAAAAGAATGAACAGTTTTTTTCAAAACTCTTATTGCATAAGCAGTTTTTTCAAAGTTGCCCAACCGGAAGTTTCTTTATAGAGTTACTAAACATTTAAAACTTTTTTCTGTAACCCTGGACACAATGGTAATATGAAAAGATTGTTCTCATTGATAAACGCTATAATTTTAAAGACGTTCCTTCTAGCTAGAAGATCTGATTATTACGTCCACTAGGCCCGAAACTCCTGCAAGGCGGCAGGGATCGGTCGGCGGCCAGGATAGAACCCGGGCTGGCATCGTAGTTGACTGTCTGGTGAACTAACCGCAGGACCAGCCGGCCTCACAAAGCCGGCCTCAATGAAGAAAGTGTGAGGCCGGCCTCAACGGACAAAGAAACGAAATAGATTGTCAGTTAATTCTGTAATGGGCATCACTCTTACAAAGTACAACTTGAAAAATCTCATATTTGAACAGTTTTATACATTATTGTGCTTGCTAACGAGGATCTTCTGCAAAAAGTTGGCCCGTCAAAGAAATATATTTTATAATTAAGAAAGATGATAGTGTATTAACTGTAGAATTGACTGTTTAATTTTCAAATAATGCAGTAGGCCTATTGTTGCATTTTGAAAAAAAATGTCCCAATAATTTTAATTTAATTTTTTAATTTACAATACTTTTTCTTGGTTAATTTACTAATAGATAATTACTAGCAACCATCATTTTAAAATTGTACTTATTGTTGGTTAATTCCGCATTCAAATGAAAATTTTTAAAGGGTTTAAATGAAACACTCAATGTGTCCTCCTTTTGGGACCCATGTGTCCTCCTTTGTCCTCATTTTTGGCTATTTGTGTCATCCTCTCGGAGGATGCCAGATGTATCTAGCAACCCTACCTACACCCCATATAAACTTATATGTGGGCTACTTTTTTTTTTCCAATCAGAAAATTTAAAAAATAGGGCTTAGCCTACCTACTTAATCTTTATCTTCTTTATTTCATAAGAAATGTTGTATGAATCTAATGTTGTATGAATCTAATGTTGTATGAATCTAATGTTGTATGAATCTAATGTTGTATGAATCGAATGTTGTATGAATCGAATGTTTCAGTATTAGCCTAATGTTTGGATCAAATATTCTAGTTGTTTAATAGTTTAGGCGGAAATAGTGCACTAGTTGAAAATAAAAAGTAAGTTACCCGTCGGACCAAACTGATCCATAGGTCCGGTGAAGTAGCGTTCACCAGTGTCTGTGACCACGGTATACTAGGTGATTGTGTGGCCAGCACTATGCACAGCCGCTTTTACTTTACCCCAATTAAGGTCAGTTACCCATCAGAGCAGGGTAGGCCTACACCCAGGGGGACACCCTCTAGACCCGGGTAAAATACCAGGCTGCACCAAGATTCGAACCCAGGACCCTCGGTACGCCAGCCGAACGCGCTACGGCACGACCACCGTGCCCCCAGTTGAAAATAAACTTGCTATATATTGCAACCCATTCTCGCCCCCCCCCCTTTTTTTTCATTATTCCCCCTTCCCCTCACAACTTTATAATAATAATAATAATAGTAATAATATTTGTTTTAACCTTATCGCTGCCAACAAACATAATGTAAGCTCAGAGCGCATTAACATACAACTGTGATAAATTAACTAGAGACGCAACCGCTCAGTCTAGTGCCATGGCACTTACTCACAATGGCTCCAACCTATAAACTACAATTAATCCTGGCTCATTGCGGTGCTCACAAATGAATGGATGTGTGATTGTATTTGTACCTTGCAGTAATGTTTATATATGAACGTATTTACTTATCTTATCTTATCTTATACATTACAGACGCTCCTTCTATAAAGAAGATTATTGCGTCCTACGCTCATCCGTGGTCCGAGTCTAGTCTTGCATTTTTATTAATGTTTTAAATGATGTTAAGTTACTGGTTTTCCTGGTTTGTTCAGGCAACCTATTCCATGCCCGAATGCCACTCGGGAAGAAAGAGTACTTATATGCATTTGTTCTCGCATAAGGGACAAGGAAAGTGTTTTTGTCTTTATGTTTATCTGAGCTTTGCAACAGGTTGTCATTGTGTTGTATTTCTAAATTAGAGTTTAATGCCTTATGTATTATTACTACTTTACTCTTTGCCCTTCTGTCTTCTAGTGTTTCTAGTTTTAATGATTTGACTAATGGTGTTACTCTTGTTAATTGGGAATATTCGTTAGTTATGAACCTTGTAGCTCTTTTTTGAATTTGTTCTAATTTTATAAGGTTTTCTTTAGTTGATGGGTCCCATACAGATGCTGCATATTCTAGTATAGGCCTAACTAATGTGAGATAGCATTTTAGTTTTATGTTCTTATTACATTTGTAAAAGTTCCTTTTTATGAATCCTAATGTTTTGTTTGATTTTTTAATTACTTCATCAATATGAGGGTTCCAAGATAACTTATCATTTATTTTTACTCCTAGATACTTAGCATTGCTAGTTTGAGTTAGTTCTTTACCATGAATGAAGTAGTTTGCTATTATTTGTTTCTTTTTCTTGGATACCCTTATTAGTTGGCATTTTAACTTTCTCTTTAATAACTGTTTCTGAATCACTGTAAATTTGGCAACGGTAAATTCGGCAACGGTATTTTCGGCAAGGTAATTTTGGCAACGGTAAATTCGGCAACGGTAATTTCGGCAAAACGATCAAAGCGGTGATTTTGGCAACGGTAAATTTGGCAAACTTAACATATCCACTGTTTTTATTGACCGTATTGGTAGGACTACACTCTAGTCCGGGGTGGGCAACCTACGGTATGCATGCTAGACTTGGCACGCAGTATGGTTTTAAATTTTACGTGAAAGACCAACAAAAAGGAAGTTTAAGTATCTTCTGCATGAAAAGAGCAGGATGACATTAAGGCCGTTGGTACCCTGAAAGATTTAGAAATGCTACTTTGGCACATTATTATCTTTCTTGTGCCATTTAAAAACGATCTGCGTGCCAATTATGGCACGCATTGCATAGGTTGCCTATCCATAGACTAGAGTGTAGTCTAAGCAATACTTTTAATAAAAACAGTGGATATTAAATGATTGCCAATTTTACCGTTGCCAATTTTACCGCTTTGCGTGTTTTGCCGAATTTACCTTTTCCGAAATTACCTTTGCCAAAATTACCTTGCCGAAAATACTGTTGACGAAAATACCGTTGCCAAATTTACCGAGCACCGGTAAGACCCTGTTTCTACATGTATAGATATATACATTATACATTATTACACAAAACATAGTTATCTGTCTTGTACAATTCAAAATGCTTCCATTTACCCCTCCCCCATGTCTGTACTTCCCGGCCCACCCCTAGTCAAAGAGTAACCCCTCCTTTGATCTCCCCCCACCTCCACCGGCCACCGGCCAGGACTTGTAGATAACATTTACCTGTTAGACTACGGCCAGCGCAGGTGGCCAAAACTGGTCAATTGACACATAATATGTATTTTTCCTCTTCCTCGCCGACCGGAGGGTATCTAGACCCCTCTCCCCTTTACAACCCCCATTCCCCCTACCGGTGTCTTATCGCAATTAATCGCCTCTCCCCTCCTCTCCCCCCCTCTCCCATACAGAGGGCACTTTAGCTAAGATAGCCTATAAAACGGCATTGGAGCCGTAACACACAGGTCTGAGCAGACGTGTTTACGGCTGGTCCAATTATACTGTTACACTGTAAATTTGTATTGTGGATTATTTCTGCTATCTATCGCTTATGCCTAAATAAACAGTATTTTAAATTCATCCCCGCATTGAATTTGAATCAATCATTGTTCTTGTGTCTGCTCATGTATTAGCACTCGTGTCTTGTGGTAGTAGAAATTACTTTAACCAATAGGCTTACAGCACCCGTCAGCCAAGCGGGATAACGGACTAAAATATAAATAATTCTAAGGCCCAAACTTCACTGTGACTGTGACATCGCAATAATCAGCCTCTACACGAGCCAAATAACCACGTAGGGTGCCCGCCACGCTACAACAACTAAGAACACGGATATTACTCTAGGCTAGGAGACAAAGCTAATTGAGGATTAAAAAAAGACATCAAATAAATGTAGCATTAACAGACCTAACCTTTATGCTAGCAGGTGTCTTATTCCATATCCCGGCCCCTACCTCTCCTACCTTGCACTATTTGCCCCCTTCCCCCACCTTATAATCTAGTTTACGCCACCGATAATTATACATTTTTGCCTCCTATTGTTGTCATAAAATGACAATAAAAAACATTGAACTACACGAAATAGATTTATTTAATCAACCGAATGTTTAAGTTTCAACTAGACTACAACGTTGACATAATTAACCCTGTATTACCCCCCCTTTGTCTTGCACTAATACCCCTTCCCCCCCCCCCCCATCGCAATTAATTGACCCCCCCTCCCCCAACTTTCATACTGTAAATACCTACTATGTGCCCTCCGTATATGTCACCCACCACCAACAGTTGTAGAACCTCTACACTTTCTCTCACTCTCGACACCAACAGTTGTAGAACCTCTACACTTTCTCTCACTCTCGACACCAACAGTTGTAGAACCTCTACACTTTCTCTCACTCTCGACACCAACAGTTGTAGAACCTCTACACTTTCTCTCACTCTCGACACCAACAGTTATAGAACCTCTACACTTTCTCTCACTCTCGACACCAACAGTTGTAGAACCTCTACACTTTCTCTCACTCTCGACACCAACAGTTGTAGAACCTCTACACTTTCTCTCACTCTCGACACCAACAGTTGTAGAACCTCTACACTTTCTCTCACTCTCGACACCAACAGTTGTAGAACCTCTACACTTTCTCTCACTCTCGACACCAACAGTTGTAGAACCTCTACACTTTCTCTCACTCTCGACACCAACAGTTGTAGAACCTCTACACTTTCTCTCACTCTCGACACCAACAGTTGTAGAACCTCTACACTTTCTCTCACTCTCGACACCAACAGTTGTAGAACCTCTACACTTTCTCTCACTCTCGACACCAACAGTTGTAGAACCTCTACACTTTCTCTCACTCTCGACACCAACAGTTGTAGAACCTCTACACTTTCTCTCACTCTCGACACCAACTGTTGTAGAACCTCTACACTTTCTCTCACTCTCGACACCAACAGTTGTAGAACCTCTACACTTTCTCTCACTCTCGACACCAACAGTTGTAGAACCTCTACACTTTCTCTCACTCTCGACACCAACAGTTGTAGAACCTCTACACTTTCTCTCACTCTCGACACCAACAGTTGTAGAACCTCTACACTTTCTCTCACTCTCGATCTTCCCCCACAATACAATTTTGGCAAGGCCACTCATGATAACTCTATAATATTATAAAACTTTGAATTCATGAATTAATCTAAGAATATTCTATTCCAGCTTCTATCAGCATCCCAAGGGAAAGCCCAACGTTCCTCAATTATTTATTGTTATATTAATGGACAATTATTGACAAATTCATCAATTTCTTGCGAAAACGATACACCCCTAATTAGTTTTATTTTGTTAAAATCGGAATAGAGAGGGTAGGCCGAAGAAGTTGGTGATTCTGTATAATCTATGATTAAACTGTTAGGACAGAAGGGCAAAGAGTAAAGTAGTAATAATACAGAGGGCGTTAAATTATAACTTAGAAATACAACACAATAACACAATAACAATCTGTTACAATGATCAAAAAAACACTTTTCTTATCCCTTAAGCGAGAACTAATGCATATAAGTAGGCCTACTTTTTCTTCCCGAGTGGCATCCGTGCATGGGATGGGTTGCCTGAACAAACCAAGAAAACCAGTAATTTAACATCATTTAAAACACGAATAGAAATGCAGGACTGGACTCAAATAACGGATGAGGGTAGGATGCAATAATCTTCCTTATAGAAGGAGCGTCTGTAATGTATATGTATAAGGTAAGATGAAAGTGTGTGTCATACAAACGCAATGTTAGTGGCGTAGCTAGGGGAGGGGAAGGGGGGTCCAAATTCGAAAGTCCCCCCGGGCCCCTACTTGAGGGGGGGGGGGGGCGCCAAAGGAGTGTCCGAATTGTTTTTTCTCATGTCTTTATGTCGAATGTCAAAATGCAGGGACACCTAAAGAGGCCAATCCCCCCGGACCCCATAATCCCTAGCAACGGCACTGCCGCAATGTTATACAAACGCATTGTCATACAAACGCATTGTCATACAAATGCATTGTCATACAAACGCATTGTCATACAAACGCACGACTAATTAATTAGCCTACCAAAATGATTTTATTTACTATAAAAAGTATAATATTGTTGACTCAAATTATCCTAATTATTTCTGACAAAATCTAGTGACACTATGTAGTTGTATTATTTTTGACAAAATCTAGTGACACGATGTAGTTGTGCAATTTCTGACAAAATCTAGGGACATTATGCAGTCGTATTATTTCTGACAATATCTAATTACACTATAAATTTTTCAAGCATGAACTATTTTTCGTTTATCAAATAGGCCTATCCCATCATCCTTTGAAATTACCTCATGGAATTTCTTTTCCCAACTCTATGTTGCTTATAGTCAGTAGAAACATAGATATCCATAATATAATAGCGCAATTTGAGCCAATCGAACTGCTTTATTCTCCATCTGTTTAAACGCCTACTTCAAACTCATTTCGATTATGATACTTCGCTAAATTTAAGAACCGTGTGTATATGAATAGCCTATAGGTTGCATGAACTGACAATTCAGTAGTGTTTTTTGCTTGTTTTATGTCACCATCCACAGTTTTTACAGAGCTACCTCTGTGCTCCTAAATTCTACAAAACTGCATCTGCTGCTGATATTCCGGATGCCCATCTAGTATTAAACAAATCTTTTTATAGTCATTGCGAAATATTCTATAAGATCGCATTGTTCTTATTTAATATTGAAAGTAAAAATTTAATTTAATTTAATTTAAATACAAACGTATTTGAAATGAATTTATTTTGTTGTTCTATGTGTGAAATGAGAGTAAACAAGGAAGTAAATAAAAATAGTAAAATATTAAGCCCTAATACAGAATACTTCTATTTCTTGTCTATTCAAGGTATTTTGCATATGAAATTTAGGCTAGGTAATAAATTGTGGGGGTGCAAGCTTTCATAACTCAAAAAAATAGGCTATAGCTTGATATGATATGGCACTGGTTACATGGTTCATTTGTCAATTTTACGCCAATATCAGATTCTGACAAACTTTACAGTTCAAAGTTCAAACAGCTAATTTAAGTATAACTCTTGAAGAAAAAAGAAAACAAAATAATGCAAAAAAAAAAACACACACACATGAAAAAAATCAACAACACAAACAAACGGAATTGGCTCTATATCACACATTTTAAAAAGTCCAATTTAAATGTAAGCTTATTTGTAGGCCCCTATTTCAACTTTTAAGCACAGAGGAAAAAGTTGGTAACAGATAAATCTCAAGAGTTTATCTTGCAATGCAACATTTGGAAAGAGTTTTTGGACTTGACAAACTGGTCTAAAACAAGATTGCACCAATCGATACAGAGACTACTCAACAAATTAGCTTACTGATGCAGTTTTTTTGTGTGTGTAAACAACAGAATGCAGTTTGAAACCAACAACTTGAAAATGTGATTAGAGCATTAATCTAGTCAACAGCAGTTGTGTGACATTGCCTTCGGTAGTTCTTTTAGGATTCAATTATCTTTTCCTTTCTTTCTTTAAACACAAACAATATACCCATTTATTGATCCACTTCTTACAATAATGTAGTAAGATATTTCCACCTAATTGTAAATAGGCAAAATAAGTTGATTGAGATAAATAGGCAGCGACTTTCTTTGGCAAAACAGAGACAGTTTTTTGTAAGTGAAAACCATAGATTCTAATTCAGCTCTGACAGAGGAACAAGGCCGATACTCACAGAGGTTGTCTCTGGGGATAGCAATAAATGTAGTCACGCAATTTTGGCAGCTTTTATTTTATCACCTCCGTCATGTTCACACATCATCTTAGAACACCAGATCTTATCCAGATAGACACTAAATACATCTTCACACTACAGAACAAAACATAAACACCTTACACCTTCCAGTTATCCAATAAACACATCCACACACAACATCACAAAACACAAACATCAGACACCTCCCAGTTATCCAATAAACACATCCTCACAAAACATTAAAAAACACAAACACCAGACACCTCCCAGTTATCCAATAAACACATCCTCATACAACATTAAAAAACACAAACACCAGACACCTCCCAGTTATCCAATAAACACATCCTCATACAACATTAAAAAACACAAACACCAGACACTTCCCAGTTATCCAATAAACACATCCTCATACAACATTAAAAAACACAAACACCAGACACTTCCCAGTTATCCAATAAACACATCCTCACAAAACATTAAAAAACACAAACACCAGACACCTCCCAGTTATCCAATAAACACATCCTCACAAAACATTAAAAAACACAAACACCAGACACCTCCCAGTTATCCAATAAACACATCCTCACAAAACATTAAAAAACACAAACACCAGACACCTCCCAGTTATCCAATAAACACATCCTCACAAAACATTAAAAAACACAAACACCAGACACCTCCCAGTTATCCAATAAACACATCCACACACAACATCACAAAACACAAACACCAGACACCTCCCAGTTATCCAATAAACACATCCTCACAAAACATTAAAAAACACAAACACCAGACACCTCCCAGTTATCCAATAAACACATCCACACACAACATCACAAAACACAAACACCAGACACCTCCCAGTTATCCAATAAACACATCCACACACAACATCACAAAACACAAACACCAGACACCTTCCAGTTATCCAATAAACACATCCTCACACAACATCACAGAACACAAACATTAAAACAGATAACATTAAAATTGTTCTCCCTACCCTAAAACATAAACACAATATTTGTGTGGAAAATGAACTAACATTCCTGTTACATTTATTAAAAGGTGTCTTTTATTATTGAGTATTTAGCTAATTTGATAGGAAAATCGCATTACGAAAAAAATTATTGTCATAAAAAGTCCATTTAATTACAACTAAATTGTTTAATTATATTCTGCAGATAATTCGTTCATACCAGCACATTCACACGCATTCATTAGTTTCAAACCTTTATAAGGCGCAGTATATGGACGGCTGTGGTGTAGGCATAGCCAGATTAGATGCTTAGGGGAAGCGAGCACACACACACAACCACACACACAAAACACTTATTATTAAAAATAACTAATTTCAACTGGCATATAATATATATATTTGTAATTGTTTAAACTAATATTTCAAGTTCATTGTTAAATGTGTTTTCTTTTATAAAATTCTTTACAGTTTCTTCATAAAGTATTTTTGCAGGCCTACTGCGGAATTTTAGGAAATAATGTAAGACAAAGGCGTAGCATATTGCTATACAAAAAGGGGGGTTGGGGCGAGAGAATATGAACAACTCTAAAGAAAGTTAAATACAGTTGACTGGTTTTTATTTTGTTTTTGTTTTTACAGACACATCATTCATCATCATCATTGGCTCCATAGTCTCGTAATTAGCACTTCTAATTAGTCTAATGGGCCGTATTGCTGCTGAGAGTTAACACCCTTGCCCCTTTTACAAGTCCATATTTTATGACTGACTTGTAAATTACAAGTCTGTCTTAAAAGATTGACTTGTAAAAGGGGCTAGGGTGTTAACTCTCAGCAGCAATACGGCCCATTGTTGTAACATTATTTTGTGATTACTTTATGCTTCTTTAAATTGTGATAACCTTAACCTTCCATAACAATATTTTGGAACAATCCTGTTGCGTCATTGTTTGATCTAACCTTATTTATACCGTGGCAGTGCGTCATTGTTGTACGCTCTATTAACTTAATTACAGATACTCACGTTGAAACGGAGCATCACAGACATTTCCCATAGCACGCATTTAGTTAAACATGTATATGTTGCAAGACTGTTAATGGTTCAATTAAATGAATTTACTCTAGTTAAACTTTATATGGTAAAATACGGTCAAGGGCTATGTATAATGAATTTACTCTACTTAAACGTTCACATGGTGCTATATGCCTACTGTCAATGGCTCAATTAGACCGAGATCTGCAAAAATTAAAAACAAAGTTATTAAATAATTTTCTATTTAAAAAGGTAGGATCAAACTTTTCAATTATAAAAAGTGAAACGATATAATACACAATTATTTTTTTACCATAATAATACAATTGTTTTTAAAAATGGTGATAAGCTTATACTTTTATAGACAGGAGAGTGGGGCTGTACCAAAATATGTAAGTGTCTAGCTAGTACCTCTTCTGCTCGGTCATTGCTTATAATTCAATCAATTACTTTAAACTCTAAAGCATATCTTATGATATTATTATACATTAAATATTGACTACTTTCTTGTTTGTGTGTTCAAATAGTTTATTTTTTTAATTCTCAATTTTATAAAGTTAATTCAGCGACAGCGTGTAATCAACTAGACTAAACCTTAGACAGAAATAAGACAAACTTAACAACGTCAAACCTATAGTAAGGTTTCCTTAGTTTACACAAGTTCAACCAGTACAAGGAGAATGCCATGAATTATTTTATTTTCTCACGAAGTGTCATGTTTTGATGGAAAGTCTTCAGACAGGAGTTACATAATTTACTGTATCAGAATTCGACCAGAATTTTTCAATGCAGCGATCAACAGCCGGACGGTTTATTTTTTTAAATCTGTTATTGTAGTCATTAAATATGCACCACTATCTACCAGCTGAAGGGCTGGTCTAAAAGCTAAAGTGACACTCTGTCATCTGTATATAATTGTTGGTTGTGATGTTTTTTATTGTATGTTTAGTTAAATTGTGGACTCTTTCCTCGGTCATAACGGGGTCTCCACAATAATATGAAGAAAAAGATGAAGATGAAAAACAAGAAGAAGAAGAAGAAGAAGAAGAAGAAGAAGATGAAAAAGAACACTTAAAACGAATGTAGACATACGCAGTCTCTTTGTTTGCAGTCTATATGTACATAGTCAATATGTACACAGTCTCTATATATAGGCAGTTTTAATATACATAGTCGATATGTACGTAGTCTATATGCAAACAATCTTGTTTTCTTGTAGTCTATATATAGGCAGTCTTAATATCTGATATTTATGTATGTAATATATGTTACGCAGTCTATATGTACGTAGTCATTAGTTCATAGTCTATATGTACATAGTCTATATGTACGCAGTCTATAGAGCGTTCTCAATGGGCGTGGCTTAGGTTTTTTATTGACGTATTTGTGTAAATAGAAGCCACTTGGTGTACAGAAATGGTGAAGTACTTCTTTATCATGCCAAATTCACATCTGAATATTGGCTATCCTACGCACAAATCATGAGATAAATAGTCGTAGATCATCTTACTATTACAATAGAAAGACTGACATGGTATTTTTTCAACAATTCATCATCTTAACATCTGGCCGGTAAGTGTTGCATTTGAATGGATTTATTGAAGTGAAATATTGGAGTCATTCGTTATTTTCATTGTAGGCCTAATCGTTCAATAGTAATATAACATTTTTAATGTAAGAATCTTCTTGTGATAGGTCTATTAATCTAATATAGAATTAATAAAATCCATATTAATACATTAATCATGATTTTAAACACAAAATATCAATTAAAAAAAGCTCGAGCCTATATGAAACTACATTAATACAGCGGCCATTGTACACCATTACTCAAAGTAAACAAAAAACACGTGATTTTTGTCACGTGATTGCAAACGCCCTTTTAGTTCATAGTCGGAATTTACTTAGTCTCTATTAATGCAGTCTATTAGTTGTTAGTGGGAATTTACTTAGTCTCTATTAATGCAGTCTATTAGTTCTTAGTCTATATGTACGCAGTCTATTACTTCATAGTCTATATGAGTTTGATAATATTGCAAACAATGTAATAATGTTTGTGGGGTAAACACGTTTGGATAAAGTTGGGGCGGAGGCGGCGGGGGTTTGAGGCGGGAGAGAATAGCTGGTTCTTTGTTTCTAGACATTCTGTCAGTGATATGTTAGTTGCATTCATAGCTTTTCTTACACTGAATTTTAGCACAAATCAAATTAACAAATATTTATCCGCAATTTTTTTTTTTAGTGTCTTCTTTTTTGCGTATAATATCCAAACCCCTGGAGCACCCTCCCCCCCACCTCCCATCACTACTCTGCTGCTAATTCCAATGTAGAAATTCAGCTAACTTGTGTACAATAATAAAAAAAAGTCATAGAATTAAAAACATGTATTGTATTTATAATTCCCTAAACAATGATTAATTTATATAGGTCAAAAAAATATGCGTGTAGACAAAGAAAATTTATATAATACAATAATAACAAAAATAACATTAGATATTTAAGCTTAAGGCACAAGAGAAAAAAAAAGCTCATAATCTCTAAATAGAGAATCGAAATGCGCAGACATATGCTGCATGCAAAAAAACAAACTATTTTTGAAATATATTAGAAACTGTCAATGTCGATGAATTCAGATTTCTCATTCCGCAAAACCCTGATATCAACAACACTTAATGTTTGCACTTCTTACAACTTTTGACATTGCTAGCATATGAGCAAGATGTCTATATAGTGAATATGATAGACTTATGTCTCTTTCATTGGAAATATTTTAGATTCTGATTTATACATTCAGATAATGTCATTAAAAATTTGTTTGTGGGATATTATTTGTTTCGTTTTTGAACATTCTCTAGCAAAGTTTTTGTGTGAAAGTGAACAACAATATGACGAATCATAGAGACATAGAACAAATGAACATTACATTAACCTGTTAGTCTAAGACATAGAACAAATGAACATTACATTAAACTGCAGGTCTGAGACATAGAACACATGAACATTACATTAAACTGTAGGTCTGAGACATAGAACAAATCAACATTACATTAAACTGTAAAATTGAGACATAGAACAAATCAACATTACATTAAACTGTTGGTCTCAGACATAGAACAAATCAACATTACATTAAACTGTAGGTCTGAGACACAGAACAAATGAACATTACATTAAACTGTAGGTCTGAGACATAGAACAAATCAACATTACATTAAACTGTAGATCTGAGACATATAACAAATCAACATTACATTAAACTGTTGGTCTCAGACATAGAACAAATCAACATTACATTAAACTGTAGGTCTGAGACACAGAACAAATGAACATTACATTAAACTGCAGGTCTGAGACATAGAATAAATGAACATTACATAAAACTGTAAGTTGGAGACATAGAACAATGAACATTACATTAAACTGTAGGTCTGAGACATAGAACAAAAGAACATTACATTAAACTGTAAGTGTGATACATAGAACAAATGAACATTACATTAAACTGTTAGTCTGAGACATAGAACAAATGAACATTACATTAAACTGTAAGTCTGAGACATAGAAGAAATTAATATTACATTAAACTGTAAGCATGAGACATAGAAAAAATGAACATTACATTAAACTGTAAGTCTGAGACATAGAACAAATGAACATTACATTCAACTGTAAGTCTGAGACATAGAACAAATGAACATTACATTAAACTGTAAGTCTGAGACATAGAAGAAATTAAAATTACATTAAACTGTAAGCATGAGACATAGAAAAAATGAACATTACATTAAACTGTAAGTCTGAGACATAGAACAAATCAACATTACATTCAACTGTAAGTCTGAGACATAGAACAAATCAACATTACATTCAACTGTAAGTCTGAGACATAGAACAAATGAACATTACATTCAACTGTAAGTCTGAGACATAGAACAAATGAACATTACATTAAACTGTAAGTCTGAGACATAGAACAAATCAACATTACATTCAACTGTAAGTCTGAGACATAGAACAAATGAACATTACATTCAACTGTAAGTCTGAGACATAGAACAAATGAACATTAGATTAAACTGTAGGTCTGAGACATAGAACAAATGAACATTACATTCAACTGTAAGTCTGAGACATAGAACAAATGAACATTAGATTAAACTGTAAGTCTGAGACATAGAACAAATGAACATTACATTCAACTGTAAGTCTGAGACATAGAACAAATGAACATTAGATTAAACTGTAGGTCTGAGACATAGAACAAATGAACATTACATTCAACTGTAAGTCTGAGACATAGAACAAATGAACATTACAATAAACTGTAGATCTGAGACATACAACAAATGAACATTACATTAAACTGCAGGTCTGAGACATAGAATAAATGAACATTACATAAAACTGTAAGTTGGAGACATAGAAGAAATGAATATTACATTCAACTGTAAGTCTGAGACATAGAACAAATGAACATTACATTCAACTGTAAGTCTGAGACATAAAACAAATAAACATTACATTAAACTGTAAGTCTGAGACATAGAACAAATGAACATTACATTAAACTGTAAGTCTGAGACATAGAACAAATCAACATTACATTAAACTGTTAGTGTGAGACATACAACAAATGAACATTACATTAAACTTTTAGTCTGAGACATAGAACAAATCAACATTACATTACATGAAACTGTAGATCTGAGACATATAACAAATGAACATTACATTAAACTATAGGTCTGAGACATAGAACAAATCAACATTACATTAAACTGTAGATCTGAGACATATAACAAATGAACATTACATTAAACTGTAGGTCTGAGACATAGAATAAATGAACATTACATAAAACTGTAAGTTGGAGACATAGAACAATGAACATTACATTAAACTGTAGGTCTGAGACATAGAACAAATGAACATTACAATAAACTGTAAGTGTGATACATAGAACAAATGAACATTACATTAAACTGTTAGTCTGAGACATAGAACAAATGAACATTACATTAAACTGTAAGTCTGAGACATAGAACAAATGAACATTACATTAAACTGTTAGTCTGAGCCATATAAAAAATGAACATTACATTAAACTGTAGGTCTGAGACATAGAACAAATGAATATTATATTAAACTGTAGGTCTGAGACATAGAACAAATGAACATTACATTAAACTGTAAGTCTGAGACATAGAAGAAATTAACATTACATTAAACTGTAGGTCTGAGACATAGAACAAATGAACATTACATTAAACTGTAGGTCTGAGACATAGAACAAATCAACATTAAATCAAACTGTAATTCTGAGTGATATAACAAATGAACATTACATTAAACTGTAGGTCTGAGACATAGAAGAAATTAACATTACATTAAACTGTAAGCCTGAGACATAGAAAAATTGAACATTACATTAAACTGTAAGTCTGAGACATAGAACAAATGAACATTACATTCAACTGTAAGTCTGAGACATAGAACAAATCAACATTACATTAAAATGTAATTCTGAGTCATATAACAAATGAACATTACATTAAACTGTAGGTCTGAGACATTGAAGAAATGGACATTACATTAAACTGTAAGTCTGAGACATAGAAGAAATTAACATTACATTAAACTGTAAGCCTGAGACATAGAAAAAATGAACATTACATTCAACTGTAAAATTGAGACATAGAACAAGTCAACATTACATTCAACTGTAAGTCTGAGACATAGAACAAATCAACATTACATTCAACTGTAAGTCTGAGACATAGAACAAATCAACATTACATTAAACTGTAATTCTGAGTCATATAACAAATGAACATTACATTAAACTGTATGTCTGAGACATAGAAGAAATGGACATTACATTAAACTGTAAGTCTGAGACATAGAACAAATGAACATTACATTCAACTGTAAGTCTGAGACATAGAACAAATCAACATTACATTCATCTGTAAGTCTGAGACATAGAACAAATCAACATTACATTCAACTGTAAGTCTGAGACATAGAATAAATCAACATTACATTCAACTGTAAGTCTGAGACATAGAACAAATCAACATTACATTCAACTGTAAGTCTGAGACATAGAACAAATCAACATTACATTCAACTGTTAGCCTCCTTCTACGTTCTCAGTGTTATAGTTAGAAAGATTTAAACACACAGTTCTTTGATAGAGATTAATTTGATCGATATTTTATAGATGTGGCAGAGTGTACTAGAGTTTTGTGGCAATGGTGGTCCTATGAGGTCTACCTCTAATATGGTTCCATATAGTTTTGAGTTAATAGATGTCTCTAAAGGCCTTATCTTATCTGAGTAGAGCAGGTTTATACGGCATGCCATTTTACAAGCTCATTATTCGCTAACGCCCGATACAGGCAATTGTTAATAGGGTTCACCAATGTATAAACATGCATTATTAAAATTGATTTTCTTGCAGTTTTTTAAATTTTTATATGTAGACTTATATTTTTTTTGTTGTAAAACACAACAACAACAAATGCAATAATAAAAAAATGCCTTGAAAAACAATAATTTAACCAAAGTTTACTTTCATTTTTCGTTTCGCTAAAGACAAATTACATCCAAAATGCTGTTGATTTATAGTTACATCCAAAATCTACCTATTTATGAGTTTTCAACTGGAATAATTTACTAGGGTTTACTCCTTGAAAAAAAAGTAGATTTGAAAGTTTTCGCGGGATAGCAGTAATTTTACGAGTTACGAGTCTAAGGATTCATTAACTTCATATTCGAGAGTTACTTCCATTTAGTGGCGACATCTATGAACCATTTTCAAGGTTTCTTTCAATTTAAACAAGAAGCCGATATAATAGTGTCTGTTTTGCATGGTTGGCTTTAACAAAAATAAAGACATAATATGCTACATAGTTGTTATTTTAACTGGCACTCTGTTGGTATCGTTTTGTTAGTTTTTTCTCTCTAACAAATATCATGTTTGGCACTCTTTATGTTGCAACATAATGAAAAATAAACATTAGATTTGTACATGTATCCAAAGTTTACATAAAGTAATCTATATTAATATATAAAAAAAACCGTGTTTGTAGGTAAACCGATCCCAATTGGTCAATTTTAAAACACGTGAGTTTTGTGTCACTGACCTGTCTAGACCTAGGCCTTTATAGGCCTAGTGTTTAATAATTTTTCACATCGGACATAATTATGTCTTCGTTAGCTAAGTGGTTAACATATCGGACTACCATGCGGGCCACCCAGGTTCGATTCTCCATTTAGTCTATACTTTGTTTTCTAATTATTTTTTCTCAATTTATATTACTTTTAAAAACTAAAAACATTGTAAATCTAAGGGCAATTTAGATTTTTGTTCAATAAAAATACTTGCCTATTTCTTACCCAGTTACAATATTTATTTTAAATTACTTTCCTAAAAGTCTTCAGTAAAAAAAAAATTATTTTATTATTAGATTTATAGCTTCAATAATTGTAGTTTATAAATTTTTATCTGCACCTTATGCAGTCCTGTTTTTTTTTTCACCAGGGCAACGCCGGGCAATTTAGCTTGTTTACTATTAATATAAAAATTATTTCAATGTTGTTTAGTTTTATGTGCCATAAACTACTTTTGATTTGTATAGCTATCAATATATTATATGTGTATATTTGTAAATTTTACATTTAATATGTTATAAATAGAATTCGATATACATGATTACCACTATATACATTTATCGTGTATGCCTGAAGATGAAATGTGAAAAATATAAATGTCAATATTGTTCATTGTGAAAAACTATGGTGCCACACTACTATAACAATTCTTCTGTGCACTTGGAAATCCTTAGTTTCGAAATCAGCATACTCAAATGAATATTTTAATCAATAACATTAGGGTCCTAGAGGTCACTTAGAACATGCGGGAGGTCAGCTAGATACTCCCAATTTTCTACTTGAAAGAAATCACCATTCACTTGTAGGAATTCAAACATGACTTTTCAGGAAATGAAAATTTCAACAAGTTCAACTCTCGAAAAGTTGGACGAGTTTTATTCGACCAAGAGCTAGTAGGAAAATGATTCAAGGGAAAGAACTCCGCTAGTAACGAGTTTTTCTCTCTCAATATAATATTATGAACCTAGAAGCCATTTTGACGTTTATCTGACAATACTTTTGACTCTTTTTTTTGTGAGTCACGTGGGATTCAGTTATCAAAATTATGTTTGGCTGATTTTATGTATAAAAAGAACAAAGAGCGAATGAAAAGAATGTTTATTTTTACTGTGAATATTATGTATATATGTGTCACTGAATATGATTGGGTGTTTGAAATGACGTTATATCAGAGTTAAACAAGGGCATGCATATAAAGAAACTTTAAGACTCATAGAGTTAAATCAGATTTCAGGATCAATTTTTATTCCCTGTCAGGGGATACTGTGGTCTAGCGGTAGGGCTTTTTGATTGGGTTGTGGGGGCCCTGTTTCCACGGGCCAAATTTATGTGGGGGCCCCTCATGGACTCGGCCCTGACAGTGTCGATTAACTATCAAATGCGATTTCTCATTGACAGTATCTGTTCATTGTGCTCTTCTACAACAGCACTATTCTAATTGCCAAAAGAAAAGACAAAATTTTTTTTTTTTGGAATGTGTGGGGGCCCCTTTTGTGTGGGGGCATCTCTTCCATAGGAACGTGAAGAACATGCCTAAATACGCCACCGACCTCTCCAAAGTATCTAGTTCAAATCCAGATCTAATTGGTAGGCTACCATTAGGAGAAATGTAAAGGATACTTGGCGTTGTGCTGTTCACACAATCCTCGTGTATGCCGTGACCACGGACAACATGTGAACTCTACTTCACTAGTTCCATAAGCCTACTCTATCATCACACTATATTGGTCCAATATGTTCCGCCAATATTTGAATCTTGGCCATAGGTTGGGTCTATATCGGGTCATAATATAGTGCATATAGTGTCATGTTATTGTACATGTTCTGAAAGCCGTACATTCACCTAATACTGAACACATTATTCAATTCACTATAATGTGATTCACATTCCTCTCCATTTCTCTCCATCCATACAGTAAAGGTCTTAACTTCCTGCAAAAAAACAACAACAATAACCGCCAAGGCATTTCATCGGCCGAGCACGCCATCTTGCTGAGAGGCTCGTTACGATTTTTTCATGACCTTAATTAGACAATAATAGCGTGAACGTAGAATCCCTGTTGATCATCACATCATTGTTTAGTGCTTTAACGACTCTCTTTGTTGTTTTTTTCTTGTTCAATGCTGTACAATGTCATAGAACAGGATTGTGCTCTATTTTTTTTCCGTCATTGGGCCTTATAAAGACTTAGATAATAGGGTAAGTTGTGGCCCCTGGTCCGCCTGTTGCTCGCCCATGTTGTAAACTGATGCTGTCACGTGTGTCTAAACGCAGTTCCTTGGCGAATTGCTTTTTACATTTTCACATAATTTAGAACAAAGATTACTAGGGTTTGTGTATTCAGTCACTGATTTATTACTGCAAATTTTAATGTAGAACAGTACATGAGTTAAAGTGTACAGGCGTTTACAGATGACATTTCTTCAAATTACAATAGCAGGCTTAAGATTTGTAACTGATTGCATTAATAAGATAGACATTTTATGTGGATACAACTGAATACGATATTATGTATAAGCTTACACTTTTATAAGTATAAGTCTACTTATCCTGCAAGTATATAGTCTACATATCCTAACGTACAAGGCTACATATCCTGTAAGTTTAAGTCTACTTATCCTTTACGTATAAGTCTACATATCCTGTAAGTTAAAGTCTACATAATAATCTTTTAAGTATAAATCTACATATCCTGTAAATTTAAGTCTACATATCCTTTAAGTATAAGTCTACTTAAAATAAAATCTATAAGTATAAGTCTGTTAATTTTATAAGTCTTCAAGTCATATAAGCATAAGTATCATTACGTCTATCTATTTTATGTCCATATATTTTTAATGTAAGCTATTCGTCTACCTATTTAATAAGCCTTCATATTCTATAAGTAAAAAAGTTCTGTAAGTATTGTCCACTTATTCTATAAGTATAAGTCAGCATATTCTATCTTTAAAAACATCTCATATCTCAAAAGTTTTGAATCGATTGAAGATAAAAATGAAAAGTCACTTTAGAAGAGCTATAACAAAAATATTTGTCTGACTAGGAAATCTAGAATCAAAAGTCTAGTTGTACGAAAACACATCTGATTTAACTTTTTGCTTCCTGCAGAGGTTGCCATTTAATCTGATTTTACAACCGAAAGACATCTAAATACTAAGCTCCTGTTTTGTAGTAGTAGTTCTAGATTTCATTGTTCTGTACAGGGCTGTGGAGTCGGAGTCGGAGTCGAGGAGTCAGAGTCGGAGGAAATTTGGGTACCTAAAGTCGGAGTCGGCAAAAATGCACCGACTCCGACTTCTACTAAATTTAGATTGGAAAAAGACATTGCTTCATTTATTTTAAACAACCGATCAATAAATAGGCCTAGAGAAATTAGTGATATGAGAAAGTAAAATATCTGTTTCTTCCTCTAAGTCCCCATCCCAACTCAAGATCCTATCCCTATTGTCATACTATAGCGGGTCGACACACAAAAAAGTCTTTTGAACTCATTTGAAATGCGTCATTAGACTGAACGTCATATAGACTGCTCGGCGCCGGTATTGATGACGCTATACAAGTGCCCAAATTTCTAATTACCATTCACATTGTTTGTAATGATTTCAAATGCTAGGACATGGCACGCGCGTTTTTTTTTTCGGAATGCTAAACACTGCCTATAGGCCTAGGACATAGGAGCTAAATAAAACGCATCTTAATTAAGCTACTAGTGTACAAGCATACCTTTATTAGAGGCCTAAAGAGGCTTTTACACATTTACGATTCTTTCCATAATGTAATTTGCGTTCAGTTGGCCGCCTTTACGACTTATAAATGCGCTACGCACGCAACGCACAACTAGGAGCGGCAATCAGTGGCGTATTTAGGCATGTTCCACATGTTTCATTGGAACATGGGCCCCCACACAAAATGGGCCCCCACATATCCCAAAAAGAAATGTTTGAGTGACATCCCCATATTTCGTTGAAAATGTAAAATAAAATTCATTTATTCCCATACAATTTAAAGCGCACCAGTTCAACCAAGCTACGTGCAACATAAAATGTATGATTTTACAGAATGTAATATGAATTAACGGCACTTTTCTGGGGTAGGCCCTATGTGGAAAGCAGGGCGAGACCACGAGGGAACCCACATACATTTGGGAACAGGGCCCCCACAATCCTAAATACAGCCCTGGTGGCAATATTTATACTTTTCAAAGTGTCGTGTTCTGCTTAAAGATGTTAAACGTAAACAGAAATACCGGATTCCGGTTTTGAAACCGAAAACCGGTTTTGATTTTTAAAACACCGCGTCTGTGCTTTATTATTAACGGCACTATTAAATACACATTCTTTTGATTCTTTTTAGCACATTATTTTACAAGTTACCATAAATATATGCCTCTTCATATGCTTCTTAATATTATTGTCAATTATAATCGGTAATTTGATTATCACCATTGAAAAATTGAAAACTATTATCGGTTTTAATCAAATAGCCCAGATTTTTTTTAGTTCTAAAGAATTTTATGGTAAAGAGTACAAAATCATATTGTAGGCCTATTCACACAAATCAACCCCTTGAATGACCTGCAAACACTAATTAAGTTTGAAGTATTTTTCAAATATGCCTACAAAACTACGCACATTTGATTGTTTCGGCATGTGACTTGTGACATTGCGTGGGGGGTGGGGGGGAGGGGGAAACCGAAATCCGGTTTTTATAGAACCGACAACCGGTTTTAACATCCCTAGTTATGCTGTTACAGGAAACGCAGCACCCATATGTAACCTAGCCTTTCACTGGTAAGGGATTAACCGTTTGCCCCTTGGAATCGCCGATCGTGACCTCTACTGATCAGGCCCCACGAGGGGGGGGGCTACAGCCGGTATGCCGTACCGGGGCCCTCAAGAGTTTAGGGGGCCCATGAATATTTAAAATTAAATACAGTAGCCTACACTGTTGGCTTTCCAGCCAGTAGTCCTGTGGTAATGACACTTAGATGTATGTTGCCTTTCTTTCCTTCAAGGAATGTACAAAATACATTCGCATATAAAGCAGAGGAGTCGGGGAGTCGGAGTCGGAAGTAAAAAAAAAAGAGGAGTCGGAGTCGGAGTCGTAACATTTATCTACCGACTCCGCAGCCCTGGTTCTGTACACATACATACACAACTGTATATCCAACTATACCACTGTATCACACACGCCATAGACATGACAAGAATAAGGAGGAATTGGCTACTGAACGATTAAACTTATGGATTGTATTATCAATTCTTAAATGTCGTTTTAGTTTCTTTTCTGGGTTGCTGATCTATCTCAGCAATAAATAATAAAGTAAGCTGTTAGAAAAAATAATATAATTTATCACATGAAGAAGACTATAGAACTAGTTGGATGGAATGACTGATTTAGAAACACATTAACTTGACGACTAGATTCAAAACAACATTTTAAACACAAAACTCAAATTTGGTCAGACAATATTTTTCGTTAGAGACAAAAAATGGTATAGATTTAGGATTTGTTTGATAAAAAAATAAAATAAATACTTCCATCAATAATGTCATAACTAAACAGAAGTCATCGTGCCCTGATATATATATGTATATATATTAACATAACAAAACTGACTAAACAAATGTCCACACTAGGTCTAAGATGTCATGAATAAAAGAAATGTCCACACTAGGTCTATGATATCATGACTGAACAAATGTCCACACAAGGTCTATGATGTCATGAATAAACAAATGTCTACACTAGGTCTCTGATGTCATGAATAAACAAATGTCCACACTAGGTCAATGATGTCAAAACTAAACAAATGTCCACACTATACAATGTCATTACTTTAAAAAAGTCCTAAAGTATGTCTATGATATCATGACTAAACAAATGTCCACACTGGGTCTATGATGTCATAACTGATTAAATGTCCACACTAGGTCTATGATGTCTTGAATAAAAGAAATGTCCACACTAGGTCTATGATGTCTTGAATGAAAGAAATGTCCACACTAGGTCTATGATGTCTTAAATAAAAGAAATGTCCACACAAGGTCTATGATGTCATGAATAAACAAATGTCCACACAAGGTCAATGATGTCATGAATAAACAAATGTCCACACTAGGTCAATGATGTCATGAATAAACAAATGTCAACACTAGGTCTATGATGTCATGAATAAACAAATATCCACACTAGGTCAATGATGTCATGAATAAACAAATGTCCACACTAGGTCAATGATGTCATGAATAAACAAATGTCCACACTAGGTCAATGATGTCAAAACTAAACAAATGTCCACACTATTCAATGTCATTACTTTAAAAAAGTCTTAAAGTAGGTCTATGATGTCTTGAAAAAAGAAATGTCCACACTAGGTCTATGATATCATGACTGAACAAATGTCCACACTAGGTCTATGATGTCAGGACTGATCAAATGTCCACACTAGGTCTATGATGTCAGGACTGATCAAATGTCCACACTAGGTCTATGATGTCTTGAAAAAAGAAATGTCCACACTAGGTCTATGATGTCATAACTGATCAAATGTCCACACTAGGTCTATGATGTCAGGACTGATCAAATGTCCACACTAGGTCTATGATGTCAGGACTGATCAAATGTCCACACTAGGTCTATGATGTCTTGAAAAAAGAAATGTCCACACTAGGTCTATGATGTCAGGACTGATCAAATGTCCACACTAGGTCTATGATGTCAGGACTGATCAAATGTCCACACTAGGTCTATGATGTCTTGAAAAAAGAAATGTCCACACTAGGTCTATGATATCATGACTGAACAAATGTCCACACAAGGTCAATGGTGTCATGACAGAACAAATGTCCACACTAGGTCTATGATGTCAGGACTGATCAAATGTCCACACTAGGTCTATGATGTCAGGACTGATCAAATGTCCACACTAGGTCTATGATGTCTTGAAAAAAGAAATGTCCACACTAGGTCTATGATGTCATAACTGATCAAATGTCCACACTAGGTCTATGATGTCAGGACTGATCAAATGTCCACACTAGGTCTATGATGTCAGGACTGATCAAATGTCCACACTAGGTCTATGATGTCTTGAAAAAAGAAATGTCCACACTAGGTCTATGATGTCAGGACTGATCAAATGTCCACACTAGGTCTATGATGTCAGGACTGATCAAATGTCCACACTAGGTCTATGATGTCTTGAAAAAAGAAATGTCCACACTAGGTCTATGATATCATGACTGAACAAATGTCCACACAAGGTCAATGGTGTCATGACAGAACAAATGTCCACACTAGGTATATGATGTCATTACTAAACAAAAGTCCTAAAGTAGGTCTATTATGTATGACTGAACAAATGTCCACACTCGGTCAATGATGTCATGACTGAACATATGTCCACACTAGGTCAATGATGTCATGACTGAACAACTGTCCACACTAGGTCTATGAGCTTATGTCTAAATTAAAGTCCTAAACTAGGTCTATGAAGTCATGACCAAACAAATGTCCAAGAAGGTCTATGATGACACGACTAAATCACCTATCCCGAGACACTACTGTAGCGATTACCTGTTAGTAAGACATGAATCTGGAAGGACGACAATTCTATTTCCTCCAAGTTACTGCCAATCTCATCCTAATGACCGCCAAGACGGCGTTAAGAGATCGTCTGCTCATTTTATTGCTTCCCCCTGGACTTAAACCACACACGTGACCGTCAAGCCCCCCTCTTCCCTCCTCCACCCCTTTCCCCACACACCTCGTTAAACCAAAGTCCTTAGACAATTTTTGTTTGTAATTTTCTAGGAGTCTGAAGGCTGGATCACAAAGAGCCTTAATTAAAAAAAAAGAAGGAAATAAAATATAGGCCTTATCAGCTTTGTTTCGGAGTATTTTATACATTGTATATAAGCTATTTAGATCAATATGTCTACATAACATTGACGAATATTTTAATGTTTTATCGACACATATACATCAAAGTATACTCTCTTGCAGATGTTGAGGGTATATTTTCGGTGTCGTAAAATAGTTTGGAATCGGTAAGCCAACTCTCTGGTCGTTTGGCATTCTGATACTAACCTTTTATATATTATCTGGCCACTTGTAAATGACACATGTATAATATTGTAGTTATCAAAACTTTTATATATTATCCTGTTTAAAAAACAACAACTGATATTACTTAATGTAGCATACCAAGCATAACTTTAAAAAAATACGTTTATAACTTTAAAAAAATACTTTTTAATATAGCTTAAAATACATTTTTCGTTATGGCAAATAGTCTATAGTATGATACACTTTTAATAATTCACTATTAGGTTTACTGCTTTGTTTTATGTGTTATTTCTATTATTTATATACATGTTGATTTATGAGATCTTCAATGTAACGAAGTCAAAGTAGAAACAATTCTCAACGATGAAAAATTGTGGCCAGTTTGAACTATTAGGTATTGTTAGTTGAATGTTAAGAGCATGTTCATTGAATATTATTGCAAAGTTAGTGGACTATTACGACAATGTTGATGCAATATTATTGCAATTTAGTAGACTATTACTACAATGTTGATGCAATATTACTGCAATATTAATGGACTATTACGACAATCTTGATGCAATATTGTTGCAATGTTAGCAGACTATTACTACGATGTTAATGCAATATTATTGCCATGTTAGTGGACTATTACTAAAATTTTGATGCAATATCATTGCAATGTTGATGCACGATCATTCAAGTTCAAAAGGTCACACCAAATTAAGACTTGTCAATTCACCAAGTAGGAAATAACCGAGTTGACTACATAACTGACGACTTGTTTTGCAACTAGCGATGTTAAAACCGTTTTTTTTTCAAAATCGGTTTTCGGTTCTATAAAACCGGTTTAAAACCGGATTACTGTTCTTCCGCACCCCCCGCGCAATTTCACAGGACACATGCCGTAAAAGCCAAATGTGCGTAGTTTTGTACATATATTTGAAAAATACTTCAAACTTTATTAGTGTTTAGCAGTTAGCAGGGCATTCAAGGGGTTGATCTGTGTAAATACAATATGATTTTGTGATTTTGTACTCTTTAGCATAAATTTCTTTAGAACTAAAAAAATATCTGGGCTAATTGATTAAAACCGATAATAGCACTCAATTTTTCAATAGTGATAATCAAATTATCGATTATCGTTGACCATAATATTTGACCAGCATTTGAAGAGGCATATATTGTAATTTGTAAAATAATGTTTTGAAAGGTTTCGCGTAGCACAAATCAAAAGAATGTGTATTTTATAGTGCCGTTAATAAAAAGCACAGACGCTTCAGGGTCATAGGTAAGGGCTAGTTTGCGTCTCTCCATTGCGTACATCAAAGAGCAGCGCACATCTAAAAGATGAGCCGACAAGTAAAAAAGATTCATGTTAATTGTAACTGTAAATTAACAATTGGTTTGATGTTGTCTTTATCGCAAGCCATAGTTGGTATTTGAAAACACAAGAAACACAATATCTGAGACTAAATAGTGTTAGCAAGGCATTTCGGGAATAGTTTTGTGCGAATCCAACATTATTTATTAAAAATATTTCCATTAGAACCAAAAAAAAAACGGGTCTTCTACTTGAAGTAATAATTAGGGCCTACCTTCCAACTTCCAACCAACAAACCGAAATCTGGTTTTGAAAATCAAAACCGGTTTTCAGTTTCAAAACCGAATAGGCTAACACGTATATAGAACAGTGTTTACACTGCCTATTTAATTGTAAAATTTGTTTACGCTAAACAGATTTAAAATTGTATTGAAATTATCATTTTATTTCATATAGAAGAAGTGACAAT
>OX421500.1:26625230-26655230 GCA_949126835.1 Anisus vortex
GAATCAAATTTGATTGGGAAACTATACATTTGACTATCTTATCAACAGTTTACCTGACACAGAGAAAGCACAATATTAATAGGACCTACTCTTGCACTTTACTTGTATATGACAGTATTGGACAACTTGCAACGGGAATCTCAAGACGTTTGACAGGCAGAATCCTTACGTTATGCTGACGTACGTTGTTTCGACTTGTATTGAAAAAAAAATATTTAAATCTCCTTTTTAAAAGAGGAATTCCGCCTGCCCATGGAAATTGCTCTGCGTGCCAATCCGTAGTTTGCCGACCTCTGCTCTTAGAGTAAGTTTCGTATGCCTAGTTTAACCGATGTTGCTCAGGTTTAAGTGGAATGGGTTGCCTGAACAAACCAGGAAAACCAGTAACTTAACATCATTTAAAACATTAATAAAGATGCAAGACTAGACTCGGACCACGGATAAGCTTGGGACGCAATAGTCTTCTTTATAAAAGGAGCGTCTATAATGTATAGGATACTACTTTATGTATGTTGCAAAAAAAAAAAAAGCTGTAATGTGCCAAGCCTATTCTACACAAAGCCCTTTCGAATAATCGGGCACATATCTGCTAGTAATGTATAGGATAAGATAAGATCTCTTCTGCTAATGCGGAATGTTTGCTCAGTTGTCAAATTGAGGATCGGCTCCGTCATCACTGTGATAGTCTCTGTCACCACGAAACATGGTGGAGCCTACAGTGTCGTTTTCTACAACGATAAATAACTCTATGAACATTATTTGATAGTTTGTTGAGAACAGTATTATACATACCATCTTTGTTTCAGCAGTGTCAGTTTAAAGCAAATCTGTTGATCAAAATGTACGGGTGTGATTGCTTTGATATAGCTATTTATTATGATAATCATTGATTAACGGATACGAATGAAAACGCATTATTATTTTCATTGAGTTAAGAATAATTTTATATTTATGCAGTTCTAATGCATTTGTCGTCCATCGTAATGTCAAAAAATATGTAAAGATTCCGCTGAATTTACGATTTCTCGCTGCAGTAAATTGTGGTCCCTAATAGCCAAACATCTACATACATCTCTGTCAAAACTAAAGTAAGGATCTTTAACACAAACATTAAAACGGTCCTACTTTATGGGTCTGAAACATGGCGAACGACAGAGAAAACTAAAAATAGACTCCAGACCTTTGTTAACAGATGCCTAAGAAATATACTCAAAATAAAATGGTTCGACAAGGTAGAAAACTCCAAGCTGTGGGAGAGGTGTGGACAAAGAACAGTAGAACAACAAATCATGGAAAGGAAGTGGAGATGGATTGGACACACCCTCAGGAAAGATAACAACAACAGAGCTAGACAGGCCTTAGAGTGGAATCCCCAGGGTAAACGGCATAGAGGAAGACCCAAGCGAACATGGAGACGAAGCATACTGGATGAAACTGAAAGAACTGGAAAGAGCTGGGAAGAATTGAAGCGACTAGCAAGAGACCGTGAAGAGTGGCGTGCTTTGACAGAGGCCCTATGTTCCACAAGGAACCCAAAGGACAGATGATGATGATGATGAATAGCCAAACATGGCCTTTAGACGGAGCGCCTGTAACATAAGACATTTTATTGAAAATAAATATAAAAAAATGATCGCACTTTTTGGATTCTCTATTTTTTTGTTGATACACTTAAATCATTTTTGTTTCAAAATTCAAATTATTTTATCTGGGCCAACATTCCAATCAAATTGTATAATCAAATTGCTCCAGTTCTTTTCTTCTCTAGTCTCTGCAGACTTACTTCGACTCTAATCTTTGAGTACCAGGGCAAACAAATCCGTTGATTTTCTCGGGGATGTAGACTGGCACAGCGACAGCCCATCATGAAGTACTCAGCAACCCCCCTCCCCTCACCTACACACACACCAGAAAATATTCCAATTTTTTGAAAAGGAGGACATTCAGAGCAAAGTATCCACAGGGAGATAGGGAGGTTAGTTGAAAATGTCCGTAGGGAATTTATATAGGGAAAAAAATTGACTATTCAAAAAGTAAGCAAATAGGATGAGTTTGTAGGAAAGTTCATATGGCCTAGAGAACAATGAAAATGATCACAAAGAACTAAGCTAGCTCTTAGAAAAATGAAAGTTTTTATAAGGAACTATGAAATTAAAAAATGATAAATTAACATATAGTACACTAAAAGTTAACATAAAGAACAACGAAAGCCAACACATAGAAGAATGAAAGCTAAACTATAAATCAGTGAAAGTTAACATACAAAACAAAGAAAGTTAATACATAGAACAATGAAAGTTAATACCTAGACCAATGAAAGTTAATACATAGAACAATGAAAGTTATTACATAGAACAATGAAATTTAATACCTAGACCAATGAAAGTTAACACATAGAACAATGAAAGTTAACACATACAACAATAAAAGATAACAAATACAACACTAAAAGTTAACACATAGATGCCAGAAAGTTAACACATTGAACAATGAAAATTAACACATAGAACAATGAAAGTTAATACATACAACAATAAAAGTAAATACATACAACAATGAAAGTTAACACGTAGAACAAGGAAAGTTAATACATAGAATAATACAAGTTAATACATAGATCAATGAAAGTTAATACATAGAACAATGAAAGCTAACACATAGAACAATGAAAGTTAATACATAGAACAATGAAAGTTAATACATAGAACAATGAAAGTTAATACATACAACAATAAAAGTAAATACATACAACAATGAAAGTTAACACGTAGAACAAGGAAAGTCAATACATAGAATAATACAAGTTAATACATAGATCAATGAAAGTTAATACATAGAACAATGAAAGCTAACACATAGAACAATGAAAGTTAATACATAGAACAATGAAAGTTAATACATAGAACAAGGAAAATTAATACATAGAACAATGAAAGTTAACACATAGAACAATGAAAATTAACACATAGAACAATGAGAGTTAACACATAGAACAATGAAGATTAAAACATAGAACAATGAAAGTTAACCCATAGAACAATGAAAGTAAACACATAGAAATATGAAAGATAACATGTTGAATAACGGCCATTACCTTTCTATACACGAATAAAGTATTATGTTATCTTGACCAGGGCAAACAATGGAATTGTGTGGCCATCACAATCTGCCTACACCCAGTGACATTCTTCAGCATGTCAGGTTTACTGGACAAATTGAGTGCATACGTTGTTTGTCTGTATGTTGCTTAAGAAATGTGTTCTACCAATTGTTCTTGTAAAGGGATGCAACTTTATGTTGTTTTTATTTTTTTTTAATTGTCACGAAATGTTGGGTCACGTGATGTCAGATGCTAATAAAAAAAATATAAAAATAAATAAAAACAACAGATGTTAATGAAATATTTTTGTTTATGTTTCAGTTACAGAAGACAAATGGGGGCATCAATTATGCTATTTTAATGATAGTCGAGCTTTAGATTCCAACTATCTCTCTGGGGCTGTATACAAGTGAACAGAAAACTATAATGCTACTTAATATTACTTACCGAAAACCTTTTTAAAATGAATAGCTTTGATTATATTATTCAACATTATGATTATTAAGTTTTAACGATGGTGAAAAACATACAATTTAAACCAATAAGCTTATCTGAAATCTATAATCGATTGCACAACGCAGCGCGATCAGATCTGGGAAGCAATTGGTCACATCTGCTGGATGCCGACACTAAATTCAGTGTTTACTTGGAGTTTCAGTGAAGTACCAATTTCTAGAGTCTAAAGGCACAAGGGAAGCAGAGAAGACAGGTGCCTTTGTGTCTTCAGAGAAGACAGGTGCCTTTGTGTCTTCAGAGAAGACAGGTGCCTTTGTGTCTTCAGAGAAGACAGGTGCCTTTGTGTCTTGCGCAATCTCCATTTCTTTTTTTCTTTTCTTATTCTTTGCCATTATCAGCTCCCAGTAGAGTGTAAAGCAAAGGCTATTTAAAATTGTCTTTCCATGTCATCATGTCTCTGGATATCTGCTCTTTCTAGTTCTTTCCGGTCAGCTGCACATCATTTTTTTTACATATCTCCGCCAGGTGTTCTTGGGACTACCTCTTCGTCTTGCGCCGTGTGGGGTCCTTGCAAGGGCTTGGCTATTGAAATTTGTAGTAGGTCTTCTCAATGTGTGGCCTATTCATCTTCATCTTCTTTTGTTTGATTTCTTTCTCTATTCGAACTAGTGCAGTCCTTTCCCAGACGGTGGCTTAGGTAATTTTTTCATACCATTTAATATCTTATCTTACATATTACAGACACTCCTTCTTGCGTCCTGCGTTCATCCGTGGTCCGAGTCTAGTCGTGCATCTTTATTAATGTTTTAAATAATGTTAAGTTATGTGTTTTCCTGATTTGTTCAGGCAACCCATTTCATGCCAGAATGCCACTTGTGTAGTATTGATATCCAGTATTCTTGGTAGGCAGCCATTCAACCAAAAAATTGTAGTTTGTTCCAGTCCCCCTTTGTTGTTTGCCAACTTTCTGAGCCATAACATATCAGGACAGTTATTACGCTAGAAATAAACATTATTAACCCTTCCCGTACCGACCTACTTCTATCTATGCTGCCTTCAGTTCCGCTATATACGCGCCCGGGACTGTAAGGGTTAATTTGTGCCAATGTGCTTTGTACTCAATTTCTTTGGTTTAACTTTCATTTTCTGAACTAAAATTATAAGGTACTCATCAGGGATGAATAGAGTCCGGCTTCCAAAAATGTCAAATGAAATTGTCAAAAACACAAGGTGTCGCTAGACCACAATTCCAACATATTGATAAATCATACTTGGACTTAATTAGGATACCTACATTATCATAGTAACATGAGCATTTAATTTCATTGATATAGTTAGCAGAGGAAGGCATATAGATTGTTGAGAAACATAATGGACATTTAAATTGTTGGGAAACAAAAAGGGACATTTAAATTGTTGGGCAACAGAAATCGACATTTAATTTGTTGGGCATTTAAATTTTACTGCAACAGAAAGGGACATTTGAATTGTTGGGCAACAAATGATACTGTTGGATCTAAAGGAAGAGATTAACTTTGACACACAATCAGAACAAGTACAATGTAATCCACCTAGTCTCTGAATATTTTTTCTGGTACCACTATAACTCTAAATAATCATTTCCCAAACTTTGCATTTTCCAAACTTTGCATTTCCCAAACTTTGCATTTCCCAAACTTTGCATCTCCCAAACTTTGCATTTACCAAACTTTGCATTTCCCAAACTTTTCATTTCCCAAACTTTTCATTTCCCATACTTTGCATTTCCCAAACTTTTCATTTCCCAAACTTTTCATTTCCCAAACTTTTCATTTCCCAAACTTTGCATTTCCCAAACTTTGCATTTCCCAAACTTTTCATTTCCCAAACTTTTCATTTCCCAAACTTTGCATTTCCCAAACTTTTCATTTCCCAAACTTTGCATTTTCCCAAACTTTGCATTTCCCAAACTTTTCATTTCCCAAACTTTGCATTTCCCAAACTTTTCATTTCCCAAACTTTTCATTTCCCAAACTTTGCATTTCCCAAACTTTGCATTTCCCAAACTTTGCATTTCCCAAACTTTGCATTTCGCAAACTTTGCATTTCCCAAACTTTGCATTTCCCAAACTTTTCATTTCCCAAACTTTGCATTTCCCAAACTTTGCATTTCCCAAACTTTTCATTTCCCAAACTTTGCATTTCCCAAACTTTTCATTTCCCAAACTTTGCATTTCGCAAACTTTGCATTTCCCAAACTTTGCATTTCCCAAACTTTGCATTTCCCAAACTTTTCATTTCCCAAACTTTTCATTTCCCAAACTTTGCATTTCCCAAACTTTGCATTTCCCAAACTTTGCATTTCCCAAACTTTGCATTTCCCAAACTTTGCATTTCCTTTGTGACCCTGCTTTGTTTTTTTTTTTCTACTTCTATTTGTCGACCTACTGACCTTTATTTAGATGTAAACCAGGCCATAAGTAAAATATAAGAAATATGAGCTTTCACACACTATCCCAGGCAAGTGACGTTAATGCTTGAAGGCTGTAGCTGAATTCGGGGTCAATAATCAGCAAATGGCCGCTTGGGGACAAATTCTACCATCAGTACATCCATCACTACTGTTTTGACTTAATAATAATACTGGAACTTATCTTCTTTCATCTGTTGCGATTTTGTGGGCGTCTTACGGCATTAGGGATACGCCTCGTAAAATTAATCATTGTAACTTATTTATCAATTTCTAATTAGTAACTTGTTCTATTATATATCTCCTTACCCTTTTCTATCTCTCTCTCTCTCTTTCTCTCCCTCTCTATTTCTCTCTGTCTCTTTTTTCCTCTCTTTTTTTTATATTGTGAAGTGATATAAACAAAGGGCATGTAATTAATATATCGATAATTGAAGTAATTAAAAAGCAAAACAAAGTGATATTCTATTACATTGATTTAGAACCTTATAGACCCCCTCCCCACTTCCAACTTCGCCCTGGATCTCTACCAACAGACATCGACCAACTAAAAATAAATCGTAAACATTAAATTCTAAGGGATTTTAAAAATTACATTTGATTTAATCAAATTTCAGAACTTTAAAAAAAAACAACTGACATTTTCTTAAAAAAAAAGAAATTTTATTTTTATATCCTTTTATTAGATTAATTAACATTAATATTATATGCCCGTCTTTTCAAACATGTTTCTCATTATTATTTGTTGTTGCTGGTTTTTCCTTACAGAATTGTAGAAACAGTCGAGATGACAAAATGTTATTTTATAATAAGCGGTCTAACTGCACTTTCACAAATCTGCCATGTTTTGTCTGATATTCATTGGATCTCTTGAGCACCTTCCAGACCCGGATAGAGATCTTGCTGGTTTATGCATGCATTTGATCCCTAGACCACTGGATTGCAATCCAACGCTCTGCCTACCACGTCTCAGCATTGTTTCAGAAATTTACAAGTATTTAAGAAAATAATCTTCAAGAAAACAAAGGGCTGACTCCTAATATGCAGGTTGACGAAGACGCATACATACATAATTCACTACATAGAAATTTATAATAAAAATGTAAGTTTCCATTTTCATAAGTTTTTTTTACATTATTTCAGTTATCTTTATTTTTCTTATTAATTCAGTCAACCCATTGGTGGTATAGTGCCAGAGCGTTGGATTTGCCATACTTAAGGTCCTGTGATAGAATTAAAGCTAGTTCTAGGATCAAGGTTTTTACTTCCGTTTTAGAGAGTTTCCTGAGTTTACACAGCTCTGATGGGTACCTGACAATAGATGAAGAAAAGTAATGAAGTCTAAGCATTGTGATGGCCAAAAAATCACTGAGTATGCCGTGGTTCCGGAAACTTATGAACGATGCTTCAAATGCACTATAGATCTGATTCTTCTGACATGTGTACTTTACTTTCACCGTCATCTGCAACTTCATAAACATCATAAATGAATTCAATATACTTTGCGATAAACATTGTAGAAAAAAAAAGAAACATTAATATATTTCGGTATACAAATAGATTAAATATATTGTTATTATGTTCTTTCTATGACGTTCAAATGTTGGATATTTTATTGAAGTTTGAAAATATGTGCTTTATCTTTATTTAATTTTTTACTTCTTCTCTCTTGTCTTTTTTTTGTTTCAATTTCTTTCTCGAGCATTGCTTCCCTTTCTAAACATTTGAAAGTTTTGTGACAGTAGACGGTCGAGTGAAAAATGTCTATTTCTTGCGCTATACACACGTTGAATAGACCCCCGAACCCATACTCCGTATACCAGCCATCCCTGTTCAGATAGCTAGCTGTATTATTAGGCATGAATGGCGTCTGAAGGCCAACCTGTCTATGTTTGTTGATGTGTGTTTGTTTGTTTTTCATCTGCAAAACTCATTTGTCAAAGATTGTTCTACAGATATATAGATCTAGCTTGCTTTATATAAAAGCGGTACTTGCCTTGTTGATAAAAATATAATTCTATATTTCTGCACATTAATTATAGTTGTTGTTTGTTTTACATAAATAAAGTTCTACCTTATTTAACATAAATATAATTGTTTGTAGCTTGCAATATATATATATATATATACACAGAAAGAGAGAGAGAGAGAAAGAGGGAGAAAGGGATTGAAGGGGAGAATGTGGGAGTAAGAGCGGGAACGCAAGAGAGAGAGAGAGAGAACAAGAGAAAGCCTAGAGTAAGAGAGAGCGAATGATGGAAGCAGAGAAAGGAAGAAAGGGTGATAAAGAAAGAATAAACATATAAGATATACACAGCTCTATGCACCAGCCAAACTGGATAGAACAAATATTGTAATTTGTTTACAATTAAAAAACAGTTTAAATAAAAACTGAATCTATTGAATCCATTGAATCCACCGTTACTTTGTGAGCTTCATTTAATGAAGATTTCACCTTTTATTTTCTTATATAAAATTAAACATTTCGTATCTTAATCTAATCATATTAAAAAAATAATAATTTTCCAACATGTTTACATAAGACGGTAAACCCGGGCTATAAATAGAGGCAACAATAAACAAATAATGAAATATATTTTAAAACTGATGTCCATCTACGGTACAATTAACAAGTATATTGCGTCTCTTTTCAAAATTTTCTGTTGATTTTAGTTTTCTTGAAGATTTCTTGAGACACGATAGACTAGCAACAGCGCGACAAATGAAATCTCTATAGTTCTTGGGATCAAAATCCTTGTATTTTAATTCTTGGATTCTTTACTTCCAATCATTACCCACCTGGGTTGAAACGGTCCTTCTTTATGGACCTGAAACATGGCCAATGACATAGATTACAAGAAATAGACTCCAGACCTTTGTTAACTAAGAAATATACTAAAAATAAAATGGTTCGACAAGGTAGATAACTTCAAGCTGTGGGAGAGGTGTGTACATAGAACTAGAACACTAGAACAACAAATTATGGACAAAAATAGCAACAGAGCTAGACAGGCCTTATAGTGGAACCCCAAGAGAAAACGAGATAAGGACCCAAGCGAACATGGAAACGAAGCATATTGATTGAGGCTGGAAGAACTGGAAAGAGCTGGGAAGAATTGAAGCAAATGGCAAGAGACCGCGGAGAGTGGCATGCCTCGACAGAGGCCCCAATATTTCTATACAAGGAACCCAAAGGACGGATGATGATCATTACCCAGCCCTCATGGGTGCCCTTACAGCAATTTGAAATAATCAAGGCTGCTGAGCATTGTGCTAGCCACACATACCCCATGTAGGGTAGACTGGGGCATAAAGCCCCTTGGAGGTAAAAGGCCTCCCCACTATCCTGACGTTCCTAATGTATTTTTAAAAGTGGAATCGTCTTGTTTATGTTCATTGACCTATTTAACTTCACCGTGTGCAAATTGGTGCTTTTAACGTGACATTTTTTCGAGTTATTCAAGAAAATCGTAAATTGTACTCAATCTTATAGTTTTCTGCATATTGTGTTAATGAAGTAAAAAATTCTAGAAATAACGTGTGCTGTTTGAAATTACATATCTATAAAGGTTAATTACTTTTCATTCTTAACTAATATCTAGAATCATTTAGTTATCCCTCAGTGTTACGTAATAAACATAAAAGCAGAACACCCATGTTGGAGGTAAAACGCTCCCATTGGCTTGGGGCAAGACGCCCCTGTCTCCGCCGCCATTTTTCCTTTTATAAAATGTGTAGGCCTATATGAAACCAAATGTTTGTTTGTTTTACATTAACTAGATATTCCTTTTATTGGAAAAACAATGGTTTAGAAGTATATTTTAATTGCAATTTATTACCTTAGTTTATATTTATTATATATATATATATATATATATATTTATAGTTGTTGTTTAATTTCAAGTTTGCATTTGTCTATACAACTACATCTAAGAATATCTTCAAAAATACCTATGGGGTAAAAGGCCCCCCAAGGGGGCCTTCTGCCCCATGCACGGGGTAAGAGGCCCCTTTAAAAAAAAATGTATTTGAAATATTTCACCAAATGGTAATAACAATGTCTCCTGTGGTAGTACAAGTGTTAGTACTTATAGAAGTCAATCATATTAGGTGAAAAAATTTATAATATATCACACCATTTTCAAAAAATTACAAATCTGCCTTAGAGGGGGCTTTATGCCCCAGTCTACCCTATGCCACTTCCTAGTGCAAATCTCCGCGGCGAAACACGGGGAACCGAACTATTGCTTTGCACTTTGAGTAAAATGTTCAGGTTGTTGATATAGTTGATATATATTGCATACACTTTTATACATAAGAAACATTAATCCGAAAAATCATAATTAAATAACAGAAACACTCATTGGTAAGTTAAATAATAGTTGGAAATCGGCTTAATATTTGTGTAGTCAGATACTCTTTGTTTAGTCAGATACTCTTTGTTTAGTCAGATAATCTTTCTTTAGTCAGTTGATCGTTGTTATCCCAGATAATATTTGTTAAGTCAGATAATTATAATATTTGTTTAGTCAGATAATCTTTTTTTCGTCAGTTGATCTTTGTTATTCCAGATAATATTTGTGCAGTGAGATCCTTTCATAGTGAGATAATCTGTGCAGGTTCAAAGAGTCCGGAACAACATATATTATTATACTGAGAAGATCTGCCTGCATAATATAGTATATTATTATAATGAGAAGATCTGCCTACATAATATAGTATATTATTATAATGAGAAGATCTGCCTACATAATATAGTATATTATTATAATGAGAAGATCTGCCTACATAATATAGTATATTATTATAATGAGAAGATCTGCCTACATAATATAGTATATTATTATAATGAGAAGATCTGCCTACATAATATAGTATATTATTATAATGAGAAGATCTGCCTACATAATATAGTATATTATTATAATGAGAAGGTCTGCCTACATAATATAGTATATTATTATAATGAGAAGGTCTGCCTACATAATATAGTATATTGCTATAATGAGAAGGTCTGCCTACATAATATAGTATATTGTTATAATGAGAAGATCTGCCTACATAATATAGTATATTATTATAATGAGAAGATCTGCCTACATAATATAGTATATTATTATAATGAGAAGATCTGCCTACATAATATAGTATATTATTATAATGAGAAGATCTGCCTACATAATATAGTATATTATTATAATGAGAAGATCTGCCTACATAATATAGTATATTGTTATAATGAGGAGATCTGCCTACATAATATAGTATATTGTTATAATGAGGAGATCTGCCTACATAATATAGTATATTGTTATAATGAGCAGATCTGCCTACATAATATAGTATATTGTTATAATGAGAAGATCTGCCTACATAATATAGTATATTGTTATAATGAGAAGATCTGCCTACATAATATAGTATATTATTATAATGAGAAGATCTGCCTACATAATATAGTATATTGTTATAATGAGAAGATCTGCCTACATAATATAGCATATTGTTATAATGAGAAGATCTGCCTACATAATATAGCATATTGTTATAATGAGAAGATCTGCCTACATAATATAGCATATTGTTATAATGAGAAGATCTGCCTACATAATATAGCATATTGTTATAATGAGAAGATCTGCCTACATAATATAGCATATTGTTATAATGAGAAGATCTGCCTACATAATATAGCATATTGTTATAATGAGAAGATCTGCCTACATAATATAGCATATTGTTATAATGAGAAGATCTGCCTACATAATATAGCATATTGTTATAATGAGAAGATCTGCCTACATAATATAGCATATTGTTATAATGAGAAGATCTGTTTACATAATATAGTATATTGTTATAATGAGAAGATCTGCCTACATAATATAGTATAGTTATAATGAGAAGATCTGCCTACATAATATAGTATATTGTTATAATGAGAAGATCTGCCTACATAAAATAGTATATTGTTATAATGAGCAGATCTGCCTACATAATATAGTATATTATTATAATGAGAAGATCTGCCTTCATAATATAGTATATTGTTATAATGAGAAGATCTGCCTACATAATATAGTATATTGTTATAATGAGAAGATCTGCCTACATAATATAGTATATTGTTATAATGAGAAGATCTGCCTACATAATATAGTATATTATTATAATGAGAAGATCTGCCTACATAATATAGTATATTATTATAATGAGAAGATCTGCCTACATAATATAGTATATTATTATAATGAGAAGATCTGCCTACATAATATAGTATATTATTATAATGAGAAGATCTGCCTACATAATATAGTATATTCGTTAAAAGTAAACTAGAGTCGTAGAATTATGTTCTATGAAAAAGGATTTCTCTTCCCTGTCTAAAAACAAATATTTTTATCACATAAGCCTTATTACAATGTCGCTTCACTTTAAAAGATGTAAACAAGATAGAAAACGTATAGTCTCGGAGGCGTAGCTAGGAGAGTGGAGGGGGGGGAGGGTCCAAATTGGAAAATCCCCCCGGCCCTTACTTGAGGGGGACCCCCAAAGGTGTGTCTGAATAATTATTGTTTCATGTCATAATGTCGAATGTCAAAATGCAGGGGCCCCTAAGGAGGACAAGCCCCCCCTCGGGCCCCCAAATCCCTAGCAACGGCACTGTATAGTCGACAGGCTCTTTACCTTAAAACCACAACAAATGTACATAATCTTAAAAACACAATTATTTTAAAGTATTAAATCTAAAGACATTGTCCCCCCCCCCTCCCCAAAAATCCCTGAATTCTTCAGAACTTAAAGTGGACCCTATAGACAAAAAAAAAAAGATCAATTTGATCGGGCTAACAATACGCAGGGACGTCATATTCGGCTTGTCTCGAATTAGCCTTAATACTGCCCAGAGGTAACCTTTAGGGCCAGTGTGTGTATCTATATGGTTCCCTATAGAAGGCTTTGTAGCTCCAGTAAGTCGATGAAAGTAGCTAGGTAAAGTAGCTTATAGTGTCTGAATCTACTCTTTACAATGGCCCGGTGGACACTGAACGAAAAGTTCTTATTAATCCTATGTCAATACCTTATTGTAGCAAGCCAACAATATGAATATATTTGGCAGATGGGTGCGGATGTTTATTTTTATAGACAATAAGAAGTAGGCCAACTGATACATCATTGGTTCTCAACCTTTTTCGGCTCACCGCCCCCTTTTTCATTTTGTTATCCCTTACCGCCCCCTCCCCCTTCCGAAATGAAATTAAAGGGTGAAAGTTGCTGCATACATTTTATATAGGCCAAATAAATTTGTCTGCTTTTTTACGATCAAATTATCAAATTAGATATTTATAGAGCGCTATTCATAACATACGATCCTAAAAAGACCCGAAAAGAAGTTTTTAAAAAATAATCACTATCAAATTGATGCTTGTGCCTGGTATGAGGCTAGCAGTTTGACTTTCGGTTTCTTGGCTGCATTACTTTTACTTTGCTTCTCTTCAACGACAACAGCGTGATAACAGCAACAATGCAGGTTCCACTAAACAGAGTTATGAAAATGCAATAAAATTTGTTGCCAAAACCCAAAGTCCTAGAGAAATTGATCCATGTTATTACATTAGTCATGTTAAGTGTGCAAGCGCTATTTTAATAATCAATATTAATTTCTTTATTCCCTAAAAAGTCTTTTATATATAGTCTAGTTCAAGTAATAAAAATTTGCATGCAGTGTCCTTTATTTATTTGTGTCAAATTTTCCCTTCTATAATAAAAATAAACGTTAGTTAAAAGTTTGACTGCTTGACTGTCTGAAATTGCGAAAATTAACGAGGGCATCCAACTTCGTTTTTAACCGACCCTATCCAGAAATTTAATTTGACCAGAGTCCCTATTTATTCTTCTATAAATCAGTGCGATTTATATTTCTTATTAGAAGACCTATAATATTTACTGTTGGGTTATAGCAGATATTTAGCAGCACTTGCTATTTTCGTCAGATTTCATCCATAATGTAATCACCGCCCTCCTCCCCTCATCTACCTTTTTCGGAAACCGTCTTAATATAGCAATAGATCAAATTGGCCCACATAGACGGGGCTTTAAATGTCTTTTACGTCACAATCGCACAGTAGGCATGCAAGTCAACAGTGGAACATTCGATGTTTTTTTTGTTAAAGGCTCAAGATTAACGTTATATAATTTATAATTAAAGAACATCTAAATTTTATTATTTTGGTAATTAAAATAGCATTGGTATCCTAAATAATTCAAGAACATTCGTACCGCCCTTCAGCCCCCTCCCCCCGTACCGACCCCGAGAACGTCAGTGCCCCCCCCCCCCTAGATCTTCTCACCGCCCTCTGGGGGCCGATAACGCCCTCGTTGAGAACCTATGGTCCACATGAAGATGTGTTCTAGCTTGTTGATTCCTAGTTCAGCCACTCAATTGAATGCTTGTTAAGTCATTCAAATGAATGCTAGTGTAGCCGCTCAGTTGAATGCTGGTGGAGTAACTCAAATGAATGCTAGTGTAGCAGCTCAGTTGAATGCTGGTGGAGTAACTAAAATGAATTATAGTGTAACCACTCAGTTGAATGCTCGTGTAGTAACTCAAATGAATGCTAGTGTAGCAGCTCAGTTGAATGCTCGTGTAGTAACTCAAATGAATGCTAGTGTAGCAGCTCAGTTGAATGCTCGTGTAGTAACTCAAATGAATGCTAGTGTAACCACTCAGTTGAATGCTCGTGTAGTAACTCAAATGAATGCTAGTGTAACCACTCAGTTCAATGCTCGTGTAGTAACTCAAATGAATGCTAGTGTAACCACTCAGTTGAATGTATCACATTTCAACTCTTTAACTGATCTTTTGGCTTCTTTTCTGAATCTCTACATCTATCTATCTATCTATCTATCTATCTATCTATCTATCTATCTATCTATCTATCTATCTATCTATCTATCTATCTATCTATCTATCTATCTATCTATCTATCTATCTATCTATCTATCTATCTATCTATCTATCTATCTATCTATCTATCTATCTATCTATCTATCTACATATCTATCTACATATCTATCTACATATCTATCTATCTATCTATCTATCCATCTATTAATCTGTCTATCTATCTATCTATCCATCCATCCATCTATCTATCTATCTATCTTTATCTGTTCATTATTCCATCCATTTAACAATCTATGCATCTATGTTATTTATGTGTCTATTTATCTAGCAATACATTCATTAAACCTCTTAACCTTTAACTCATCCACCCATGACAACTCTATCTATCTATCAATCTATCTATCTACCTATCTGTCTATCTATCTATCTATCTATCTATCTATCTATCTATCTATCTATCTATCTATCTATCTATCTATCTATCTATCTATCTATCTATCTATCTATCTATCTATCTATCTATCTATCTAGTCTATCGACATATTTCATTCCAGTCGACGCCCACCTCTAACTATACATCCACCCAAACGCCAATAAACAAATCCACTTTTGACAGTCTATTACTGTATGTCTGCTTCATTCAATTTCGCCTGTATACTTTTCTAAACACCCCAGCCTATACAACACGATTCACCACTGACAAGCAGCGATAACTCTATCAGGAACAACAACTCTGAAAGTAACAAACAACAACGTCAACTATAAAAAAAAAAACACCACCTGTACACACAAAAACACACACAGAACAAAGGGAAAGAAATCTGTCCTCTTAGCTAAGTCGAGGGCTGGAATCTCTCGTGGGGGCCATTGAAATATTGTCCGCCGATTCCTGGCTACCGATTGTTTTTGCACAACATGCTTAGCGAACAAACGGAAAGGATTTCCTGGTCTCGGTGCGTGATAAACTTTCTGTTATCTTGTTAATGATGTGAGTAAACATATGATCTAGCGATATCTCGTGATAAACTTTTTGTTATCTTGTTAATGATGTGAGTAAATATATGACCCAGCGATATCTCGTGATAAACTTTTTGTTATCTTGTTAATGATGTGAGTAAATATATGACCCAGCGATATCTCGTGATAAACTTTTTGTTATCTTGTTAATGATGTGAGTAAATATATGACCCAGCGATATCTCGTGATAAACTTTTTGTTATCTTGTTAATGATGTGAGTAAATATATGACCCAGCGATATCTCGTGATAAACTTTTTGTTATCTTGTTAATGATGTGAGTAAATATATGACCCAGCGATATCTCGTGATAAACTTTTTGTTATCTTGTTAATGATGTGAGTAAATATATGACCCAGCGATATCTCGTGATAAACTTTTTCTTATCTTGTTAATGATGTGAGTAAATATATGACCCAGCGATATCTCGTGATAAACTTTTTCTTATCTTGTTAATGATGTGAGTAAATATATGACCCAGCGATATCTCGTGATAAACTTTTTCTTATCTTGTTAATGATGTGAGTAAATATATGACCCAGCGATATCTCGTGATAAACTTTTTGTTATCTTGTTAATGATGTGAGTAAATATATGACCCAGCGATATCTCGTGATAAACTTTTTGTTATCTTGTTAATGATGTGAGTAAATATATGACCCAGCGATATCTCGTGATAAACTTTTTGTTATCTTGTTAATGATGTGAGTAAATATATGACCCAGCGATATCTCGTGATAAACTTTTTGTTATCTTGTTAATGATGTGAGTAAATATATGATCTAGCGATATCTGGTGATAAACTTTCTGTTATCTTGTTAATGATGTGAGTAAATATATGATCTAGCGATATCTCGTGATAAACTTTTTCTTATCTTGTTAATGATGTGAGTAAATATATGACCCAGCGAAATCTGGTGATAAACTTTTTGTTATCTTGTTAATGATGTGAGTAAATATATGACCCAGCGATATCTCGTGATAAACTTTTTGTTATCTTGTTCATGATGTGAGTAAATATATGACCCAGCGATATCTCGTGATAAACTTTTTGTTATCTTGTTCATGATGTGAGTAAATATATGACCCAGCGATATCTCGTGATAAACTTTTTGTTATCTTGTTAATGATGTGAGTAAATATATGACCCAGCGATATCTCGTGATAAACTTTTTGTTATCTTGTTCATGATGTGAGTAAATATATGACCCAGCGATATCTCGTGATAAACTTTTTGTTATCTTGTTAAAAATGTGAGTAAACCTATGACATAGCAATATATCGTGATAAACATTCTGTTATCTTGTTAATGATGTAGGAAGCCGTAGCGATATCTTGTGATAAACCTTCTGTTATCATGTTAATGCAATATCTGTGATAAACTTTCCGTTATCCTGTTAATACTTGGGTTGACATAGCAATATCTGTGATAAGCTTTTGTTATCTTGTTAATGCTTGGGTTGACATAGCAATATCTGTGATAAACTTTCCGTTATCTTGTAAATGCTTGGGTTGGCATAGCAATAAAAGTAAAGTACCCGTCGGACCAAGTTGATCCATATATCCGATGAAGCAGCGTTCACCAGTTGTTGTGGCCACGGCATACTAGGTGATAGTGTAGCCAGCACTATGCACAGCCGCCTTTACTTTACCCCAACTAAGGTCAGGTACCCATCATAGCTGGGTAGACTCAGGGACACCCTCCAGACCCGGGAAAAAATCCCAGCCTGCACCAGGATTCGAACCCGGGACCTTCGGCTCGCCAGTCGAACTCGCTGCCGCTCGGCTACCATGCCCTCTCATTTGATAAACTTTCCGTTATCTTTTTATACTTGGGTTGACATAGCAATATATGTGATAAACTTTCCGTTATCTTGTTAATGCTTGGGTTGAAATAGCAATATCTGTGATAAACTTTCCGTTATCTTGTTAGTGATGTAAGCAGACATAGCAATATCTCGTGATAAACTTTCCGTCGTCTTGTTTAATGTCGGAAGCAGTCCCTGGCGCCAGCTCTACGCTTATTGAGCGGGTGTCTTATAACCTGTGACTACTGCTTCCCGTGTTGTGTGAGGCGAAGCTGGGGTGTCCTCTCCAGGGCACAGGCCTGGGCAGGTGATGTAGAGAATAAGCTGTTGCCCATGCAGCAATATCTTGTGATACACTTTCTGTTATCTTGTTAATGATGTAATCAGACATAGGAATATCTTGTGGTAAACTTTCTTTTATCTTGTTAATGATGTAAGCAGACATGGCAATATCTCGTGATAAAATTTCGATTATCTTGTTAACGGTGTAATCAGGCATAGCAATATTTCGTGATAAGCTTTCTATTATCTTGTTAATGATGTAAGTAAACATAGCGATATATCGTGATACACATTCTGATATTTTTTTAATGATGTTAGAAGTCATAGCGATATCTTGTGATGAACTTTCTGTTATCTTGTAAATAATGTAAGTAGACATAGCGATATATCGTGATACATTTTCAATTATCTAGTTAATGTTGTAAGTAAACATAGCGATATCTTCCTCTTTTTTTTTAATTGTTGATGTAAACATTTGTTTAAAATAAAGCTTGCATTTAGAATCACTCTTTCTTAAATTTCTTTTTCGTTTATTATTTAAATATTGAAAATATAATTTTTAAAAGATATAATGAAATGTGATAGTTCCAGATTAGCGATGACAATAAAATTTAATAGCTTTGGTATAGTTACTATAGTCAAATGATTATCGACAAAGTTTATTTTAAATATAAGTGTAGGGGTTGGTTGGTTGCCTCTAAACGTAAGTACACTGAGATCAAAACTAAAACACAAAGTCTGCCTCTAAACATAAGTACATTGAGTTCAAAACTAAAACACTGAGTCTGCTTCTAAACATAAGTACATTGAGTTCAAAACTAAAACACAGAGTCTGCCTCTAAACATTGCCTCTAAACATAAGTACATTGAGTTCAAAACTAAAACACTGAGTCTGCTTCTAAACATAAGTACATTGAGTTCAAAACTAAAACACAGAGTCTGCCTCTAAACATTGCCTCTAAACATAAGTACATTGAGTTCAAAACTAAAACACAGAGCCTGCCTCTAAACATTGCCTCTAAACATAAGTACATTGAGTTCAAAACTAAAACACAGAGTCTGCCTATAAACATAAGTACATTGAGTTCAAAACTAAAACACACAGTCTGCCTATAAACATAAGTACATTGAGTTCAAAACTAAAACACAGAGCCTGCCTCTAAACATTGCCTCTAAACATAAGTACATTGAGTTCAAAACTAAAGCACACAGTCTGCCTATAAACATAAGTACATTGAGTTCAAAACTAAAACACAGAGCCTGCCTCTAAACATTGCCTCTAAACATAAGTAAATTGAGTTCAAAACTAAAACACACAGTCTGCCTCTAAACATTGCCTCTAAACATAAGTACATTGAGTTCAAAACTAAAACACACAGTCTGCCTATAAACATAAGTACATTGAGTTCAAAACTAAAACACACAGTCTGCCTCTAAACATAAGTACATTGAGTTCAAAACTAAAACACTGAGTCTGCCTATAAACATAAGTACATTAAGTTCAAAACTAAAACACACAGTCTGCCTCTAAACATTGCCTCTAAACATAAGTACATTGAGTTCAAAACTAAAACACACAGTCTGCCTCTAAACATTGCCTCTAAACATAAGTACATTGAGTTCAAAACTAAAACAGTGAGTCTGCCTCTAAACATTGCCTCTAAACATAAGTACATTGAGTTCAAAACTAAAACACACAGTCTGCCTCTAAACATAAGTACATTGAGTTCAAAACTAAAACACTGAGTCTGCCTATAAACATAAGTACATTAAGTTCAAAACTAAAACACACAGTCTGCCTCTAAACATTGCCACTAAACATAAGTACATTGAGTTCAAAACTAAAACACACAGTCTGCCTCTAAACATTGCCTCTAAACATAAGTACATTGAGTTCAAAACTAAAACAGTGAGTCTGCCTCTAAACATTGCCTCTAAACATAAGTACATTGAGTTCAAAACTAAAACACAGAGTCTGCCTCTAAACATTGCCTCTAAACATAAGTACATTGAAATCAAAACTAAAACACACAGTCTGCCTCTAAACATTGCCTCTAAACATAAGTACATTGAGTTCAAAACTAAAACACAGAGTCTGCCTCTAAACATTGCCTCTAAACATAAGTACATTGAGTTCAAAATTAGAACACTGAGTCTGCCTCTAAACATTGCCTCTAAACATAAGTACATTGAGTTCAAAACTAAAACACAGAGTCTGCCTCTAAACATAAGTACATTGAGTTCAAAACTAAAACACACAGTCTGCCTCTAAACATTGCCTCTAAACATAAGTACATTGAGTTCAAAACTAAAACACTGAGTCTGCCTCTAAACATTGCCTCTAAACATAAGTACATTGAGTTCAAAACTAAAACACAGAGTCTGCCTCTAAACATTGCCTCTAAACATAAGTACATTGAGTTCAAAACTAAAACACTGAGTCTGCCTCTAAACATTGCCTCTAAACATAAGTACATTGAGTTCAAAACTAAAACACTGAGTCTGCCTCTAAACATTGCCTCTAAACATAAGTACATTGAGTTCAAAACTAAAACACAGAGTCTGCACAATTTCTATGTCAGTAGAAATATTTGATTCTTGGTGTAATGTTCTTTTTCTGAATGATGTTAGTAATACAAGCTTAATAGAATTTCAACTATTTTATCAAGCTTTCAAAACATTTGTAAAATATATATTACAATTAACATGGTTGATTCTTTGAAAATATACAATTTTACAGAATACATTTATACTTAGAGAATTTGACAATTTTATTTTCAGATAGGCCAGCGAGAAATCATTGGTGGACAAATGTCACCTTGTTTTGGGTGAGTATAAAGTCATACCTTTTATTGTTCTAATCATTAGACAGAGCATTTAGTGTCATTGGTGAGGGACTGTCAGAGTTTTGCTTTCTAGATTAATATTTTAGTTGGATTTTTAGGAAAGGGCGATTAAACTTTAAATCAATTCCAAGACACGCATATTAAAGCAACGTTTAGGCTATTTTTATACTCTGCAGTCAAAATTATATTCCCATCAAAAACGTTGTCGATTTCAAATTAAATCACAGTCACTTCACTAATTTGAAAGTAAAACATGTAACCAAACGTAAGACTTTAACTGTAACTACTGTAACTATAGATAATATTATTTTCCTTGTGAATCCATTAACGTAGTTAGGTTTGTTTATTTTGAGCTCACAAACGTAATCCCTGCTCTAATAAAATTGCAGACATAATCTTCTTTGTGTCAATTTAATAGACCATCTCCTTGTGCAGAGTAAACTATAGGCATTTTCTGCGTGTGTGCTGTTTTATTGTTGGATGTTTGCGTGTTTACGTCTGTAGCTATCATGCTGGATGTTTGTGTGTTTACGTCTGTAGCTATCATGCTGGATGTTTGTGTGTTTACGTCTGTAGCTATCATGCTGGATGTTTGTGTGTTTACGTCTGTAGCTATCATGCTGGATGTTTGTGTGTTTACGTCTGTAGCTATCACGATGAATGTTTGCTGTTGCAGCACGCGAAGAATTTAAATCGATCAGGTTATCTTCTTAAAAATCTTAAAGTGCTGAGTGCTGTAGTAGATGTATAACTCGTTTTACTGTCTAGTATCGTGAAAGAGGTTCCATTGAACAGCCACTATATGTGATAAAGAGCTACATAAACTAACATTCTATTCTATCTCTTCCATCTTCCCTTTTCATCTCCTCTTTGAATTTAAAAGTGTTTTCCTCTAGAAATAAAACAAAAATTATTAAACCAAGGTATTTAAAGTCATTTTGAGATCAAATGTAATTATTTCACGTAACATAAGCTCATATTTCATTATGTCAGGTTAATTTAGCTTATTCTTTCATTTTCATTTATTTCATTATAATAAGATTCATCTGAAATCCAATGCATCCCTAGTTAATTCATCTTATTATAATACCATTCATTTCAAAATCATTCAAATCTCATGTTTTTTCATCTGTTTATAATTTCATTAATTTCAAGATCGTTCAAATCTCATGTTTATTCATCTCATTGTAATATCATTCATTTCAAGATCGTTCAAATCTCATGTTTATTCATCTCATTATAATTTCATTCATTTCAAGATCGTTCAAATCTCATGTTTATTAATCTCATTATAATATCATTCATTTCAAGATCGTTCAAATCTCATGTTTGATCATCTTATTGTAATATCATTCATTTCAAGATCGTTCAAATTTCATGTTTATTAATCTCATTATAATATCACATTCATTTCAAGATCGTTCAAATCTCATGTTTATTCATCTCATTATAATATCATTCATTTCAAGATCGTTCAAATCTCATGTTTATTCATCTCATTATAATATCATTCATTTCAAGATCATTCAAATCTCATGTTTATTCATCTCATTATAATACCATTCATCTTTAATCCACCCACATCTCATGTTTATTCATCTCTAAACCCGTGCAGTCTAAATATACAATTTCACATCCTTCAATGCCACTCAGAATAGCCTCTATTGAATTCTTTCTTTCACCCAGACTTGCCGAGAAGTTTTGGTTTGTTGTGTCCTGAATTTGTTGACTTAAAAATCTCTTCATCTCTATGATTTATCGCACAACAAATCTATTTATAAATAATTTAAAAAAAATGTTCAGTCATAAGTGTGTGATTTTATTTCAACTACATGCATTTAAAAACATTTATTCTACTTTACTAAACTCTAACACATTTAAATTTTTGAACGAATCCAAACGTAAATAGGCCTACTCTTTAAAAAAAAGATTTTTGAATTCCATGTGACTGGATTAAGATTCTAGTCTAATGTTTTTTTCCATTCTTTACTTTAACATAATTTTTTGGGGGAAGAGGACAGAAAAATTTAAATTCAGTTATTACTGGACCTAAATGATTTTAATCGTCTATACATATATATCATGAGTGGCCTTAATAAGATAAGATAAGATAAGATAAGATTGCTTTATTGATCCAAATGAATGGAAAATTGACTTGATTACATACATTCCGTCTTTCAGCATACCTAAAACAATATTAAAGAACCATTTGTACTCAAACACAATAGACATTCACGCACACTATCATACCATTTATCATACAAGAAAAAAGTAGGCCTATTATTTAGGAGTCAGCTATTGAGCCATAAGTAATGACAGAAACATGGTTGTCATTGTTACGGCCGCCATTTTGAAAATAAATAAACATTACAATAGTTATTACATTTTAAAAAGTATTATCGATATTTTGGTTTTAAGAATTTCTTTTTTTGCAGTACTATTACCATTTTAGGTGCTAGACACAATTATATTTGGATATTGTTCAAAGTATTTTCTTAATGAATTTTTTTTTATTTTAGTACTGTATTGGAAATTTGTTTAAAGTTAATTAACATTTTTTTCTTTTAATACATTTTACAGCCAAACTAATTAGACATTTACCTTGAAAATCTGTCTAGTACCTCTAAATATAATATATAAAGCAGCATACCAAATTTCAACATGTTATCTCTAGTGCTTCTCATTATTTTATAATTATCAGAGGGCACAAACACAACAAAAACACATATTGAGAACAAAACATTTAAAGGCAAAGCATCGTCAAATAAATTAAGTAGACACGTATATTTCAAACTCAAAATTTCAGTACAAAGCCGTCATTTTTTTCAATTTCAGTTGATGCATTTCTGTTACCATTAGGTTTAACAAGCTCTTTTTTTTTTTTAGCAAAAAATTAAAAAAACTCTATTTTTGAACAAATATGCCTCCCCCACGCACTTAGTCCCCTAACCCTATTACTGTGATCTTGACACATGTACAAATTAAGTAATCAATAGTTAGTTTTGTTAATTGATTTGACACTATAATAACGCATTAGTCATCTCTATTAGAAATTCTGTTGATTTCATATTAAAGTACTGTATCCATCGTTTAGACCTATATGGTTTATTGGTGGTATAGTTACTGAACATTTACTGGGTTTATTGGGGGTATAGTTACTGAACATTAACTGGGTTCATTGGGGGTATAGTTACTGAACATTAACTGGGTTCATTGGGGGTATAGTTACTGAACATTAACTGGGTTCATTAGTGGTCTAGTTACTGAACATTAACTGGGTTCATTGGAAGTATAGTTACTGAACATTTACTGGGTTCATTGGTGATCTAGTTACTGAACATTAACTGGGTTCATTGGAGGTATAGTTACTGAACATTAACTGGGTTCATTGGAAGTATAGTTACTGAACATTAACTGGGTTCATTAGTGGTCTAGTTACTGAACATTAACTGGGTTCATTGGAAGTATAGTTACTGAACATTTACTGGGTTCATTGGTGGTCTAGTTACTGAACATTAACTGGGTTCATTGGTGGTATAGTTACTGAACATTAACTGGGTTCATTGGTGGTATAGTTACTGAACATTTACTGGGTTCATTGGTGGTATAGTTACTGAACATTTACTGGGTTCATTGGTGGTCTAGTTACTGAACATTAACTGGGTTCATTGGTGGTATAGTTATTGAACATTTACTGGGTTCATTGGTGGTCTAGTTACTGAACATTAACTGGGTTCATTGGTGGTATAGTTACTGAACATTTACTGGGTTCATTGGTGGTATAGTTACTGAACATTTACTGGGTTCATTGGTGGTATAGTTACTGAACATTAACTGGGTTCATTGGTGGTCTAGTTACTGAACATTTACTGGGTTCATTGGAGGTATAGTTACTGAACATTAACTGGGTTCATTGGTGGTAAAGTTACTGAACATTAACTGGGTTCATTGGAGGTATAGTTACTGAACATTAACTGGGTTCATTGGAGGTATAGTTACTGAACATTAACTGGGTTCATTGGTGGTTTAGTTACTGAACATTAACTAGGTTCATTGGAGGTATAGTTACTGAACATTAACGGGGTTCATTGGAGGTATAGTAACTGAACATTAACTGGGTTCATTGGTGGTATAGTTACTGAACATTAACTGGGTTCATTGGGGGTATAGTTACTGAACATTAACTGGGTTCATTGGTGGTATAGTTACTGAACATTAACTGGGTTCATTGGAGGTATAGTTACTGAACATTAACTGGGTTCATTGGGGGTATAGTTACTGAACATTAACTGGGTTCATTGGTGGTATAGTTACTGAACATTAACTGGGTTCATTGGGGGTCTAGTTACTGAACATTAACTGGGTTCATTGGAAGTATAGTTACTGAACATTAACTGGGTTCATTGGAAGTATAGTTACTGAACATTAACTGGGTTCATTGGTGGTATAGTTACTGAACATTAACTGGGTTCATTGGTGGTCTAGTTACTGAACATTAACTGGGTTCATTGGTGGTATAGTTACTGAACATTAACTGGGTTCATTGGGGGTCTAGTTACTGAACATTTACTGGGTTCATTGGTGGTATAGTTACTGAACATTAAGCGGGTTCATTGGTGATATAGTTACTGAACATTAACTGGGTTCATTGGAGGTATAGTTACTGAACATTAACTGGGTTCATTGGTGGTATAGTTACTGAACATTTACTGGATTCATTGGTGGTATAGTTACTGAACATTTACTGGGTTCATTGGGGGTCTAGTTACTGAACATTAACTGGGTTCATTGGTGGTATAGTTACTGAACATTAACTGGGTTCATTGGTGGTATAGTTACTGAACATTTACTGTGTTCATTGGAGGTATAGTTACTGAACATTAACTGGGTTCATTGGTGGTATAGTTACTGAACATTAACTGGGTTCATTGGTGGTCTAGTTACTGAACATTAACTGGGTTCATTGGTGGTATAGTTACTGAACATTAACTGGGTTCATTGGTGGTATAGTTACTGAACATTAACTGGGTTCATTGGGGGTCTAGTTACTGAACATTAACTGGGTTCATTGGTGGTATAGTTACTGAACATTAAGCGGGTTCATTGGTGGTATAGTTACTGAACATTAACTGGGTTCATTGGAGGTATAGTTACTGAACATTAACTGGGTTCATTGGTGGTATAGTTACTGAACATTTACTGGGTTCATTGGTGGTATAGTTACTGAACATTTACTGTGTTCATTGGGGGTCTAGTTACTGAACATTAACTGGGTTCATTGGTGGTATAGTTACTGAACATTAACTGGGTTCATTGGTGGTATAGTTACTGAACATTTACTGTGTTCATTGGTGGTATAGTTACTGAACATTAACTGGGTTCATTGGTGGTATAGTTACTGAACATTAAGCGGGTTCATTGGTGGTATAGTTACTGAACATTAACTGGGTTCATTGGTGGTATAGTTACTGAACATTAAGCGGGTTCATTGGTGGTATAGTTACTGAACATTAACTGGGTTCATTGGTGGTATAGTTACTGAACATTTACTGGGTTCATTGGAGGTATAGTTACTGAACATAAAGCGGGTTCATTGGTGGTATAGTTACTGAACATTAACTTGGTTTATTGGTGGTGTAGTTACTGAACATTAACTGGGTTCATTGGTGGTATAGTTACTGAACATTTACTAGCTTCTTTACTGCATGCAATGAGATTATGTGCGTTTCACAATTCCCCAAACATCTTTGCTATTTCCCTACTAATGATGTCACGTACCTATTAGAGTAAACGTAAGGAAACCGCCATTTTACAAGATGGGGGACTGGGTAAGGGAGCTAATCTGGCGTATCCGTTTTCTTTTACATTACAGAATTGTGATCACAGTGAATTTCAGTAGTTCCTGAATTTAACAGACTGTGAGAAAAATGTAGTTCAGTATTTGCAGAATTTAGCAGACTGTGAGAATAATGTAGTTCAGTATTTGCAGAATTTAACAGACTGTGAGAAAAATGTAGTTCAGTATTTGCAGAATTTAGCAGACTGTGAGAAAAATGTAGTTCAGTATTTGCAGAATTTAGCAGACTGTGAGAAAAATGTAGTTCAGTATTTGCAGAATTTAACAGACTGTGAGAAAAATGTAGTTCAGTATTTGCAGAATTTAGCAGACTGTGAGAAAAATGTAGTTCAGTATTTGCAGAATTTAGCAGACTGTGAGAATAATGTAGTTCAGTAGTTGCAGAATTTAGCAGACTGTGAGAATAATGTAGTTCAGTATTTGCAGAACTTAGCAGCAGCCTGTGAGAATAATGTAGTTCAGTAGTTGCAGAATTTAACAGACTGTGAGAATAATGTAGTTCAGCAGTTGCAGAATTTAGCCGACTGTGAGAATAATGAAGTTCAGTAGTTGCAGAATTTAGCAGACTGTGAGAATAATGTAGTTCAGTATTTGCAGAACTTAGCAGCAGCCTGTGAGAATAATGTAGTGCAGTAGTTGCAGAATTTAACAGACTGTGAGAATAATGTAGTTCAGCAGTTGCAGAATTGAGCAGACTGTGAGAATAATGTAGTTCAGTAGTTGCAGAATTTAGCAGACTGTTAAAAAAATGTAGTTCAGAGGTGATATAATTAGCAGACATTGAGAATAATTTTTTTCAGTAGTGGTATAATTTATTGTTGAGTATTAGGCTGACTCTTGAACTCTGTTGTTTGCATGAACATTTAATAATGTTCTCTTAACTCTTTGTACATAAATATTTAAACATAAGGTAATTAGAAACTTTTTATGAATTATGCGTACAAAATTTGTCCAACGAAACCTGCTTTTAACTGCGTTAATTCAACTTAAAGATACCAACTTTATACCAATATTGTTCCAACATTATACTAATATTACACCAACGTTATACCAACATTATACCAACATTATACCAACATTATTCCAACAAGTGTCCAACATTATACTAATATTACAACAGTGTTATACCAACATTATACCAACATTATTCCATTAGGATACTAAATCTATACCAAAATTATGCCAATAGTATACCAAAATTATGCGAACATTATACCATTATTATACACAATTTCAGCTGTAGCCATTACTCGCATAATAATTGAACTGTACCGGCTTCAGCTTTCTAAACGACAAGACAAATTGTTCAATGAAATAAGATGGCAGAAAGCAAGCGAGACTTCAGCAGACGTGAGACAGGCATCCTGGGAAGGTTTTAAATTAGGTTAAAGAAAACTGAATTATCAAGCAAATGACTTGATGTTGACATCGTCTAATTTTTCTTTCTTTAGTTTCAAATAGAATTAATACATTAAACTAAATGTACTATTGTCCAAAATAAGATTATATAATAATATATAAAAAAAAAAGAAACACGAGAAAATTTTTTCTAGAACAACAGAAATGATATAATCACGAGTTGTTGTTTTTACCAGATCTAAATGGATAATAATTCTGAATTTTTTTTTTAATTACAAAAATGTTAAAAGAAAAATTTACTAATCTTATATATTTTAATATTTTTCATTACATAAGTCATTTAATGTATGAATTAAAACTAGTTGGCTATTTGTTTTTGGCCACATTTCCCAGAACCCCCCTTATCAATATATTTGAACTAAATGTTTGCGAAAACCAATTTCTTTACTTGAGAAAAACTTAGTTTTTTTCAAAGTGTTTGAACACACATTACAAGTATATATGTTTTCGTATATTATTCATTGTTTTGAGTTGAACAAAATCACCCCCCTCGTAAATTATATTTATCCTGCAAGTGTTATCTACACAATCTCTAAGGATGTCAATTAAACTAAGCTAATTCATTTTTTTACAACTTGTGTAAATCGCCAATTATATCTTAATAGATTTATCGTTTACTATCTCAGGTGGTTTATTGATTCTATTATCTAAAGAGAGTTATATTTTATATCCCATTCGAGTAACCGATTATATCTCAATCAATGTATCGACTATATCTAAAGTGTGTAACCGATTATATCTCAATCAATTTATCGACTATATCTAAAGTGTGTAACCGATTATATCTCAATAAATTTATTGACTATATCTAAAGTGTGTAACCGATTATATTTCAATCAATTTATTGACTATATCTAAAGTATGTAACCGATTATATCTCAATCAATTTATCGACTATATCTAAAGTGTGTAACCGATTATATCTCAATAAATTTATCGACTATATCTAAAGTGTGTAACCGATTATATCTCAATCAATTTATCGACTATATCTAAAGTGTGTAACCGATTATATTTCAATCAATTTATTGACTATATCTAAAGTATGTAACCGATTATATCTCAATCAATTTATCGACTATATCTAAAGTGTGTAACCGATTATATCTCAATCAATTTATCGACTATATCTAAAGTGTGTTACCGATTATATCTCAATAAATTTATCGACTATATCTAAAGTGTGTAACCGATTATATCTCAATAAATTTATCGACTATATCTAAAGTGTGTAACCGATTATATCTCAATCAATTTATCGACTATATCTAAAGTGTGTAACCGATTATATGTAAATTGAGTAACCCATAATATCTAACGTAGCACTGGACACTATCCGATTGGGGCCTATTTTAATGGCCCTTGGGCAGTTTCGAATCTTCAGGAATACAGAAGAGAAGGTTTAACACGTGTTTTTTGACAGGCTTGCAAGAGTTCCGAGTGGGTGGGAGCGGCCAACAGTTCACGTCGAACCTATATGAAGACGTATCTATGTTGCAAGATATTGCAGAGTTCGTTCTATGACCCTTAAGAAAGTAATTTTGGCTTGTGGGCTCCCTTAAAGAGAAGCTGGGTTCATGTCTGCTTAGAGTATTCAAATCAAATTGTTCTTCTATTCAAAATTATGTAATTTTAGTAAAATTAAACAGAGTTGGAATGGGGAAAACTGAAAAAAGCAGCAATTTTGCAACTCATTATTTTTTTAGTTTATTCTTTATCGCTCCCTGTGGAGCATAAGGCAGCAACAAAGTTCCGCCAGGGCTCACTATCCTGGGCGAGCCATCAGTATCTTCGATGATGAAGTTTATACCAGTTCTCTTGCGAACATCACTGTTGGAGATGTGGTCTTCCCAGTTAATCTT
>OX421500.1:26660230-26685230 GCA_949126835.1 Anisus vortex
ACTGAACATATTGATTTAGTCCTAAAGTAGAGAAGTAAAGAAAAATCAAGAAAAAAGGTGTAAAAAATAACATAGCAGAAACCCAACGTTGTTATCGTGATGTATTATAGAGATTCAAAAGAAATGGGGATAAAAAAACAACACAACTTTCTAAAAAAACCAAAACAACAACAACAAATCATAAAAATCTAAAGAAACTAGAAACCCAAAACTAATTATAAATACTTTTCCTTCGTTTTGATGTTGAAAAATGAAAATAAATAAAAAACTTAAAAGAAAAAGTAACGTTAAAACTGACATACTGTAAAATCTCTTACTGTGCTTCAGTTTATCTCAAGACCACTAAACAATTCGTTAGATGTTGGTCTGGAAGTTGGTACTGTAATATAGTATATCGTCTTGTACAATAGGGTTGACTCATGTTTCAATGTCATATATAAGTTATGTCTAATTAAAATACAATATATTTGCTTGGTCTAATGGATATATAGGAGAAATGACTAATGGAAGGAATGAAGAAAGATTTCTTTGAAACAACACTGATGTAGACATTGAATCGATATCTGTCTGTCTATCCACGGTGTGTATCCAATTATCCTATCTATTTATCTATCTACCTATTTAATTAGATATCTATCGGTAAGGGGACGGTGAGGGGACGGAGAGGGGATGGGGCAATAGTAGGACAATGCTGATCTGGTGCACGATTTCTCCTTATACTTTTCAAACCTTTTTATTTTCGATATTATTTAGTAATAGTTGAAACAAAAAAAAATTGATTGATTAGCTATTACAAAATGTGAACAAAATAAAAATAATCCGAGACTGTGTAAAATTATGTTCAAACATTTATGTTTAAATAAACACATAGCACCGATACACAGTAGACGGTTATTCTAAATAATGACATAGCACGTTCAAACCTTTTCTCAGGAAAGCCAAAGTTCTCATTATTTAGCATTATAATTTGTTAGACAATAGTATTATTTAGTCGTTTCAGTAATGTGAATGTTAAAAAAATGTACCAAATAAGTTTGATAAATATAACTGTCTTTATATCTATCAATCTATCTATCTAGGCTATCTATCTATCAATCTATTTATCTAGGCATGTATATATATATCTGTCATTCTATCTCGGCTATTAATCTATCCATTTATCTATCTAGGCTATCTATCTATCTATTTATCTATCTTTCTATCTATCTATTTATCTATCTACATGTCTATCTGTCTATCTGTCTATCTGTCTATCTGTCTATCTGTCTATCTGTCTATCTGTCTATCTGTCTATCTGTCTATCTGTCTATCTGTCTATCTGTCTATCTGTCTATCTGTCTATCTGTCTATCTGTCTATCTGTCTATCTGTCTATCTGTCTATCTGTCTATCTGTCTATCTGTCTATCCATCCATCCATCTATCTATCAATCTATCTATCTATATGTCTATCTGTCTATCTGTCTGTCTTTCTGTCTGTCTATCTGTATATCTGTATATCTGTTTATCTGTCTATCTATCTGTCTGTCTATCTGTCTATCTGTCTATTATCTGTCTATCTGTCCATCTGCCTATCTGCCTATCTGCCTATCTTTCTATCTGTCTATCTGTCTATCTGTCCATCTGTCTATCTGTCTATTATCTGTCTATCTGTCCATCTGTCTATCTGCCTATCTTTCTATCTGTCTATCTGTCTATCTGTCTAACTGTTTTTCTGTCGTCTATCTGTCTTTCTATCTATCTATCCATTTATCTATCTATATAAAAGTATAATTAGAAAAGCAAGTAAACATGGTAGAACCACCATTACTGCCTCCTACCATCTCCCCAATGTCCATTGAAAGTCTCATATACTTTTACCCCAGTCTCTCTATGTCCACCTCTACATGCAGTGAAGACATTATTCCAGCTGCACGAAACGTCTAGAGTGTATTCAAGTAACTTCTCACATTTACACAACAAGAGCCAACAACTTGCATTTGAATAAATAAAAGAGTTCCATTTCTCCCGAGTGTTTCCCAGATGCCAGCCTACAATTTTCTTCCTGTCTCCATGAAGGATCAAGTAACCGAGAGAGCAGCAATTACAGGCTAACTACAAATTCTTTGAATAAATTCAATAAACATTTGAAGAAATTAGAAAGAAAACATTAACTGGAAGTTAAATCTATTTTTCATGTCTATGTCTCGTCTTTTTCTCAAACACGGCCAGTGATGTGGATCTAAACACGACATTTTCGATGTTTAGATTTGTGTTTTTAATTCTGGTTTAATTTGATTTATAACCTTGTTTATGTTTTCATTCAAATTGTTATATATCTATCTTTTGATCTATCTATCAATCTATTTATCTTTTCATTTATCTATCAATCTATCTATTTATTCACCCATCAATCCTTTCTCTATTTATCTCTCTATCTATCGAACTATCGATCTATACCTTAATATATCTATTAAATTAGATATCTATCGATCGTTTATTTATTCGTCTATCAATTTGTCTATCTATATATATATATCTATCTATCCATCCATCCAACCATCCATCCGTCCATCCATCCATCCATCTATCTATCTATCTATCTTTCTATCAATCTATTAAATTAGCTATCTATCCGTCTATGTATCTATCCATTCAATATCCATCAATCCGCCTATCTATCTATCAATCTATTCAATTAGCTATCTATCCGTCTATGTATCTATCCATTCAATATCCATCAATCCGTCTATCTATCTCTCTCTCTCTCTCTATCTATTCAATTAGCTATCTATCCGTTTATCTATCTATGCCAGTCTTTCTGTCTGTCTATATTGCGAGAAATGTCTCATTCTGTCATGGAAGCTTAGATTACTTTTTTTTCTCTTGCCTGCATCAATATGCATGACCTGCTTACCTTACACCCAGCACTAAGTGAGCCATCTACATCGGGAGCGGAAAAGAACAAAACTGAATGTCGGACGGTGTCTCAAAGAATGTTCTCGGGAGACAACGGATGCTCCCATTTGGTTCAATTTGGGAATGTGTTCAATTTGGGAATGTGTTCCGTTTCGGCTCCTTATTGCAGAGTCTGCCGTGGCTGAACATGCCAACTCTCGAGTGGCGGTCTCTGAACAGCCATGACATATATACAATGATTCTAAATTGGTTTCTTTCATCTTTTTCTCCTCTGCCGCCGCTTCATGGATATTTCAGCATCTAGAACCTGCCTCCATGCTGTGTCTTCTTTTGCAGTCTGCTCCTAGGTTTGCAGATCGATATTTTAGGCGTCCCAGTAGTTTAGGATTTGTTGTACTGGAGCCATAGTGATCTTTTCGAACTCTCCGTACAGGACGTCTTTGGTAATGCAACTATCCTGCATGTGGCTAATCTGATCGTCCCAGAGCATTCTGCGTTGGGACAAGATAGAATATTTACTTAGTACATCCGGCTGGCCCTTGACCTCCTGGTTTGATAGGCGATTCCTCCAAGTGATGCCCAGTATCGGCAGAGACAGCGCATGTGGATGGTGCCATAGATCGGAGTACTCAAGCTGCATATATATATCTACAATCTGTCCATCTGTCTATCTATCTATCTATCTATCTATCTATCTATCTATCTATCTATCTATCTATCTATTTATCTATCCATTATCCATCTATCTATCTATCTGTCTATCTATCTATCTATCTATCTATCTATCTATCTATCTATCTATCTATCTATCTATCTATCTATCTATCTATCTATCTATCTATCTATCTATCTATCTATCTATCTATCTATCTATCTATCTATCTATCTGTCTATCTATCTATCTATCTATCCATCTATCTATCTATCTATCTATCTATCTGTCTATCTATCTATCTATCTATCCATCTATCTATCTATCTATCTATCTATTTATCTATCTATCTATCTATCTATCTATCTATCTTTCTATTTATCTATCCATTATCTATCTATCTATCTATCTATCTGTCTATCTATCTATCTATCCATCTATCTATCTATCTATCTATCTATCTATCTATCTATCTATCTATATATCTATCTATCTATCTATCTATGTACCTATCTATGTATCTATGTATCTATCTATCGATTATATATATTATATACATATATATATATATATATATATATATATATATATATATATATATATATATATACATATATATATATATTCATAAATATAATCAATAATCTACTAAATTTATCATTGTGCATATCTATTATATAGCTATCTAACTGTCCGTCTATTAATCTATATTTCATCTATTTTATCGTGTGCCTGTCTATTATCCTATTTAATTATAATCTGTCCTTCCGTCTGTCTATCTATCTCTCTGTCGATCGATTGAACGAACGAAGTATCCGTTTGTCTATTTTTTTAAATCAATCTGTCTTTGTTTATCTATCTATTTGGCTATCATTGGATCTGTTGATCTATCTATACATGTATCTATTTATCTATTCATCTATCTATCTAACTATTATTAAATGGCAGATTTATTTCTGAATTAAAGAGAATTGCTTCTATTCGTATTTGCTGACGTCTTCCGGTTTGACGTCACTTGTACTAGAATGTCAAGATATTTTTAGTACGTCACTTCCTTCCTCTTGTGTACTTGAGACATCTATCTGGGGTGGAGGGGGGAGTTGGGGGGGGGGGGTGGAGGGTGGAGTTAGAAGACTTTCTCTTGTTTACTTCATTGTTATAACTTCTCTATAAACAGAGAGTCGCCTAACAAAATAATACCAACATATTACTAAAATAATACTAAAAATGTACCGAAATAGTACCCCGTTTGATCTTAGCTTAGTTGGAGCTTGCTAAAGTCTCAATTCATATCTTATTCATATCTTATACAAGCCGTTATGTGCCCGGTCCTCCGAACCGGCTAAAAGTTATGTTTACATACACTCTAACTACTCAGGCAGTTATAATGAGATTGCCCGCATGACCTACGACACGAATTTAAACGTGAGGTAATTTTTTATTTGCCCGCTACAACATGAATTACCCGTTAAAATCATTACTCATCACCCATTATAACAATTACAAAATTGCCCGCTATAAATTACGACGCAAATTAAAACATGAATATATTTTGTTATATTCATTGATTAAGAACATTCGACAGTACTTTTATTTTTTTTTTAATGATTGTTTGATATATTTTTTTTACGACAAACATTAAGTCGCAGACCTATGTTGTGTTGTTTTTGTTTATTTGCTATTTATTTATTTATTGTTGCTTTAGAAGCAAACTTAGAATTAAATTTTCTATTCAACATGTAAAACGATAACAAATGAAACCCATATGAAATAATGTTTATAAAACTTATACGACACGAATTAAAACTTTAAAAAGTTAGTTCCGGCAATTCGAACATTGCCCGGCAAATTAAACATTGCCCGGTAATTTAAACATTGCCCGGTAATTTAAACATTGCCCGGTAATTTAAACATTGCCCGGTAATTTAAACATTGCCCGGTAATTTAAACATTGCCCGGTATTATAAACATTGCCCGGTAATTTAAACATTGCCCGGTAATTTAAACATTGCCCGGTAATTTAAACATTGCCCGGTAATTTAAACATTGCCCGGTATTATAAACATTGCCCGGTAATTTAAACATTGCCCGGTAATTTAAACATTGCCCGGTAATTTAAACATTGCCCGGTAATTTAAACATTGCCCGGTAATTTAAACATTGCCCGGTATTATAAACATTGCCCGGTAATTTAAACATTGCCCGGTAATTTAAACAATGGCCGTTACCAAGGCGATAAGCCTAAAGGTGCCCAGTTCTTGGAACTGGATAAAATAACCCATGGAGTTATAAACAATAGTCTTCCATTTAAATATTGCATTCTACAAATTACGACGCAAATTAAAACAACTTCTTAAACGCATAAATACGCAAAATTTGATGACGCCATATAATTATAAGCTTAAATATAGAGTGTAACCAGGACCACTGCGTTAAAATATGCTTAATAAGGCGTCGGTATTACTTCCCGAAACAGAAAAAAAAATGCTAAATCTATTTGCTTTGTCCTATGTTTGTAAAGTTTTAAATTATTAATTAGCTTTAAGTCATGTATTCACAGTGTAAAGTATTAAAGTAGTGATAGATTAAGAAAATCAACTACAGTATTGGTAGTGTAAAGAATTTATGTTGTTTACGGCACGTAGACAATTTAAACATGAAGAAAATTTGTTCCCGTCATTGGGTTGAGATAATAAAATCCATGCACATAGTTTGATGACGTCAATTTAAACATGAATGAAAAATGTCCCTTCATTGCTATAAAATCCATGCGCAAAGATTGATGACGTCATAAAAATAATCTCAGCGCATCCTTTTTTTTTCTAACTTTGTGACGAAAAACTATAAAAAGTTGTACTGGCAAAGACAATGTGAATCAAAAGTTGTGTTTTTTTCACGTTTTTTGACCAAACTGACCACTGCGGTCATTTTAATTTTGTTAAAACCTTGACAGTGTTCACCGCCGTAACGCAAAGAATATTTGTAGCAAATTTCACGTTTTTATGTCCAGTATTTAAAAAGATTATGCGGTATGTACATACCCAGCCAGCCAGCCAGCCAGCCACATACATACATACATATTCCTTTTGAGATTTATATATATACAAGCCGTTATGTGCCCGATTCTTCGAACGGGCTTTTTTTTAGAATATGCTTGACACATTATAGTTTTTTAGTTTTGTTTTCGCAGCATACATAAAGTAGTATGTTTTTTTTTTGTGGTCAGTATTTTTTAAATTTATTTTTGTTTTGCACACTTTATTATACACCAATTCAATATACAACTAAAAAGGAAAAACAAATAATAATAATTTTTTTTTTTCTTGCTCAAAGTATGACCACTATGATCGAATTTTGTGAGTTTATTGGGTAATTAAACTCTTTCTGTAAAACAGAACTCACATGTCTTTTAAAAAGTACTGTTAATTCAAAAATGATTGTTTGATTTTTTTTTTCTACAACATTAGTCGTAGATCAATATTTTTTTTGTGTGTTTTTTTGTTGGTGATATTTGCTATTTATTTATTGTTGCTTTGGAAGCAAACTTAAAATTAAATTTTAAATTCAACAGGAAAAACAATAACAACTGAAACCGATATGAATCATAGTTTATACAACGTATACGACATGAATTAAAACTTTAAAAAGTTGGTCTGGCAAATTCAAACATTGCCCGGCAATATAAAAATTTCCCACTACATAGTTTATAAGACGTATACGATACAAATTAAAACTTTAAAACGTTGAGCTCGACAATTTAAACATTGCCTGGCAATTGAAAAATTTCCCGCTACAAAGTTTATAAGACGTATACACAGAATAGGTATAGAACAGAATGCACAATCTCTATATACGCAGTCACTGAAAGTTACCATTTTCCGCAATGCAGCGGTCGATAGAGACGCTACTATAATAAAATGAGAAAGGATATCTACGTCTGCCATAAATATATACAATATATATAGGGCCTACATTATCTTTCATTATAGGCTTACTTTTATATAAATTTGACTTAATTACCCATTTTGTTTTCAACATTATAGGATTAGGCCAATATGATGTAAAAATATTTATTACCCGGTACTGATTTGAAAAAAAATGGCTTAGACGTAGCTCGGTACCGGTAACTAAATTGCTACGGCTACCGGTACATAAATATATACTTTTTAAACCAAAATAAACTTTTAAAATTATGAAGGGAAATAGGCATATAATTCATAATGAGTTAATATGAGGTTGTTTATGCCGTTGTTTATCCTTTATGGAGTCAGGAAAGCCATGCAGTTTGACATGTTTTTTTTTACGATAATCAGTCGTTTTCGCATCATTGTTGTAGTTTATTACACAACCGTTTATGCACATTTTGCCTGAACTATTAGCTTTGGGTGTTCAAACTTGTAGATTTGAAGAAAAGGACGTTGTAGGCTAAATAAGCATAAATATAGAGTGTAACCAGGACCACTGCGTTTAAATAGGCTTAGTATGGCGTCGGTATTACTGCCCAAAACAGAAATAAAATGCGATTGCGCATTCTGTTTTATACCTATTCTGTGGACACATACAACACGAATAAAAACGTGAAGGAATTTTGTATTTCCCAGATACAACGTAAGATACCCATTCAAACCATTAATCATTACCCATTATAACAATTTAAAAATATCCCGCTATAAATTACGACGCAAATTAAAACGTGAATATATTTTGTTCTATTCATTCATAAAGTACATTAGCAAAGGTTGAAGCAAAGTTAATTTTAAATGAATACGCAAAATTTGATGACGTCATAACGAAAAGCCGGCTAGCTATCTCTGCGCAAACTTTGATGACGTCATCCTGAAAAAAATCTCAACGCCATCCTTTTTTTTATTTTTTTAGCGCGATCGATCGAAAAACTATAAAAAGTTGGAACGGCAATTTTAACATGAACCCAAAATATGTCGTTTTATTCGCGTTTTTTGACCAAACTGACCACTGCGGTCATTTTAATTTTTTTAAAACCTTGACAGTGTTCACCGCCGTAACGCAAAGAATATTTGTAGCAAATTTCACGTTTTTATGTCCAGTATTTAAAAAGATTATGCGGTATGTACATACCCAGCCAGCCACATATTCCTTTTGAGATTTATATATATACAAGCCGTTATGTGCCCGATTCTTCGAACGGGCTTTTTTTTAGAATATGCTTGACACATTATAGTTTTTTAGTTTTGTTTTCGCAGCATACATAAAGTAGTATGTTTTTTTTTTGTGGTCAGTATTTTTTAAATTTATTTTTGTTTTGCACACTTTATTATACACCAATTCAATATACAACTAAAAAGGAAAAACAAATAATAATAATTTTTTTTTTTCTTGCTCAAAGTATGACCACTATGATCGAATTTTGTGAGTTTATTGGGTAATTAAACTCTTTCTGTAAAACAGAACTCACATGTCTTTTAAAAAGTACTGTTAATTCAAAAATGATTGTTTGATTTTTTTTTTCTACAACATTAGTCGTAGATCAATATTTTTTTTGTGTGTTTTTTTGTTGGTGATATTTGCTATTTATTTATTGTTGCTTTGGAAGCAAACTTAAAATTAAATTTTAAATTCAACAGGAAAAACAATAACAACTGAAACCGATATGAATCATAGTTTATACAACGTATACGACATGAATTAAAACTTTAAAAAGTTGGTCTGGCAAATTCAAACATTGCCCGGCAATATAAAAATTTCCCACTACATAGTTTATAAGACGTATACGATACAAATTAAAACTTTAAAACGTTGAGCTCGACAATTTAAACATTGCCTGGCAATTGAAAAATTTCCCGCTACAAAGTTTATAAGACGTATACACAGAATAGGTATAGAACAGAATGCACAATCTCTATATACGCAGTCACTGAAAGTTACCATTTTCCGCAATGCAGCGGTCGATAGAGACGCTACTATAATAAAATGAGAAAGGATATCTACGTCTGCCATAAATATATACAATATATATAGGGCCTACATTATCTTTCATTATAGGCTTACTTTTATATAAATTTGACTTAATTACCCATTTTGTTTTCAACATTATAGGATTAGGCCAATATGATGTAAAAATATTTATTACCCGGTACTGATTTGAAAAAAAATGGCTTAGACGTAGCTCGGTACCGGTAACTAAATTGCTACGGCTACCGGTACATAAATATATACTTTTTAAACCAAAATAAACTTTTAAAATTATGAAGGGAAATAGGCATATAATTCATAATGAGTTAATATGAGGTTGTTTATGCCGTTGTTTATCCTTTATGGAGTCAGGAAAGCCATGCAGTTTGACATGTTTTTTTTTACGATAATCAGTCGTTTTCGCATCATTGTTGTAGTTTATTACACAACCGTTTATGCACATTTTGCCTGAACTATTAGCTTTGGGTGTTCAAACTTGTAGATTTGAAGAAAAGGACGTTGTAGGCTAAATAAGCATAAATATAGAGTGTAACCAGGACCACTGCGTTTAAATAGGCTTAGTATGGCGTCGGTATTACTGCCCAAAACAGAAATAAAATGCGATTGCGCATTCTGTTTTATACCTATTCTGTGGACACATACAACACGAATAAAAACGTGAAGGAATTTTGTATTTCCCAGATACAACGTAAGATACCCATTCAAACCATTAATCATTACCCATTATAACAATTTAAAAATATCCCGCTATAAATTACGACGCAAATTAAAACGTGAATATATTTTGTTCTATTCATTCATAAAGTACATTAGCAAAGGTTGAAGCAAAGTTAATTTTAAATGAATACGCAAAATTTGATGACGTCATAACGAAAAGCCGGCTAGCTATCTCTGCGCAAACTTTGATGACGTCATCCTGAAAAAAATCTCAACGCCATCCTTTTTTTTATTTTTTTAGCGCGATCGATCGAAAAACTATAAAAAGTTGGAACGGCAATTTTAACATGAACCCAAAATATGTCGTTTTATTCGCGTTTTTTGACCAAACTGACCACTGCGGTCATTTTAATTTTTTTAAAACCTTGACAGTGTTCACCGCCGTAACGCAAAGAATATTTGTAGCAAATTTCACGTTTTTATGTCCAGTATTTAAAAAGATTATGCGGTATGTACATACCCAGCCAGCCACATATTCCTTTTGAGATTTATATATATATATATATATGATATGATTATACATTAGAGACGCTCCTTCTAAAAAAAAAAATGATTGTTGCATCCTGCGCACATCCGTGATTTGAGTCTAGTCTTGCATTTCTATTAGTGTTTGAAATGATGTTAACTTACTGGTTTTCCTGGTCTGTTCAGGCAACCCATTCCATGCCCGGATACCACTCGGGAGGAAAAAATACTTATATGTATTTATTTTCGCAAAAGGAACAATGAAAGTGTTTTTGTCCTTATGTTTATCTGATAATGTGACTGATTGATCAGACACAAAACAAAAAGTAAGAAAACAAAACATTACTACAGTATTACCGTTAATCTTACTTTCAGATAAACTTTTTTTTTTTCTTTATATTTAACTCATTTCCTAATTTTGCCCGTTTTTCTCCATGCACGGAAAGACGGACTCGTTCAGTTCTACTTCGTCGACAAAAGAAAACGTGAGTCCCGCGTAGTAAGAATTTCAAATGTACAACTCGAGTAGATTTTAGGGTTGGTAAGATAGATACACTCATTATATGAATATATAAATATCCTACATATTCTTTGCTAATAAAAAAACAACAGTGGGTGATGCCAAGAAGAAGATGTTTGTGTAACTCAATTACAAAAAACTTCTTGTTTTTGTTGCCTACTATTATACAAGTAAGACCGACTTATTGGGTACTGTTATACTTGATTCTTTAGTTTGTACGGTTATACTTGATACTATACTTTGTACTGTTATACTTGATTCTTTAATTTGTACTGTTATACTTGATACTATACTTTGTACTGTTATACTTGATTCTTTAATTTGTACTGTTATACTTGATACTATACTTTGTACTGTTATACTTGATTCTTTACCTTTTCACTTCCCAAAGTGCCTCGTGCCATACACAATCAGATGCTTTTTTGAATTCGATGAAGTTATGATGGAGTTTGCAGCGAAACCGACAGTTAAAAATCTGCTCAATTATACGCGTATAAGTAAAAAGACAATTTTATTAATTGGTTATTTATATGTGTAATTACCGCTGAATAATTCATAATGACTTCTTGTGATAGGTTGCTGCTAACAAAGTAGACATAATAGCTTTACATTTACATGTCTATGCGGCCCTACGCATTAAAAAGTTTCCACATTTCTGAATTAGATGATTCTAGAAAGAAGCTTTGTCTATGTTTACACAAATAATCTTTAGCTCACAATTAAATCTAATCATTAAATTTAACACTCGTTATAGACGCTATTCTAAATATAAAAAAAAAACACACTTCCAAACATCACATCCCAAAAAGTATTTCTTTACAAGATATGATATATATCATACATGACATTTATGACAACTCAAATCGCATGGCAGCTCGAATCGCATAATCTTTTTATGCCGGGCAATGTTACTTGGTATTAAATACAAATATTTTTAAATATTTTTCTGGAATCAGAACTGTCACGTTTTAACTTTTCTTTTAAAGGTTGAACGCTGTAGTCATCTTTGTGCAAAACAACAACAACATCAACAACAAAAACAACAATCGCAACAAAAACAAAACAACAACAAAAAATAAAACAAACAAAACCACCTCTACAATACACTAATAGATGAATTAAAAGAAAAATTACATGATGAGGTTTTCTTTTTGACGTGAAAACTTTGTCAGTCATGTTGAGAAATATATGGCGATATAATATATGGCGATATATGTGGCTATATAATATATGGCTCTATAAAATATGGCTATATAAAATATGGCTATATAATATATGGCTATATAAAATATGGCTATATAAATATGGCTATATAAAATATGGCTTTATAATATATGGCTATAATAAATATGACTTTATAATATATGGCTATATAAAATATGGCTTTATAATATATGGCTATATCAAATATGGCTTTATAATATATGGCTATATAAAATATGGCTATATAATACATGGCTATATAAAGTTTTGGGTATGATTGACCTTCTCTTTTTTACGGCAAAAAGTGAAGGCGGCAACACAATCCCCTGGTAGGCCATAGTCACGTGATATTGTTAATGCAGCATTCCACATACCCATATGTCTTCCCCTCTAGATAGGTAAACAGACATATGTGTCTTTGTTTATATATATCTATACACGCTCTGCATTTGTATAAAGTTGCCTATTGCTAATAATATAAAGGTAGACAGTAGGCCTGCCAGTATTTGGTGCCTATTATTTAGTACAAGAAAATTAGAGTCGTTAAGTATTTTGTCTATAATAATTATTGTTGAAATTTAAAATACTGAAAAAATCCTTTATGTGCATTTTTGTTGTGTATAAACTTTTAGATGTAAAAAAATATATTAAAAAGTCAAATGATCGATAAAATAGTTTTAAAATAATATCGAGAGTAAAAAAATATAGCTTTGTGTTAAAAATATGGGAAATTGTGTCAGTAAGGTGCATGCCATAGGGATTTACCAATAAAGTGTCGAAAAAACTGTTTCTTGGAGCTTCACGACTTTGTGCCAATTAAACCTACATATACACATAGAAAAGCAAAGTTATTTAAATAAATTATCTGCCTGTCCAATTAGTTAATAAAGAATATATAGACTCTATATGATGTGAATGAGATTAGGTTTGCCAGTAAGAACAATAAACTTATAATATTATTTTCTATGAGAAAAAAAAGTATATAAAAATTTAATAAAGAATTTGATGCTGTCGATGTCTCTAAATAAATGGCCGATGAACAAGATCTGCAGCGTGGAGTCTCACTAGTATCAAGTGAATGTGAAGATTTCCCTAGAATATTCTTTAGTTTTGCTTAGTTCATTCGTTGTAAAACATTGGAGCCTGTAATGACATCAGATCAATTCCCATCGGTTTGAGTGAAACCAGTTTTTTCAAACAATAAAATGTTCAGGCCAACCGGTTATTTGGCTATTTGGATAAATGTATCTATAAAATAAGAGCCGTCCAAAAATCCTTTTTTATGACAATTTCGGTTTGGCTTTCGGTATCGGCCGAAGATAAGACATATATTAAAGACGCTACTTCTATAAAGAAGATTAGTGAGGTATCCACATGAGAACGATTCGAAGGATGATATTGACAAATGCGTGTCCAGAATATATAAATATAAAATATGAAATAATATAGATTCAAACACACATAATTAACATTATTCTGTCATAAGTAATATTTTTTTTACAAGTTTAAACTAGTTTAAATTGCGAAACAATTTATTTGGTGTGTGTCTCATTTAAATATAGAGCCGTACACATTTAAATATAGAGCCGTACACATTTAAATATAGAGCCGTACACATTTAAATATAGAGCCGTACATATTTAAATATAGAGCCGTACACATTTAAATATAGAGCCGTACACATTTAAATATAGAGCCGTACACATTTAAATATAGAGCCGTACACATTTAAATATAGAGCCGTACACATTTAAATATAGAGCCGTACACATTTAAATATAGAGCCGTACACATTTAAATATAGAGCCGTACACATTTAAATATAGAGCCGTACACATTTAAATATAGAGCCGTACACATTTAAATATAGAGCCGTACACATTTAAATATAGAGCCGTACACATTTAAATATAGAGCCGTACACATTTTTCTTAAGGGTAACTTAGAAAGGTGACTATTGTCGAAAATAGAGGCCGACCGAAAGCAACTTTTGGGTTTCGGCCATAACCGAAACCACGCCGAAAATTAATTATTGACTTTCGGCCGAAACCGATGCCAAAACCAAAATCTTAACTACATCTTCGGCCGAAACCGAAAGCTAAACCGAAATAGCCATAAAAAAGATTTTAAGAGTCGCACATGTTTGTGTAATATTAACAAGTTTATGGCTATCCGGAACTCTTTTTAAGTAAACTATAGAACATGTAATATACAGTTGTATATACAAGTTTGATATATCATAATTTATTCAGAATTGAATACTTTTTAAGATTTAATAACCTGAAAGGCAATAATTATAAACTTTATATAAGATTATATGACATCATTTAAAAAAAAACTAGAAAAAAAACAACTTCAACATGAAAAATTTCGGATGATGACCAAAAGTCAATATCAGTTTGTGCCGAAACCAAAAGCAAACCGAATACTAACTTTTTGGCTTCGGCCGAAAACGAAACAATGTTGAAAGAGGCCATTTGTCTACTTTCGGTGCCGAAACCGAATCCGAATTTCGATCGGCCTCTAGTCAAAAAGTGGAGAGATCAAAGTTGTCTAAAAAATGTTGGCGAGGTTAATAACGAGAGCTTAAAGTTGAATGGATTAATAAAGATTGATAACTTTACAGAATTACGGGCTTTTGGGGAATTCCCAATGCTATTTTAGCACTAAACCTTGTTATCTTTTTTTAAACGTCTTCATTCTATAATCTGACATACACACGCACACTCAGACACACACATCCAGACACGCACAAACTCTCCCTGACACAAGTGGTCACTCCGTATATTTATACCTTATACAGCTTATTCTAAGTTATTGAAATGTCAAAAAAACACCATTATAAATACAATGAATCAATCTGTACATAAATTGTGTATAACTTTGAGAACCTTCGACTTTCTGACCTTGACCTAATAAACTAGCTAACGAAAGACGTAGGCTATTGATTGAACTGGAACTGCTAATTAATACAAGTCAGTCACATATATCACACACATTGAGTAGTTTGTTGCATTGATTGTAGTCCAGAGCCCAGTACCCAGGCTACAACCATTTCATAGATTTCTCTGATGTTTTTTTTTCTCTCACTATTTATTTCCTTTCTTTTTAAATTAGCTGTTCAGGGTCTATCTAGTTCTAGGTTCTTTATAGATTTTTTAAAATTAGCTGTTCAGGGTCTATCTAGTTCTAGGTTCTTTATAGATTTTTTAAAATTAGCTGTTCACGGTCTTAGTTCTAGGTTCTTTATAGATTTTTTAAAAATTAGCTGTTCAGGGTCTATCTAGTTCTAGGTTCTTTATAATTTTTTTTTTAATTAGCAGTTCATCCAAAGGTTGTGGGTTCAAATCCTGATGGAGGCTAGGATTTTTTCTCAGAACTTGAGGGTGTCCCTGAGTCTAACCAGTTCTGATGGTTACCTGACATTATTTGGCGTAAAGTAATGACGTCTGGGCAATGTGCTGGCCACACATCCCCTAGTATGCCGTGTACACAGAAACTAATGAACGCTGCTTCACCGGCCCTATGATAAATATTGGTCAGAAGGGTACTTTACTTTTACTACTAAGTTCACAGTTCACACCACTTGTAGAAAAAACAACAACTTTCTATTAAAGTTTCAATGTATCATAATTTGTAATTGAAAAAAAAAAATACTATTTTTTTTCTTCAAAATGGCACTCAGCTTATAAATAGTTTAGCTATATCTCCACAAGATTGGGTTTCATTTTTAAATTAGCTATCAGTCCACAATACCAATGTAATGAATCACAATGTCTAATGTTGACTATTGAAGTTAATGTATCGTTCTTTAACTGTTGGGGGTCGTAATTCCACTTTTATTGTCAGCTAAATTTAAATCTTGTAGGACTATTAATCTTTAAAACTCCAATGGATGAAATCCCAAACGATCTGATCGAAACACAATTCTGAGAAAAAAATTGATTAAAATTGATGTAGTCTAGTAGATAAAAATAAAAAAAAAGAAAATTTCTGTTGTGTTTTTTTTCTTTCTCTTTCAATAAGTCAAAGAGTATATATTCTTAACCCATCAGAACTTGTCCAGGAAGTAGAAAGTTAACTCTTTATCGTCTGGACGCAAGTCAAATATGTTGGTGGCATAGATCATTAGGGAATATTGCAGTTTAGTTCTAACAACTTCTTGACAATAGAAGAAGAAAAAGCCAATATACTGACACACCGCGTATGTTTGAACTCGACGTGTGGGGTGTCAACACGGATTTAACAAAGTCCGGCAACCCATGGGAAGTCATTTGACAAATGTTGGTTAGATCCCTTGGTGACATATATCGTGTGCGTGTGTTTATATGTGTGAGTGTAAGTGTAGATTATGTGTCGGTGGTATGTTATCGTTTATGCTACAGGGAGGGACATTTTCAACACCGAAGATGATTGCGTGCGATGCTTAACCATGGCTTGTGTTCAGTCTTGCATTTATTATTGGTGTTTTGAAGTGATGTTAAGTTGTTGGTTTCCTTGACTAGCCCTTGCAAACCTTCCATGCTAGAAATGTGTCCTTGATTGTGGAAATAGAAAAAAAATGGACGTAACGCAGACATAAAGCGCAAATAGTATTTGAAAGGATGGGCGTACATAAATATATTTATAAATGAGCTCAAAAGTAAGGCTGAGCACACTAACTATAAATCAATAAATCCATAATCTATCTATCTATCTATCTATCTATCTTTCTATCTATCTATCTATCTATCTATCTATCTATCTATCTATCTATCTATCTATCTATCTATCTATCTATCTATCTATCTATCTATCTATCTATCCATCTATTTATTTATTTATCTATCTATTTATCTTTATCTATTTATCCATTTATCCATTTATCTATTTATCTATTTATCTATTTATCTATTTATCCTTTTATCCTTTTATCTATTTATCTATTTATCTATTTATCTATTTATCTATTTATCCTTTTATCTATTTATCTATTTATCTATTTATCTATTTATCTATTTATCTATTTATTTATTTATCTATTTATCTATTTATCCATTTATCCATTTATCCATTTATCCTTTTATCCTTTTATCCTTTTATCTATTTATCTATTTATCTATTTATCTATTTATCTATTTATCTATTTATCTATTTATCTATTTATTTATTTATCTATTTATCTATGTATCTATTTATCTATTTATCTATTTATCTATTTATCTATTTATCTATTTATCTATTTATCTATTTATCTATTTATCTATTTATCTATTTATCTATTTATCTATTTATCTATTTATCTATTTATCTATTTATCTATTTATCTATTTATCTATTTATCTATTTATCTATTTATCTATTTATCTATTTATCTATTTATCTATTTATCTATTTATCTATTTATCTATTTATCTATTTATCTATCTACCCACTTATCCAGAATACATATATTTATAGTAGTTTGTAGTTAGTTTGCAGTCAAAAGAAATTATTGGAACCGATGTTGAACATATTCATCTATCTATTGCTACTGAATGAGTGAAGTTGACTACAAGTACTACAAGTGTATTATTGATTGTGAAAACTTATTTCACAGTCTGGACACTGACGGTCAATCGTTTGTATTATGTTGAGAAAATGAGTTTTAGAGTGGTCTTTGCTTTTTGGTAGACTTGAACGATATTAACAATAGCAACTAAAATTGACCTTTAACACACACTCACACACACTCACACACACACACAACGAACCATGATTTGTTAAAAATGTTGCATATTAAAAACATAGTATAGGCCTATTGACTATAAGTCTATAAATAGAAAAGACTGACAGGCTATTCTGTATAATGCTTTCAATTTTGTTACTTAAATTCTTCCCTAAAAGTTAATCCTGATCTAAATATTGTTTTTTTTTCCATTTTTTTTCCAAAATCTTGATTGAAATGTTTTGTCAAGTTCTTGTTTGGTTTTACAGGAATAGCATTTAGCCAAGCGTTTGACAGAAGCCGGGTTACGACCAAGTACAGGGTTACAGAATTAAAAAAACAACAATAACAACCGGGGTCACACTTAAAGGAAAAAATAACGATGTTCACAATCTAGGTTAGGTTATCACAGAGTACAAGTACTAACAGTAGTCTGTCACTAAGTTCAATGTTTCGTGAACTGGAACCGTGCCACGAAAATAAACTTACACAGTCACAAAATGTAGAAAAAAAAGTACCAAACCAATTCCAGATTATCCTAATGCACTACTAGCGATTGGCCTAAACAGTACCAAACCAATTCCAGATTATCCTAATGCACTAGCGATTGGCCTAAACAGTATATTCTGCCCCTTATGAATATTTTGACATTTTTCAAACTCATTTTTGTCTTTTTGTATCTATAGGTCATGTTTTGTTTTTGCTTAACCAAAATACGCTGCTCTTCACTACTTTATTTTATAAAGAAAGCTAAATTTAACTGAACGCGATCAACACGTTGACTATTAATTATCGTATTCTCACTTTTGATGTTATAAAAACGGATTCCTTATAACTCATAATTAATATTGTAGCCTTAGTTTATCTTTCTAAAAGACCAAAACTAGATGACGAGGTTGAAATAAATGGTTAATCACCAGGAAAATCCGAAATGAGTATTGCCGGAAATGAACCGGAAGTTTGAGTACACGATAAACCCTGACCTATAAAGCAATGCAAGAGGTTTGGCTTAGGTTTTTTGGTGACGTAGTTATGTAAATAGCGGCCATGATGGTGATAATGGGGAAAAACATTTTTTAACAAGTCTATTTTACACGCAAAATATAAGGAATTTGTTTGTATAAATCTTGATATTTAACTGTCATAATGGTCCTTAATAGTCCGTCCACGAAGTGAACAATATTTGAGGCTTTTATAGTTTTTCAAAAGCTCCTGTCAAACATTGTACAGCCTACCTTATGCTTTAATTTTAGATAGTAAGTAAAGATAGGTCAACTTTCGGTAATCGACATCTTCAATTAAATATTCTGCACTTACGGATCCTATTTCATTGATTTTTTTAATGGTTTAAATTTTAGCTTTGAATGTTAATTTTCATCGCATGACAGTGTTTTATATATTTTTTACGTTATATTGTTGAAATGATGATATTTAAAGATAAAACCTTCTTAAGGCTATAGTAATACGGCTGCCATTTGTCACCACTAGACAAAGTAAACAAACAGCACGCGCTTTTTGTCACGTAATGGTAATCGCTCTATTGAAAAGTTTAGGCCTCATTAAGATTTGTCCATATACTCGATATGTATGTTGGAAATTCAATTCTATAAATAGGCTTGTATGAATCATAATTTTTATCAAGATAGCGACTATGTGTGGCAATAATCGGGTAATGCCACTTTACTTCTGGACTAACGGACCGCTAAGCTGGTGAAGTGTGTAAAACACCTATACGCTTCTATTACGAATATGCCGGTGGGGAAAACAATTGGGGACAGCTGTTGCGCGTCATTGCACTGCCGAGAGGCTCCGAGACTAGGTTAGGAGGAAGCAATGTACGCAACAGTCCGTCTCACCAAGCCCGGTGCCTGGATGTGCAGGCTGATAGTCTGGAATTTTCACTACCGGGCGACAGTGCAGGAATACGAGCCAGCCACCACGTTAATTATCCGAGGGAAACCCTCAGGTTGGGAGAAGCAGAGTCGTGCATGTGACTGCAGAGAACTACCGTGCCGCGGTGTGACTAGTCTCGGACAGGTTTCTGATGTTCTCCTCCCTTCATTCTCCCCTTAACATCACAACGACATAGACATGGACATGGATATGGACATGGACATACAAGATTGGTAACGCCACTTCATTCAGCAGTAAACCAAAACTTCTTGTAGAACACACACTCAACTACCAAATGTTGAAGAGTAGTTCAGCACAAGGTGCCTAACAATGATTGGAAGAATCCTTCTGGTCAACGCTACCTACTGTACCACCATAAACCGGGCCTGTATTTATGATTGTGGGGGCCCTGTTTCCAAATTTATGTGTGGGCCCCTCTTCTTCTCGCCCTGCCTGCCACTTACTTCCAAAAGTGCCGTTAATTCATGTTACATTCAGTAAAATCATAAATAAATTTACGTTGCGCTTAGCTTGGTTGGACTGGAGCGCTTTAAATTGTAGGTGAATAAATGAATGTACATTTTCAACGAAAGATTGGGGATGCCACTTAAAAATTTATTTTTGTGAAGTGTAGGGGCATCTTTTCTGTGGGGGCCCCTGTTCCAATGGAACATGTGGAACATGCCTAATTACGCCATTGACCATAAATACATCTGATCAAATGAAATGATGGGCTCCTCTCAATCAGGGCTAGAACAGAGAGACTTAAGAACTAAGTTGTTCCAAGATCAGTCCGAATTAGTCAACATACGTGCCCGTCAATCAGAAATAAAATAAAGCAAACAAAGTCACCTATTGACACATTTTTAGTAAAAATAGTATGATAGATATTGGTATCAGTATGTCTTGTCTAGATGCATATTTCTGTTCTTGTATAGGAGTTTGTTTGATCCATATTATTTTTAAAAAAGTGGTCATTAATTATGCATTGATGCTGAAAGACCGGTCACTTGCAATCAACTCAAATTTCCATTGGTCTGGACCAATAGAGACATGTTCTCTTATCTAATTTAAACATCAGAATTTACAATTAGAACATTTAAAACATTGTCTTTTTAAATTATCAGACTGTGTATTTGGAGCATTTCAACCATTGTCTGAATTTACATTTCGATCCTGCACAGTTTCCAGAATAACGTAAACTCCACCAATATATTGGACCAGTAGGCTATATATCTTGTTAATCTAGCTTCTTGGCACAACCTATGCATCACTAATAATATGCGTGCTCAAGATCAGATTTTCGTGTGATAGTATTTCTAATAAGTAAGAAGGAGGAAAACGAAAGTTTGGCGTGAATCATTTAGTTCTTGTTGTGAATCATTTAGTTCTTGTTGTGAATCATTTAGTTCTTGTTGTGAATCATTTAGTTCTTGTTGTGAATCATTTAGTTCTTGTTGTGAATCATTTAGTTCTTGTTGTGAATCAGTTAGTTTTTGTTGTGACTTCTTTAGTAATAACGGCATAAAGTACATTCCATTACTCGACTATGATGGGTGAAGACCGCTGGTTCTAGAGTCATCTTAAGTTCAGAAAGGGGGTACGTCTTTAATTAATCTAACGGGTTATGTTCTTATGTCAGGGATATACTTTGGTATGGGTTATACATTGTGTTATGTATATTAGGACACGCATGGTCAGTTTTTACATTGTACTGTGAAGCACTTTAAAGTACCGGTACGCAATGTATAAATATTTCAAGTACAGTTTACATTATATGTCCATGATTGTATACGTAGCGTGTATACACATAATATAATCTGATAGACATTCATGTCCTACATACAGCAACACAGTTGTGTAATAAACTATAAAACTACTTTTGCAAATATATGTTTATTATTATACTTAGCATGATTACAAAGTCCAATTGTCCCTGAGCTATGTTAACACATTGCCATCCGCCAAATCACGATAACGTTTTATTTTAAAACGTATTTCACATTCCGAAAAAAGGTTCAATTATCTCGCCTAGCACTGTATCGGACAATCAGAAAATAATTTTTTTGTATTTTTATTTGTTTGTCTAAGAAGCAATAAAATCTGCTGTATTGAAAACAAATCTCTCTCTCTCTCTCAACATTTTTTTCATTATCTTATAGTTTTATGGCGCTCCTCTTATAGAACCTTTTCAATTGACGTCACAATGACCTCATATCACATGATGTATGTAAACAATCTTCATATTGGTGAACATAACATTAAAATAACACTATAACAAAGCCCGACACGGCCTTTTTGAATGCTCGATTTTAAGTTTAAAGATGTTTTAAATATTAGAACGGAGAGCGTATAGTAATATGGTACATTATAATTATTTCTGCATTTTGAGCTAAATGTCCTTCATTTAAAATTTGCCCTACTCAAATTTCTTCAGATTAATGTGATCATTAATATCGTTTTTCGTCTAGTGGATTGAGTAGGCTAAGTCCTAGGTAGTGTATCTAATAAGTCCTAGCTTTTACAATATTTATTTCACAGTTAATAATTAGTTAATACGTGTATTGTTTCATATAAACTCTTAATAAATAAAACTAGTCTATGCCTGTTGAGAAATGACCGAAAAGTTTACTCCAATAGATGTAAGTAACTGTGTGGTACCTAAAAATCACATGACATTGGTCACGTGTTTTCAAAAGCCCCATATAGTAGTAGATTTCTACGCCCGCACGCCTATCCGTGGTTTTAAATAATAAGTGTTGCAAAATATAAATGATGTATGATTTTTGTTAAATTACTAGTTTTAGACAATCCATTCCAGGCTTGTATTCTTGAATGGTTTACAGATGCATAAAAAAACAACAACACCGCACCAATCAAGTTGAATCATGTTGCCTTTCAATATTTCAGGGCAACATCCAACCTTGACCTCAGTGCCAGAAATCTCTACCTTTGAGTAAACGTCAGATTGTTGTTGTTTTTTTACAGCCTGGTCAGCCCCAATAAACAACTGCTGCTAATCATAAATCATAAAAGGCAGATAACCGAATCACTAGGACTCGATGACCTGATATCAGGCATGCTTCCGGAACAACCCGAGATATCCAATTCACGAAGTTAGCCGAACTTAAATGGCTGGGGTATAATCAATTCTATTTTGATACTTGTGAATATTAGGGATTTCATTATTGGTCACGTCGACGAATTGAAATGTATAATGCCAGTCAGATTTTTACACATACCCGTTAGCTGCTGCCCGGCACCGGACCACGAAAACGTAATGACCGGGTCGCGAAATAAAAAAAAAGAACGTTCAATATCTCGCTTATTGTGTTGTACTAGTGATAAATTTATAACAGTATATAGTTTGCTATTAGCGGACATTTTGTAGTAGGGGCAATCTATATATTACTTACGCACTGAAGGTGGAGTAGTTGGTTCAATTTTAAAAGACTTTACGTACGAATGAATACAGCAAGGAATAGGCCACGCGACTGAATGTGTCGATGCATATATAATATATAAAACCTACCAAACAGGATTAAATCCACTGATCTATAAAAATAATGGATTGCGCCTTCTTAATAAATTGGTTTGAGCAAAGTGAAGAAAAGCACTGATCTATAGAAGAAAGGAAAAACTACAAATTTCCATTGCACTTGACGATAAAAAAAATTGTGTCTAAAACTTACTGTGCCACTGATCTATAAATAGATCGGAACGGACTCTATGTTGCTGCCATTTTACACAATATGCAAATGGATTGTTGCTGTCAAGCTTCTGACTTCTTATTAATAATACAAAACGAACACTAATACGATCAAAAGAAAACAAATACCAAACATTAAAAAAAGTTAATAATAAAAAAAGTAGACAGCAATATTTCGCAGTACGGAAAAACCCGGTCCCGAACACACACTAAATTTGAAAGCATTTCAAAGGGACATCATTTGGAAACTGCGCCCATTGTATAACCTTACCATACGATGATTAGTAATAGGTCTAAGTTTATTTAAAAAAATAAATAAACTAATTAAGCAATATTGTTAAAAAAATAAAAATTTTTTTTGGAGGACGTTTCCAATATATACATTTAACTTTTAATCCGATTAGTCAAACGGCTTAGGAGACTATTGAGCAGAAACAAACATCTAAATAAATAAACAAACTCAGGGTAATTATATATATTGATCAGTGACAGTATAAACAAATTGGCGGAAATTTCCTCAAGAATGTTACTTCCGAGCCTAATCCCTTCTTTTTAGAGATCAGTGATTAAATCACACACCTTAGATTGAAAGACAATTATTTTTTCTTACGCGCAGCTATGGATCAAGAGAAATAATTGTGCACAGTCTTGCACTTGTTAATACAAACGACATTCATAACTGATTCAAGACTGATATGTACTAATTGATCGGGAAGAGATGCCAGGGAAACTCCATCATTAAGTTATTATTTGGAAGCAATGAGAAATAGATTCAGATGAAAAGCTCTTACATCACTCAAATCATGACATAAAATATATTCATGTTATTTTATAGTTCCGTTTCTTGAAAATTATTTAGGTCTCTATTTTTTATTATAATACATCTTTTTTTTACCATAAAACAAACTGAGAATGTTCCATCGTTTATATTGAATACATTTCAACCAGAGTAAAAATCGATATTGAAACAAAATTATAAAAAGTAGAACAAAATCCTTGTGACTATCTATAATCTAATAGTTATAGATTTAAATGTTTTCTACCAGGGTTAAGGAAGAAAGTGGAGAGAAGCTACTTTGTATTTACACACAGGAAATGGAGGCTTCTAAAAATGAATGGGGTGCAACAGGGGGGGGGGGGGGTATGAAGATATGAGTTTGTGTACTTAATAGTATAATCATAGAATTGAATCCCAACTGGTTAAACTTAATTTTCAAATCCCATTTTAGTAAACCGTAACATGACATATGACTATGCGTGATACCATTGAGAATTTTGTTTTATTGCAACATATATAAAGTCATGTG
>OX421500.1:27900990-27948490 GCA_949126835.1 Anisus vortex
AGAGAAAGAGAGAGAGAGAGAGAGAGAAAGAGAGAGAGAGAGAGAAGAGAGAGAGAGAGAGAGAGAGAGAGAGAGAAGAGAGAGAGAGAGAGAGAGAGAGAGAAGAGAGAGAGAGAGAGAGAGAGAAAGAGAGAGAGAGAATAGGAATAAGAGAAAGAGATATAGACAAGGTGTGAATTTGTGAGGAAAACGGAGATATGTTAGAGAGATAGAAAGAGACTGAGTGAGAGAGAAAATGATTTCCAGATTGAGAGAAATTGAAAGAGAGAGAGAGAACAATGAGAAAATGATTGACAGAAAGTTAAGAAACAAAAAAACGAAAACAAGATAGAGAGAGAGAAAGATAATAGTAGATAGGAAAAGGAGAAAGAGAGAGAAAAGAAAAGGGGTAAAATGAGAAAGAGCCAAATATAGAGAGAGAAAGACTGTGATGAAGAGAGAGAGAAATACATTGTAGGAGAAAAAGTGATAGAGAGACAGATAGAGTTTAAAATGATTAAGAGAGCAGGGATGAAGAAAAAAGAGGGAGAGAAACAAAAAGAAAGAAATAGAGAGAGAGAAAGAATAAGAGCGATAAAGCGATAAATTGATGGTTTAAAATAGAGAGACAATATGTTAGAAAGACTGGATTAATGATTCTATTACATAACTTTACTTTATCATTACACATTACTTTTATATCTTGACTTTATCATTAGACTTACGAATCAGAATTTATAATGATTTAATAATGAGACACGCCTGTTTTGATAATCTACTTACACTGGTTTAAGTATAAGACAATATTGAGGTAACAGACATCAATACACACATCTAAACATTCAATTGTATTGTTAATTTAATCCTAATAACTCTAAGATGTTGTTGTTTAAAAAAAATAATCTCCCATTCGTTTTATTGTGACATATATAAAGTAGCCTGTGTGTGTGTTCGACCAATAATATTAGTTAATTTAAAGACACGCGGCCCTTTTTTTTGCCCGATTACAATATAAAAAAAAATTCCCAAAAGTCTTCAGTAAGAATATATATATATATATATATATATATATATATAATTATTAGATTCATAGCTTTCTGTTGATTGTAGTTTTTAACATTTTAATCTTTAGTTTATACAGGCCTGCTATATTTTCCCCGGGCAACGCCGGGCAATTTAGCTTGTATGTCAGCTAAAATTGTCTTTTGTTTAATCTTCAGTAGTTTTGTACAAACCCAATTTAAATCCTTCCCCAATTATCCCACACTAACATTATCTATTAGCCAAATCTTAAACTCAGAAAGAACATAATAAACTATGAACACAATATAACTAGACTAGGCCGAATCCCGCAGTGAATATTTGCTTAATTGTATGTCATTTGTGCTCGATTAAAGAGACGATACAAATTAAAAAAAAATCATTGCATTGTTTTAAGTAGAAGAATTAGCTTCTAGCTATCTGACTGATCCATAAAAAAGTTCTGTCCATTGTCTATTAAAAGATGGTGCCATTAAATCTGAGTACAATCATGGGATTGTGACTTTATAGTCGTTATAGCGACCTGAGCAAACAACTAAACTGAAAAACAATTCCTCCCGCCCCCACCCCCGGGCACAAAACTGAAGTAATCGCTTCAGTAGTAATCGGCACAAGCCAAGCAAATAGCCGCCAGAGCTTGGCAAATAGTCGATTACTGGGGATTACATCGTTTAGAGAGAAAAACTTTGAACCGATGTTTCAGCGAGCTACTTGATAGAATACGCCTGCAAGAGACTGGAGGTTTAGTTGTTGGTTAATTGAAACTAATCTTGTGTTAGGGTCAGGCTTTAACGTTGGTTTGAGTATTTTGGATGTCGTAGGCAAATATGAACTTTTTAAAAGTTACGTTAAAATTTGCAAAACGTTTTCTGTTAAAGACTCGAACAGTTTGAAAAGAGTTTTTGAATTTTAGTTTAGGAGGGAGTAGAGAATGTAGTGAAGAGTCTGTAAGACAGGAACATAAATTGTAGTGAGGCAGGAACATATCTTCAAGTGAGGCAGGAACATAAATTGTAGCGAGACAGGAACATACCTTCAAGTGAGGCAGGAACAGACATTAGAGTGAGACAGGAACATAAATTGTAATAAGACAGGAACAGAAATTGTAATGAGGTTATAACAGAAATGTTAGTGAGACGAGAGTGAGTGTAGTGAGAAAACAGTGAGTTTAGTGAGAATGGTCGAGGATAACGGCCTTTCTAGACGTGTGTATGTGTGTGTGTTATAACAACACCACCTTAGCTTTCCTTTATGTGTGTGTGTGCGTGTTGCGTGTCTTCAAGCTAAGTGGAAGGTGGATGCTGGGTTGTTGTCAAGTGGAAATCTGAGGGCAATCTTGAAAGTTGTCGTCACTGACCTAAGAATAGTTCATTACTCAGGCTCCCGTGGCGTTAATGGTTATGGGCCATGATGGAGTGGGAGGGGGGTGGGAGGGGGACGATGGAGAAAATGAGAGTTGCACGTTTGATTGAGAACAACAATATCGATATGAAATTCGGGGATGGAGGGGGTTGGAGGTTGGAGACAAGACATGATGAGTTATTGATGCAGTCAACTGTCTTAGTTTTCAATGAGACTAAAGTTTAGACATTTTTTTTAAATGTCACACTAGATGGCTTTGGGATCTGTTATTGGTTGATATTGTTTTGTTATCTCTTAAATATGTGACCCTTTTAATGGAATGGTAGGTACTTAAGTCGTGGGGCTGATCCGAGATAAAAAAAAAGATTTTGTAAAGTTGGGGTCAGTTTGGGTGAAAATTACTTTACACAATTTCAATATTTATATTATACATTTCTGATTCATAACTTACTGGATTTGGAAATGAAAAAACAAAGGGATGAAAGGAAGCCAAAAGTTATGAGAGTCCCATGGTACAAGTACAATGGTGCATCTTAATGACTTATCCCTTCTGCGAAAACAAATGCATATAGGTACTCTTTCTTCCCGAGTGGTATTCTCGCATGGAATGTGTTGCCTGAACTAACCAGGAAAACCAGTAACTTAACATAATTTAAAACTGTAATAAAGATATAAGACTATACTCGGACCGCGGATGAACGTAGGACGCAATAATCTTCTTTATAGAAGGAGCGTCTGTAATGTATAAGATAAGATAAGGCAAACATAAAACATAAGGTTTAAATAATTAGATAACTTCCATTGAAACATTATCATGAAACTAATCCTGATTTTCCCCTCATTGGATAAGGATTCCAGCCAAACACAAAATATTTTGTTTACTAATTCATTTCAATGCAGTTGTTTGTTGTAGTGTGGTGTCCACTACGTCTGTACAGTGTTATAAGAATTCGTAAGTTTTGTGTTGTGAAATAAAAATATTTTATAGATGAATTTTTTTTTCTTTGCAGTAAATTTGTTTTCTATGAAATGCATTAGTGTTTGTGTCATAGATTGAGTCATGTGTCATGAATTGTGATTCTAAGAATAACAAGGAGTTGTAAAAGATTACAAGACGGTGTTTCGCGTATCATAAGTTATTTTTTTTAGTAATATGATATATTTTTTTCTCAAGGTTAGCTCAGGAAAACCAAAACAACTAGACTCTAGTTTCATATTTCATCTTAGTGGATTGTATAACAGTGAAAGCGAATCTCTCTCTTTCTCTCTCTCTCTATCTTTCTCTCATTATATCTTTCTCTCTCTCTTTCTCTCTCTCTCTTTCTCTCATTATATCTTTCTCTCTCTCTTTCTCTCTCTCTCTTTCTCTCATTATATCTTTCTCTCTTTCTTTCTCTCATTATATCTTTCTTTCTTTCTCTCTTTCTCTCTCTCTCTTTCTCTCATTATATCTTTCTTTCTCTCTTTCTCTCTCTCTCTTTCTCTCATTATATCTTTTCTCTCTTTCTCTCTCTCTTTCTCTCATTATATCTTTCTTTCTTTCTCTCTTTCTCTCTCTCTCTTTCTCTCATTATCACTTTCTCTATTTCTTTCTTTCTCTTTCTCTAATTATCACTTTCTTTCTATTTCTCTCATTGTAACTTTCTCTCTGTCTCTTTATCTCATTATCACTTTCTTTCTATAGCTTTCTCTCTTTCTATTTATCTCATTATCACTTTCTCTCTTTCTATTTCTCTCATTATAACTTTCTCTCTGTCTCTTTCTCTCATCACTTTTTTCTTTCTCTTTCTCTCATTATCACTTTCTCTCTTTCTCTCATTATCACTTTCTTTCTTTCTCTTTCTCTCATTATCACTTTCTCTCTATAGCTTTCTCATTATCACTTTCTCTCTTTCTCTTTCTCTCATTATCACTTTCTCTTTCTCTCATTATCACTTTCTCTCTATAGCTTTCTCATTATCACTTTCTCTCTTTCTCTTTCTCTCATTATCACTTTCTCTTTCTCTCATTATCACTTTCTCTTTCTCTCATTATCACTTTCTCTCTATAGCTTTCTCATTATCACTTTCTCTCTTTCTCTTTCTCTCATTATCACTTTCTCTTTCTCTCATTATCACTTTCTTTCTTTCTCTTTCTCTCATTATCACTTTCTTTCTTTCTCTTTCTCTCATTATCAGTTTCTCTTTCTCTCATTATCACTTTCTCTTTCTCTCATTATCACTTTCTTTCTTTCTCTTTCTCTCATTATCAGTTTCTCTTTCTCTCATTATCACTTTCTCTTTCTCTCATTATCACTTTCTTTCTTTCTCTTTCTCTCATTATCAGTTTCTCTTTCTCTCATTATCACTTTCTCTTTCTCTCATTATCACTTTCTTTCTTTCTCTTTCTCTCATTATCAGTTTCTCTTTCTCTCATTATCACTTTCTCTTTCTCTCATTATCACTTTCTCTCTTTCTCTTTTATCATTATCACTTTCTCTCTTTCTCTCATTATCACTTTCTCTCTTTCTCTTTCTCTTATTATCACTTTCTCTCTTTCTCTTTCTCTTATTATCACTTTCTTTCTTTCTCTGGTATATATATAGAGACGCCTACATAGGCGTAGCCACGGAAGAGGGAGTCCTGGTAACGGGTGCGGGTGCAGATCCCCTTTTCTTCCATATCAATGATTTCAACAACTTTTTAATAATTATTCTTTAATATCTTTATGATTATTATTTACACATAAATAATAATTTAATTAATCTAATTTGTTCGTTTCAACTTTTGATGATTAGAGAAAATATTAGTTTTTAAAAAATTTAGGGTTGGGGGGGGGAATGGGTGGTTCAGAATAAGCCTGCTAATATTTCCGCCCCTCCCCACCTTCTCCCAATCCCGCCCCTCCCCTTTGCCCAATGGTGCCCTATATCCTCCATAGCTATGTTTGCACAGCCGCAACCCCTCTACTTCATACTAATTACCCTCCTCCCGACTAACTCACCTTCATCATCTACTGTGCATTATTTGCCTCACCCCTACCTCGGCACCCTAGTTACGTCACTATATATATGTATATAGTAGTATTTCCAGGTAAATCAAAATTGTTGGTAAAAGTGTGTTATCATTATAAAAAAACAACTTTTAATAGCTGTACCTGGAACTGATAACTCATAATTTCTGAGATAACATGACGCCCAGGGTTATGCAAGAAACGACGACGATTAGTTTTTTTTAAAATACTGCACTTCAAGACAACATAGGACAGCAATTTTGCTTTTGTAATCGAAACTAGTTTTTTTTTTAGAAGAAGGCATGCTGGCTTTTATCTTGGCATGGCAACACAATCCGATATCAAGAAAATATCACAGCAGTCGGCCATATTAAATTATGGCACGTTCGAGTAGGTAGGTGTAGGTGATCTGAATGTTGACTTTGATCATACCGTGAGTTGAGTTTAAATACACAAACAGTATGAAACAAGCCAATGAAAGCGACCGACTTTTAATGTTTACTATCATACAACAATTTCAAAAGGACACGTGACTTTTCTACCTCACCAAGTCAGGTGATGAATCACGTGATCTTGTCTTTTTTATAATTTACACAACAAGTCTTCTAAGAGTAAAACTTTGTTGGTTTGTTACAAAATCAAACATGCAAAGGCTGTTTTTTTATTAATGGGAAATAAAAGGTTTTTATGTGGTTTTGGTACTGCTGACTAATGCAGGTAACCCATTTTATGCCCGAATGCTCTTACGTTAATACTACGAATCGGCCCTAAGCTTAGCAATGCGAAAAAAATGAAAAAAACTTTTTTTTAAATTAATTTTACTGGATGATTTTTTTGAACGTATGAGCTACACTTTAATTCTGTATACATTTAATTTGCTTTGCTTTTAATATGCATTGCAAGTAGATATTTTTATACAATTCTACATTCACAACACACAATAAGCCCAAGAGTTAATGTCCAAATATATATTTCTTTGTGAGACTGACTACATTACAAAGACAGATTTCTCTTGTTAAAAGATGACTTAGAACTTTCCTTTTATAATATAACAATTTAAAAAAATGATGCTTTTATGGAACAGAAATAGTAATAGGAAAATAATTTGAACTCTAGAGCAGGTGGTTGGCAACCTTTTGATATTAGTGCGCCAAAGTAGGATTTCTAATTTATTCAGCGTGCCAGTAGCCTAAAAAGTCATTCTGCTCGTTACTTGTAGAAGAGACTTGTGAAGTCTTTTTAGGGGTCTTCCGCGTGCCATTGAAAATTGCTCTGCGTGCAAAGTTTGGCACGCGTGCCGTAAGTTACCGACACCTGCTCTAGAGTTAAAAAAATGTATAGGTTGTTTAGATGTCAAGAAAGAACTAACAATGATGTTAGTGAAAATAATGTTGGTGTACCAAGTTAAATGACAGTGTTAGGCTAACCCAATGACAGTAATGTCAGTGTGGTTACTTCATGTAGTTACTTCATGATAGAGTAATGTACTTACTTTAGGGCCTGGGAAGGAATCCACACCTGCCCCGGAAGTAAAGGATGTGTGAACGTCAGTTTGAAGTCGTGTGTGAGCCTTGATAGAATGAATCAGTTAATCTCGTCCTGGAATACACAATTACAACAAAATTCACTCACAGAATAGAATACACACTATATATACATACATAGGCCTACAGATAACGTGCGTTAAATCATTAAAATATTAAAGAACTGAACTATGAATATTTGACCAATAAACTTTATTTCAATCCACAATACACAGTTCTATTGTTCAAAAGGTACAAATGACTTCTCCAAGAGAAGGAAGATTGATTATTTATCTAAAAAAAACAACATTTCTTTGGGATGGGGGATAATTTTAAATTAAAAAAAAAGTAAATTCTTTTCGATATAATATTTAAGTATAAAATTAGTTTTGGATAATATTGCGCAAGTCATCATTTACAATAATCATAGCCACGTCATTAAAAATGAATTTTTGTTTGTTACAGGGTTTAAATACATGTAAAAGAACCAGTGCTTAAGTCTAGAAATTGATTTTGCGAACACAGAAAAGAGAAAGTAGAGTTTTTTATAACAAAGGATCAATTACACACACAAAAAAAGCAAAAAACGAACGAGGGTCTTTAAACCTTTAACATGCATATTATAGTTAGTAACAGAGAGTTGATATTAAAAAATTATCAGAACATAAAGTTATCACACGAGTAATAGGTCTAATCATATTAAAGAGTAATAATTATAGCATAATGTTATGAAATGAGTAATGATCTGATCATTAGAATATCAAATGAGTAATAATTTGGACATTAGATTATCAAATGAGTAATAATTTGGACATTAGATTATCAAATGATTAATAATTTGGACATTAGATTATCAAATGATTAATAATTTGGACATTAGATTATCAAATGAGTAATACAGAATAAGAGGTTGTGAAAGCACAAAAGTTCAGGAACCTAAAAATTTCAGTCTTTCGTACTGACAGACATGGAGCAGACACCAGACATAAAATGTTTCACAAAACATGTTTCCATCGCTTCACCTGGTGTATACGCTATTCAAAGTTTTGAATATTTACATTATACATAAAACGATGCAGTGAAAGAGTTTATATACATAAAAAGGAAAAACAACTACGAACAGATAGGATAATTTAGTACAAGTATAGGATATGTTTAGCGATATCCCACGAAAAGTGCAGAACGTTTTTCTCCCCCCCCCCCTCCTCCAACCCCCACCCCTCCTTAATATAGCCGAGGCTTAATTCAATTTTTTTTTATGGCTGTGGCCGTTATCTTATGGTAAATGTAGGAAATCATAAAAATGTTATCAAAGGATGGTAACGTAATATATAACAATAACATATTAATGCGTCATTAGGAGATAAGTAAGATTTCATATGTTGGATGTGTCTAACAGACTGCTGGGTATGGTCTTGTTGTTGTGATTGGTACAGTGTTATGTTATTTGGCCGTGTAGGTATTGGATAAAAGTGAGATGTAGATGGCCAGAGGGAAAATCTGTTAATATGAAAAATAATAATATCTGTTAACGATGTAGTGCTTTTAATGTGATAACTACTGTGGCAGTTTTTTTTTTAAGGAAGTTAGTAAGATGTGTTAGTAAGTTTGGTGAGTTTGCTATTGTTTGCCAATCAATATCTATTTACATCTGTCGATATATTTCTACCGACTATCTGTCTGTCAATCTGTCGATATATTTCTACCGACTATCTGTCTCTGAAGTTGTCGTTATATTTCTACCGACTATCTGTCTGTCAATCTGTCGATATATTTCTACCGACTATCTGTCTCTGAAGCTGTCGATATATTTCTACCGACTATCTGTCTCTCAATCTCTCGATATATTTCTACCGACTATCTGTCTGTCAATCTGTCGATATATTTCTACCGACTATCTGTCTGTCAATCTGTCGATATATTTCTACCGACTATCTGTCTGTCAATCTGTCGATATATTTCTACCGACTATCTGTCTGTCAATCTGTCGATATATTTCTACCGACTATCTGTCTGTCAATCTGTCGATATATTTCTACCGACTATCTGTCTGTCAATCTCTATGTGACATCAATCTGTCTGCCTGTTTGTCGCGTTCCTTATGCAACTTCCCGTCTGTATATCATCTATCTATATATCTATTTCTATTCTATCTATCCATCTATCCATCTATCTATCCATCTATCTATCTATCTATCCATCTATCTATCTAACTATCTATCCATCTATCTATCTATCTATCCATCTATCTATCTATCTATCCATCTATCTATCCATCTATATATCTATCTATCCATCTATCCATCTATCTATCCATCTATCTATCTATCTATAAATCTATCTATCTATCTATCCATCTATCTATCCATCTATATATCTATCTATCCATCTATATATCTAACTATCTATCCATCTATCTATCTAACTATCTATCCATCTATCCATCTATCTATCTATCTATCCATCTATCTATGTATCTTTCTATCAATCTTTATGTATATCTCTATCTGTCTATCTATAAATCCACCAATCAAGTTCTATCTAGCTATCTATATATCGATCTTTATCAATCAATCAATCTCTCTCTATCTATATATCCAATGTATCCCCGAATGACTGACTGTCTGTCTATCTATCAACAAATTCTAATTACCTTTCAATTCATCCATTCATTCGCCTGTTTTTTCTGTTGGTCTGTCTGTCTTATAGCCTATGTCTAACTCTCTGTCTATCTCTGCATCTACACCTGTCTGTTTATTTTTAATTTCAACTTTATTTATTTGTTTAAATTAATAAAAAAACACGTTTATTTTAATTTCCTTCCTTCATATAGAAATAATGTAGAGACGTTTTGTAGATTTAAAAAGATTATAAAATCATTTACGTAAAAAAATAAAGAAAAACAAAATACACACACTCAGGCACACAAACTGACACACACACACACAATAAACTAATCATTGTAGTCTTTGAAATTTTCTTTTTTTATTCACCGTCTGAACGAATCCATGTAAAAATAAAACTGCATTCACCAAGTCCAGGAGTTAGACATAGCTATGAGTGAACACAAGCAACGAATGCCTAAGTGAAGCCTTACGACTACCCACAGTTCCTGAGTGACCCTAGGCGCAGTTTATCCACATAAATATTTATAAAATCTATATTTTGAGCAGTCAAATATTTATCTTAGACAACGGTGGGGAGAGGAAGAAAAATATGCCCTCTAGTACAGAAACATGTCATCGTTTATACCTGAGTCTAGTGAGGAAGCTTTTTGAAAGGATGATAGATTTATTTCACCTAAACAGCTTTACATACAGAGCATTGTCTGTTGTTATAGTTGACTTTTTATGATGCAATACAACAGCTAGGCTAATTTATTTCAGCTATAAACGATTACTTAATGTAATGATTTAAAAATAATTAAGAGACAGTGGTACATAATGAAATCTCGATATAAACTAGTAATACATACCCGTTTTTTTAAAGGATTAAACTGTTTGTTCTTTTAAAATTTCACCAAAAAAATCGATACATAAGCAAAAAATATTTTACAGCAGATTACTTTTTAGTAAATTATAGACTTCATACATAGTAACTGTCTGCTTTGATATGTTATCTTATCTTATATATTACAGACGCTCCTTGTATAAAGTAGATTATTGCGTCCTACGCTCATCCGTGGTCCGAGTCTTGTCTTGCATCTTTATTAATGTTTTAAATGATGTTAAGTTACCGGTTTTCCTGGTTTGTTCAGGCAACTCATTCCATGCCCGAATGCCACTCGGAAAGAAAGAGAACTTATATGCATTTGTTCTCGCATAAGAGATATAAGAAATAACATACGTTTTTCACCCACTAATAGCATTGAATAGATCTTTCCCTGCGTTGTTTTATATTATGCATTACAAATGTTTTCATTAAACAAACCATTAATAAGAAAGTTTTTGGTGTGAATTTTTTTATCCATTTTTGTTATGCATGTTGGAGATTTCGCTCTACGTCACTTACAAAGAAGAAACACATAAAAGGCAAAGTTAATAGATCTATATACAGAATTTTAAAAAATTGCGAGAATCACTTAGGCATATTTATAATATAGCTCAGTTGGTGAAATAGACCTTAATAAAGCAGAAAAATCAACAACTTTATAGCTTAGACTTGGTTAAAAAACAAGACTAGACTCAAACCAAGGATAAGTGTAGGACGTAATATTGTTCAGTATAGAAGGGGCGTCTGTAACACAGAAGATAAGAAAAGATAAGAGGGATAATGGAAAGTAAGAGATGATTATTTAGGGACAATGTTTTCTTTGATTTCTTTTTTTTTTTGCTTCTTTATTCTTTGAAAATGCCATTGGTAGTTATACTCTTCGTGTGGCTTTGTTGACATTTAAATGTCATTTCTCGGTTTCGGGGCAATGGGTAGAGGGGTTGGGGAGGTGGGGTATTTGCCTGAAAGAATGTCACACCGATAGTCAATAATAGTTCAAGATGGTTGTTTTATCCGAATTCTACCGGAGACAAAACGACATTTAGATGGGTTGATAATATTTTGTGTCTGACTGTGTCTGTCTGACTGTGTCTGTCTGAGTGTGTCGGTCTGACTTTGTCTGTCTCAGTGCCTGTATGCTAATATAGTTAATTGATGTATAGCTTTATATTATATTTAAACACATTTATCACACATACATTTTTTACTGTTATTTTTTTTATCAATTAGGATAAAGTATGACAATATTGCGAGATTAATTTTTTTTTCAAAAAAGAAAAAGTAGGTCATTATTTTTTTAAGCTTGAAGTATTATTAATGTAATGACATACATTTTCTATAATCATTATGTCATATAATGAAAATACGAAAAAAAATGAAACGATTAAAAACACGAAACAAAATAATAATAAAAAACTGGAACAAATAACGAAACAATGTAAGAATATAAATAAAAATAATAAAAAAATTTACAAAATCATCAAAACTAATTACAAAAAGCAAATTACAAAACAATAGTCTACATAAACTTTTTACAAAACAAGTTAAAAAAAAAACAACTAGCTACAGGGTCAATTTTCAAAAAAAGTTACACAAATACTAGTTTTAAGAATTAGATACGACAAAGAAGTTACAAAATCTAGTTCTCTGAACTAGCTTCAATAAGCTAGTTACATGAACTAGTTACACACATTAGTTAGTTAAACTCAAGTCCTCGATGACAGACTAATTGTATAAAAGCATTGAATTTTATTTATTATTTTGACTAATCAAAGACAACAATTGTGTGAATAGTTTATTTTGGTCCGATTCCGTATAATATGTTGGCCAGGAAGTCTGTTGTTTTCACTTCTGCCCGGAGTTGACCCAGTAAACCAGCCTTAACTTCCTTCACGGGAGAGCCACCACCACATTAAGAACGGTTATTGCATAGACAAGCTATCCCAGGCAGATTGGAACTGAGATATCTAGCAGACGTCTCTCTCTCTCTCTCTCTCTCTTTCTCTCTTCCCATATCCCGCCGTGCCCCCATAAGCAAAAATATACAATGGATGACGTCATAAGAGTTTCAAATTCACACTTAAGAGTCTAATCGAATTATCTCAATTGGCTTCTCGGGCGTTTTTTCCAACAGGAATTTTAGATATGTATTATTTTAAAAATAGAGTTTCTGACAAGTGAATTTCCGACATGTATTACCAATACCGTGAAGTTCTGACATGTATTACCAATACAGTGAATTTCTGACATTTTCTTTCAATAAATTGAGTTTTAAACATGTATTATTAATAAAGTGAATTTCTGACATGTATTATCAACAAAGTGAATTTCTGACATGTATTATCAATAAAGTGAATTTCTGACATGTATTATTAACAAAGTGAATTTCTGACATGTATTATCAATAAAGTGAATTTTGTGACATGTATTATCAACAAAGTGAATTTCTGACATGTAGGCGTATTACCAATAAAGTTAATTTCTGACATTAATTATCAATAAAGTTAATTTCTGACATGTATTATCAACAAAGTGCATTTCTGACATGCATTATCAACAAAGTGAATTTCTGACATGTGTTATCAATAAAGTGAATTTTCTGACATGTATTATCAATATATAGAATTTCTGACATATATTATTAATAAAGTGAATTTTCTGACATGTATTTTCAACAAAGTGAATTTCTGACATGTATTATCAATAAAGTGAATTTTCTGACATGTATTATCAACAAATAGAATTTCTGACATGTATTATCAATAAAGTGAATTTCTGACATGTATTATCAATAAAGTGAATTTCTGACATGTCTTATCAATAAAGTGAATTTCTGACATGTCTTATGAATAAAGTAAATTTCTGACATGTCTTATCGATAAAGTGAATTTCTGACATGTCTTATCACTAATGTGAATTTCTGACATGTCTTATCAATAAAGAGAATTTTCTGACATTTCCTTTCAATAATGTGAGTTCCTGACATGTAGGCTATTATAATGATTTCGTCACAAGTATTAGCGATTATTTTAAGTTTCTGACAAGTATTATGAATTAATTTTAGTTTCTGACCTTTATTATACATTAAGTTACCTTGTAGCAATCAACATTTTAGTTTCAGATATGTACTTTTCTCAGAGATCAATAAATTTAAATAGCAACACAATTATGAGACGAAATATAAGACAAACCAACCAGACAGTCGCATTTATACAATGACCAAATAATGTAAACATATTTACTCAGATTTGAATCTATAGGCCTACCGGACATATTTTCTGCTTTATTTTAAAACCTGATATCTCTCCAACAATAATGTTCAATCCTTTTGTTATCAATACTTCAAGTTTATATATAACAACAGATATAACAACAGATATAACAACATATAAAAAGAATCCTACGGAAACTCAGAACTTAAAAAAAAAAAACAAGAATGTTTTTTTATTTATAAATAAACAACGAAAAGGGCAGGAATACACGCTTGGCAACTGCTAAAAACTAGACAATGTTAACTGCAAAAGTGGAGACATTGACAACTAGTAAAGACTAGACATTTGCAACTGGTCAAGGCTAGACTTTGGGGACTGCTAAAAACTAGACAATGTTAACTGCAAAAGAGTAGACAGTGACAACTGGTAAAGACTAGACATAGACAAAAGGTAAAGACTAGACGTTGGCAACACCGGCTGTAAGGAATAGAAAAAACTAATCATTTCTAGCCATAAGACAAAACATTTTCTTTTTCCACTCCGATAAGATCAGCTGTTATTTGACTCACGATCTTGCGGGGCCCCGCTGTATAATTAGGTCAGTTACTGGATACCCCATGGAAGGGTCACGAGCTGGAGAAACATGACCTGGTCAGACAAAGAAAGGGTTTCAAGGAACAATTTTCTTTTGTTGTTTTTTCGTCCGTGTGTGAACTCGTTGAGCTCACAAACATACGCTATTCGAAACTGTTTTCTTGGAAGTCTTGAGTTGGAATATAGGCTCGTTGAGCTCACAAACATAAGCTGTTCGAAACTGTTTTCTTGGAAGTCTTGAGTTGGAATATAGGCCTACTTCCAATATCTACTCAGAGAAGATTTTTTTTAGTAAAATGCTTTCGCAAACAGTGTACATAGTTGAAATATATTAAAACTTATTGAACTAACTGTATGATGGGCTGGAGCAACTGACAGCCACGGCGCAGTTCATTACAACTATCGGACTTGTTGTCTGAATGCCCTAAATCATAACTTTTGAGAACGAAGAAGAAGAAAAAGACATTTTAAATTGACATGTTAAAGACCAATAAAAAAAATCCTTGTTACATCAATTTTAAAAAAAAAAATCTTTCAAGGGAAGTTAACCCATGGCTGTATAAGACTAAAGTATAACAGTCACCAAAAAGCAACGAACTTGTACGATGCCTGGCACTCTCGCGATTTTACGGAGAGTTCTTACATAGATGGGGGAGGTGGGCACGGTGGAAGCGCTTTCGAGTTGGGTACCGAAGGTCCTGGGTTCGATTCCTGGTGAAGGCTAAGATTTGTTCTCGGTTCTGGAGGGTGTCCCTGAGTCTACCCAGCTCGGATGGGTCCCTTACTCGAGTTGGGGATAAAGTAAAGGCGGCTAGACATCGTGCTGCTTACACAATCCCCTAGTATACCGTGGTCACAGAACCTGGTGGACGCTGCTTCACCGGCGCCATGGATCAATTTGGTTCGACGAGATACTTTACTTTACTAAAAGTGTCTTAGTGACGTCACGTGGGTTACTTTATTAGTTAGGCATTTTTTTTCTGGAGTATCCTCACATTTTGTGGCCCCGCCCCCTATTGTTTCTTTATGCCCTAAGTAGTTGCCTCATTGTTAGTCCAGGGCTACATGAGATCATTACACGAGGACATTACATAAGGACGTTTCACGAGGACATTACATAAGGACATTACATGTGACATTATATTAAAACAATACATTGGGACATTCTAGGATATCACTTGTGGGGATTACACGAGGCCATTTCAAGAGAACAATATAAGGACGTTACATGTGGACATTACACGAGGAAGTTCTTTGAATTCATTTTACGAGTACATTACAAGGACAACATAAAATTATAAAATTATGTCAAGAAATTACACGAACACATTATCTGAGGAAATTACATGAGAACATAGCCTTCAATTTTGTTAATAGATGGACAAAATAAATAATACCCTTATAATTGTACATAATATAATTACACGTATTTGCTTATCTCTATATAATTTTAAATGTGTAAAATTTTTCTTCAAATTGTTTCCAGTTGAATAATATTCAAGCCACCTTTTCACCCAAGTTATATCAAGTTAATGTTCAAAGGGACACCATTCTGTAAAAAATATAAAAACATCTTCTGTGTAGATTTGTATGTATGTGTGTGGGTGGTATTATGAGAGTTTCCTTTTCCTTTCTTATCTTCTGAAACATCTTGAAATAATTTTGTTATGGAAGCCCGTTTGCGTCAAAAACTAAAAAAAAAGAAAAGAAATTTTCCATAGATCTACTTTAGATCTGTAATAAATTGGTTATAAGTAAACATTCAACCTTTTGTATCAAGTGAATGTTATTAGCTTTTGGATACAAATATTTTTTTCGTTATAGTTTTTGTTTACTTTGTTCTACTTACAACCAGATATTTTCTGTCTTATAAAAATATGTATGTATAAGGCTAAGTCTCGCTGTGGTCGGTATACAAAGAGCTGGATGCAATAACGATTTATATGAGTAAAATATTTCTTCCAGAACATGTATGTCCGAGGCGGGGCGGGCTTGTAAAGCAGCGAACACCGGTTTCTATGGTACAGGGGATACAAGGAGATTGCGTGGCCAATACAATATACAGCCACGTCTAATTTTCCACAACGGACGTCAGGTACCAATATGTTTTGGGTAGACTCAAGGACGTCAGGTACCAATCAGTTCTGGGTAGACTCAAGGACGTCAGGTACCAATCAGTTCTGTGTAGACTCAAGGACGTCAGGTACCAATCAGTTCTGGGTAGACTCAAGGACGTCAGGTACCAATCAGTTCTGGGTAGACTCAAGGACGTCAGGTACCAATCAGTTCTGGGTAGACTCAAGGACGTCAGGTACCAATCAGTTCTGGGTAGACCCAAGGACGTCAGGTACCAATCAGTTCTGGGTAGACTCAAGGACGTCAGGTACCAATCAGTTCTGGGTAGACCCAAGGACGTCAGGTACCAATCAGTTCTGGGTAGACTCAAGGACGTCAGGTACCAATCAGTTGTGGGTAGACTCAAGGACGTCAGGTACCAATCAGTTCTGGGTAGACTCAAGGACGTCAGGTACCAATCAGTTCTGGGTAGACTCAAGGACGTCAGGTACCAATCAGTTCTGGGTAGACTCAAGGACGTCAGGTACCAATTAGTTCTGGGTAGACTCAAGGACGTCAGGTACCAATCAGTTGTGGGTAGACTCAAGGACGTCAGGTACCAATCAGTTCTGGGTAGACTCAAGGACGTCAGGTACCAATCAGTTGTGGGTAGACTCAAGGACGTCAGGTACCAATCAGTTCTGGGTAGACTCAAGGACGTCAGGTACCAATATGTTTTGGGTAGACTCAAGGACGTCAGGTACCAATCAGTTCTGGGTAGACTCAAGGACGTCAGGTACCAATCAGTTCTGGGTAGACTCAAGATCACCCGCCAGTTTACGGTGGGGACAAATCATGTCCTTAACTTAAATTCTAACCCGAGAACTTTGGAATGTCGATCAAATTAAATTGTATAACCTGACATCAATCAGGTACTCGTACTGTACTGACCAGACACAATACGCATACCTGTTGTGGGGGGACAAAAAATGATCCTGGCTACAATCCTTCTTCTGTAGGTTGACTGACTAAAAGACTTATTACTGACAATGATCTCAGAACTGACATACTTAGGAACTTACCAGCGTGTACTTACGATCAAGTATTGTAAAATATTACTGACACTTTACAAAATGTCTGAAACAATGAAAAGATTTTTTTTTCCAAAATGCCTTAAGATTTCTGTAGTAGTTACTCAAATGTCAAGTCCAAACTAAATATTTTACCCGTTCTCCTTAGATCAGCGCTTCCTGATTGCCTGTTGGTAACTTATGCCAGGTGACAAACAAGCACCGGGCCACAAAAAGTAACATTTATCCTGGTCAGGAAACGAGAATGGGAGAAGAAAATCTCACACATTATTATCCCAAATGGACATTGTGTGGTAAAAGTGCTCGATGTTAGCTAAGAGACCCCGAGTTTAGAGGGTAGCTAGGCTCGAATTTTTTTTAACGAAATTTATATCTGTTATATATGTTATTCGGGGGCACGGTCGACGAGCGGCAGCGCACAAAGAAAAGCTTTCGGCTGGCGTACCATAGGTCCTGGTTTCGAATCCCGGTGAAGGCTAGGATTTTTTTCCCGGGAATTGGAGGTTTTCTCTGAGTCTACCCAGCTCTGATGGGTACCTGACCTTAAATGGGGTAAAGTAAAGGTGGCTGTGCATAAGCACAATCACCTAAATATTGGCGTAGCCACAGAAACTGGTGAACGCTGCTTCACCGACCCTATGGATTTACCCGTTGATCCAACGGGATACTTGACTTTTTATATTTAAATATGATATTTATGTAGGCTAGTTTATGTTATATAATTAGTGTGTAGCGATGTAAAAGTATAAAGATAATCTAGTTTTGGATAAGCTGCATTAAACCTAACACAAACACTAAACTATCTTATTATATTTGTTTATTAGACGTTGACATGTTAATACTATTTAATGTTTACCAGATTACGGAGCTTGTTCGAGAGTCTACGCAGCTCCGATGATGATCTCTGACATGTGCCGTGGTCACGGAACTAGTCAATGCTGCTTCAGTCATGTCTTGATCAAGGAACTAGTAAATACTTATTTATTCATACCACGTACCAACTTGTTTGCAAGAGTTACTTTACTTCTACGTTGTAGGCAAACTGGGTTAATTAACCGCTTACAGATGTAAGCTTAGGCGAAGAGTTTATGGCTAAACAATCGTACAAGTAGTTGAGAAGCTGTCAGGCTTAATAAGTAAGTATTTTCGGAGAAAACTGAAAACCTACGATTTATTGCTTATGATAAAATTGCAGTAATTAACATCATTTCCCTAACCCTAAATTATTCGAAATAGTTATCTTGTTATCAAGAACTGTTTGAGTAATGAAGTTAATAATTGATGATTACAAAAATAAAAGTAGACCTACTGAAATGGAATCACCGTTTAAAGTTATAGTTAGACATACTACCCAGGACCCTTGATACGCCAGACGAACGCGCTGCTGCTCGGCCACCGCTTGGCTACTGTGCTACCAGGGTTCGAATCCTAGTGAAGGATTTGTTCCTGGGTCTGGAGGGTGTCCCTGAGTTTACCCAGCTTCGATGGGTAAAGTAAAGGCGGCTGTGCATTGTGTCGGTGACACAATCGCCTAGTATACCGTGGCCACAGAAACCGGCCCTGTGAATCAGTTTGGTCCGACGGGATATTATTATTATTAGACATACTACGCCATTTCGCTTTTGACCTAACTTATATTGTATTGTGGAACTTTTGTAATCACTGACTTTGAATGAATACATGAAATTTCTCACAAGAAGTGTGTAAAGTTATTAGCGTAGAGCTAGAAGTTATTAGCGTAGAGCTAGAAGTTATTAGCGTAGAGCTATAAGAATCAGTAAGTATAGTAGAAGTATAGTAAGTATAAGTAGAAATTAAGACTATTTGCTCCCCTCCCCTCCCCAGCCCTTCCCCATCATTCTCTTTCAGATCCGGGGAAAATTTTTTTTAACCAGGCACTCACCACATATCATGCCAGCACATAATGAAATAAATGAATCGAATCATCAACATACACACATACACACTCACCACATATCATGCCAGCACATAATGAAATAAATGAATCGAATCATCAACATACACACATACACACACATACACACACACATATATATAATTATAGTTTTAGTTATTTATTTCTATAAGTAAAGGTTGGAGAGCATGAAGTTCTTTTTACTTGGCATCTGTAATCTCTATTTCCATTTATTTTCTTTCTTAATTAATCTATTATATAATGTTTGTTTATACATTCCATCGTCTAGGGCATTTGGTGCTTAAACCTTTTTATGTGTTTGTGTGTGTTGCCAAAATGATCAAAATCTCTCTATACAAATATTTTCTCACGTTCCAACATCACATTTTTTTACAACAAAAAACCATAAGAAATGACCAAAAAGTTACTCCAGCGGTAAAAACACCTTATATATGATGTCGAGAATTTAAATTTTATCCATTTACACACATACATGGATATTTCAATAAAATCTATTTTTAATTTTCAAAAGAAGATTATCAGATGAAGTAAATTTGTACAGCAGAAAACTAGGATAACAATTTCTATTAGGATTTGTTCACTTTCTAAAGAAATTGTCAGAAAACTTTACTATTAAATTTACATTGGATCTATTATCAGTGGGACTTTTGTTGCTATCTGTCTAACGTCAATAATTTTACATCAGGTTTATATTTAGTGATAACTAGCATAGGCGCCCTGTTTGCCAAACTTGCTAAAATTAATTTTCAAATACACTGTAACTACCCATGTAGTTATAATGAGCACAATTTTCTAAAGCGGTGATAACTAATTAGAGATAAATACATAGTTTCACTCGTCTGTATAATTCAATTCCAAGACTTAACAAAGTTTACCAATGAGTAAAAAGACTCCAAAGTATAAGTCAATAAAAACATGGAGAGTGGTTGTCGTAGCAACGGTTTTTCTTTTACAAAGGAAAGAAAAATTTGGAATCTCATTTATCAATAGTTCATTTATTGTGACACACTCTCTCTCTCTCTCTCTTAGGTCCTCCCACAAGTAACCGATTTTTCACAATGTTTAAAAAAAAAAATTAAACTCGACGGTCAATAAATGTTTGCCTCTGACTATTGAGCTTCTAAGAAATACAATCAGCCTCATTAAAAAATCAATCATTTCAATCCGTGAAATTCTTTATTATCCTTTTATATAATCTGCATTATCTGCATTATCACTTGATAAAATAATAAACAATTAAATAATAAATGCACATGTGGTTACCGGAAGTGTTTTATAGAGAATCACCGTAAAAAATTATAAACATTAAAGATCATGACGGTTTCAGTGATACTATACTGGTATAGATAAGATATTAAGAAACTTCAAAAATGTATCGATATATAAAACAAATTTGCGCATAATTTATATGTTTTGGTGCAGAAAGTACCATAATTGTGTTTCCCGAACACTTTAGAAAGCGACGTCCCCTAAGCTCGATAAATCGAGAGTAAGTCATTGTTTACAATAACAGAAATAATCTCTAACCCATAAAAAAGACACACATACAACTTAAAAATTATATAAAAAATCAATATTTACTCATTATAAATAAACATTAAGATGATTTATTTAAATTATTATATGCCCATATAATTGGGATTAACTTGAATTAACTAATGGTTACGTTTGATTGACTTTTAGAAACATATTTTTCTAACATTTTATGTTTAATAATTTTTTAGCAAAACTAAAATAAATTGTTTGAAGGAAGTTATACACACACATTTCCTATTTAAAGGAGTCATTTTCAAATATGCCACAATGTATCCAACTATAAAGCCATTCTAATTATTAAATTATTAACATTATATTTGCTCTATAAACTCCAAGGTCGTCTAACTGATCGGGACAAAAGATAATACTGGAAACTCTTCCGAAACATTTTTATTTTGTTTTTTTACATCTCATATGTTGCAAAATGTATTGATGTTATATAAAAAAAGTATGCCACGATTATACACATACAGACACAATGAAAACTTAGACAAAATGGCAGCCATATTATTAGCACGTGATGGCTACATTTCATTTAGAGTCATGTCCCTTTCAAGTTACTTTCAATAAGTTTTTTTTAACCGGCTTACGGATATTCCCAATTAACTATTAGCTGTTCAGTTGGTTGTATCATAGACTATAATAAGATGGACGGGCTTGCTCTATTTTTAGAGCTTATAGGTACTTTTCTCCGTGCGCAACCAAAAAGGCTGTCTTAAATTACCTCTACGCACCTCCTTGTTTCTTAAATGTTTCCGCTGTATAGAACTTTCGATTTTAATTTTAATTTTTCATTGAGAAAATCAAAGCGATTCAATAAAACGGAAGTGCAAAGTAATATACGAATCGGGAATTCCGAAAAGCAGTCTTTCGAGTCATCATATAGCAGAAATACTAAAGCAAGCGGTCCATGTGTATTATAGTCTATGGTTGTATTGTTCAAATTATAGCCGTATGCTGCCAACTGTGAGATATTTTCCCCATTGTTGATCTCACTACTGTGTGTATAATGATATTGTGTAATATATTCTATTATGCTGCCAACTGTGAGATATTTTCCTCATTGTTGATCTCACTACTGTGTGTATAATGATATTGTGTAATATATTATATTATCTTTACGTTAGTATATATGGCATGGCATGGTGGTTTGACGGGCGATCCGAAGGTTCTGGGTTCGAATCCTGGTGCAGGCTAGGATTTTTTTCCGGGACTTGAGAGTGCCCCTGAGTCTACCCATCTCTGAAGGGTATCTGACACTAGTTAGGGTTAAGTACAGGCGGCTGGGCATTTTGCTGGCCACACATCCCCACGTATTCCGTGGCCACAGAAACTGGCGAACGCTGCTTCACCAGCCCTATGATCAGTTTGGTCCGAAGGGTACTTCACTTACTTTAGTATATACAAAGACACTTGTTATATTGGAGTCTAATGTGCTTGATTAGGCAGAAACATTCAACCTTACTTTCAAACTCACCCCTCCCCTTCCTCCCTTACTAGTCGCAACTAGTAATGTATCATTACGGCCGCTAGTTGTCAGACTGACTTCACCTGGCAACACAATCCTCACTGAAACAATGTCAGGGTAAACACAACATTAGCAAAATGTACTCACCTACAAGCAGGTGTACACCTACGAGACGCCCCCACTCCCCCCCTCCCATCGCTCCCCCCCATCACCACCTCGTCCCCTACACGCACACACCAGGTCCCTGTTTCTCTTGAAATGTAAAAGTTAGCGGTAGAACTAGGTCAGTGGCGATGTGAAATCTCAGGTAAAAATTTGTAGCAAAATGATTTCAATGAGATTTGTTTAAAACTTTTTTTTTTTTTATTTCAACCAGCTCAGCTGATGAATTGAAAAGGGGGTGGTTACGTACGGAGATGTTAGTTGTAGAGGGGGCAGGAGTTATGCCACAGCATTCAAACATTTTGTTGTTGTTGTTACACACTGTTACTTTGTCTGCACAATTAACTGCACTGTGACGCTTGCTACACATCACTTGATGATAAGGCATGATAAACAAAAAGTACGATGTTTACATTTAGAAAAAAACAACAACGACAACATGACAAAAAAAAACCAACACAACCGGAAGTCTTAATAAATGGGAGTTTAAATTTATACTTTTTAGGAGTCTCGAAGTGATGAGCCAATCGGAAAATTTTGTTTTCGTAAAACTTGTCTGGAATGGAAAATGGTAAAAGTATTATAGAACAAGTTCTGACTGAAGTTTGAGGTTAGCTCCAGAACGTAGTTACACGTGTTTCTGGTAATGACAAAAAAATGTACTGACTTACTTTGTCATTTCGTTTCCCATGTGTCAAGTTTCGTTTCTACAGATGTCATTATAGTACTCCTGACTTAGTACTTACCTTACTTACCTGCAGTCATTGAAGTAGAGATTTCTATTACAATGATTACCTATCCATCTTAACTGTTAGACATTGTTTTTTTTTTTTCATTTTGGATGAACATTTCTAGACATTAGATAGTGTAGACCTACATACAATATTGTTTCTGATATTGTTGTGTACCTACAATCTTATTGCTGATATTGTTGTTATTTAAAATATACGAACAAGAAAAAAAAAAGAAATTCAGAAAAGAGCTGCAAGGTTGATTTCTAGCAAATATTCAGAACTGACAAGAGTAACACCATTAGTCAAATATTCAGAACTGACAAGAGTAATACCATTAGTCAAATCACTACACCTAGAAACACTAGAGGACAGAAGGGCAAAGAGTAAAGTAGTAAAACATAAGGCAGTAAATTCTAACTTAGTAATACAATAGAATATAAATCTGTTACAAGGCTCTGATAATCATACGGGCAAAAACATTTTCCTTAACCCTTATACGACAATAAATGCAGATATGCTACATTCTCCCTAGAAGCACCCGTGAATGGAATGGGTTGCATGAACAAACCAGGAAAACAAGTAACTTAACATAATTTAAAACACTAATCAAAATGCAAGACTAGACTCAAACCACGGATGAGCATAGAACGCAATTATATTCTTTATAGAAGGAACGTCTGTAATATATAAGATAAGAATATAATAAATAACATGGTTAATATATGTTATAGATTCGTCTGTCTAGGTCAATTGAATAGCTTGAATAATTCATTAAAGTCAGTTTGAAGTCACAATAAAAGTTTAATTTATGAAAATCTACTGTAGATGGTAAGTCGAAACTTTGTTTATACTATAACTACATGCAGTCGCTGGTAGTAATGACAGTAGCAGTAACACTTTTGTATAGCCTAACTCTGTTCATAGGTAAACTGTCAATACTATATTAGCAGCCCTATTTATGGTCCACCCGAAGAGAATTCGAGATAGTTTCATGACGCAAATTGCTTATACTTACACAAGCATAGAGAAATAAATCTACCCAATAGACTTTAATTTGGATCAATAGAATTACTCGAAGATCTTGAGTTGTCACTGAAATATTTCACTAGTATATTATATATTAAACCTTTTGTGGCCGGAACGACACAAGCCGTGTCTAACGGTCTGCTCAATTTTGACGGAACGACACGAGTGGTGTCGTTTTGGGTTATAATTGTTTTTATTGTTTTACGTCTAATCCATGTTTTTAAAAATAACTTCCGTTTCCCTTTTTAAACAGAAACCAAAATAACATTTCGCGTTTTGATTTTCATTGTGAAAAGTGTTGTTTTATTGACTTTTATTTTTTTGTCGTGACTTTTTTTTCTTTTTTTTTCTTTTTTTTTCTCTTGTTGTTGAATTTGTACTGGTGACGGATAAAGAAATGGCAAGTACTAGCAGACTAAGTACTAGATTATTATGTCTTATATTGATATTGTTACTTACTAACTAACTAACTTGAACTCCTATTGGAAACGAGAGCTGGGAGTATTATTCCCTTGTAGCTCTGAACAAGAACTCAGCCGTGCGTTTGAGCACGGCTCTATCTCCGTAGAGATCAGTGGATAGTGGGTCACCCGTCCCATCTCCTCGATCGACGAGACGGAGGCACTCCCGCAGGATATACTGATATTGTTAGAAAAATGGACAGTGTTTCATAATATAATAGTTTTGTTTCATTTTGTTCTTTTCTTTTAAAATAAAAACACAATTTGTTAAATAAAAAAAAAATTTGCTAATTTGCTAATTTTTTAATGCAAATTTATGTTTTTTTTATATAAATAATTGTGGATTATTTTTTTAAAGATTGTTATTTAAAGTATTTCAAAATAAAAGTTATACACTTTCAGCATCCAATTACCTTTAATTTGATATATGACACTTAAATATATTTACAAAATTTGATACAGAAAAAATAATAATTCTGGGATATAGTATATAATGCTACAAAATAAGTTGAAAAAAAAACTCCGTCAAAACAGCTAAAAAACCTCCGGCCACAAAGTGTTAAATATATTTACATATATATATGTGATGATGGTATTTATAAGTTATATATGTGATGGATTATGTATATATAATGCCCCAATATGCGCTATACAAATTGAAAATGTACAGTAATGTTTTAACGAAGCATTATTTTAATAGTCATTGCATGAAACGGCTGCATTGCCGTATAGCAGACACAGTTTTCAACATGTACACCGGATTTTACGACCCATCGTTTGAAATTATTCTTATTATTATTGCTGCTTTTGCGATTTGTGTGCGTAGACTTAACAATGATAAAAATCACATAGTACTAGTATATCATGCATTTCGTATAACTTAATGTCAAACATTCAATTGAACAAATTATTTACGAAGTCTAATTACAACTCAATCAAACGATCGGAAAAAAAAAACGATATCGAAAGATCTGCCATGATTAGCTAAACATTATTTTCCTTGATATACAAAATCGTTAAATTGTTGTTGTTTTTTTTTCAATTTGGTCATATCGTAGCCTATAGCGTTTTGATTGGTTAATTAAAATCTCTTTGAAAGTGTGTGCTCCTCGGCTAATCAAGCTATTCTCTAAACAAATTGTTTAACACGAGTAAACAGGAACAAAGTCCAGGGACATTTTTTAAGATTATAATTGCGCTAATTTCCACGATTTCTCTAAATTAATGCCGTTGGCAGGTATTTGATATAGACAAGACTTAATGTAAGGACAGAAATGAATTAGAGTAAGACTGTTTAATGTCTTGAGTAAATAGTGTACAGCATCTTGGGCAGGAAACTTGTTACACTAATAATATACAAAATATGTCTATCTATTTATTTATGGGCCTATATTTCAAATCTATCTATCTATGTATTTTTTATGTAATAACGAATTAGCTTTAAAATTGCATGTGAAGTTATAAACATATTCTACAAGTATAGGCCTACTACATATCTGTTTCTAATTTTTTATTTTCAGAGTGGCTAAAACAAAGCCTACATACAACAATGACACAAAAACGTTTCAACTTAAAACATAAAAACGTTTGTAATTGTGTCCATGGCATCGACTTACTCTTACATGGTTATTCTTACATGGTTATTCTTACATGGTTATTCTTACATGGTTATTCTTCTTGTGCTTAGTGGGCCTGCCCATTTTTCTATTGTTTTTTTTATACTTAGTTTGCGGATGTGCTTGGAAACCGCTTCCCTGTCCTTGCGGAGAATGCGGCCCCCAAACGTCCCCATCTTCTATTCTTTACACCCTATGTGATTTTTCTAGCTTCTAACCATTATAAGCAATATAAATTTCTGAAACAATTTTAAATTCTACAAACTCACAACAATAAAAACTTAAAGTAGCAATAATAGTTTTAAAACAACAACAATAACAAACAAGCAATAAGCTAAGAGTAGTGCACTTTGTGTACTCTCACTAAATGAACCATATCACAAAGTTTACCTACATTTTTACCCTTTAAGCTCTTAGCAAACATCTTTGCCAATTCTTGTTTTAAAAAAAAACGGGAGGGTTGGGATGTGGAGTTGAAAAAATCCACCCAATTTTCACGGTATTTTGGCTACTCCACCTGACTGTCAAGATCCAGGTGTTAAAAAAAATGTCTTGTTTTTTTTGTGTTTGTATGTGTGTCTGCAGCACTTATCTTGAACACGTCTTGAAAAAACTTGTAGCGTTTTCATCTCCCCCCGCCTCCATCTCTGCTTCCCCAAAAATCCTGGATTTGATGGACATGTAATGATCTTCAGACGTAATGTCATGATCCCGCCATCGTTATGGCTTTAAACTAGGACGCAGTGGCATGCGGTTTTACTGATGTTTCCAGTTTCAACGATACATCAATTTGTAATTTGTACAGTCTAAGAACTCAGTGTACAGGATTCACTATAATATATATATATATATATAATATAATGATAATAATAATATTAAGCTTGGGGAAAGCTATGTCGAAGCTTGGATTCGCAGCCAATGTGGAATCTTCTATACATCCAACCAGAAATGTTTCTACGCATCTGATGGTTGATGTTCTATGCGGTGTTCAATTGTATATTGTTGTTACCAGACCATAGCAAAATTGCCTGTGGGGAAATATTCACTATACGTTTAAGATTTTTTTATGCGGCCTATGCAGAATGCTGTATGCAGAAAAAATATTCTGTGTGTGTTGCCAGCGCAATGCCCAGACGCCTTTACTAAATTGATAAGGTTTTCATGATGTATCTATTAGAGACGGGTAAACGCAGGGACACTCTCCAAACCTGTGAATAATTCTCACATCTGACAGGATTCAAACCCAGAATTGTCGGTACGCCAGTATTAACAAAAAAGTTTGCGCCCAAAATGTTCTATGCGCCCAAAATGTTGTATGCGCCCAATCGTTCTATGCTTTTGAAATATTCTAACCATCCTGTATAGTGCCGTGTAATTGCGTTTTTGTTGGTTCACTTTCAACTTAAGTTACAAGAAAAAAAAACGTACACACACACAAACTTGATAAGAGACATGTAGATTAGTCGATAAAAAGATGTTTAATAAAAATGCCATGTTTTAAAAACAAAAAAAAATAAATGACTACATTATGGAAAATAAAACAGGTATAGACTCAATATATAGAATCAGATGTTGTCGAGATAACCAGAACATATTCTCTCCTGTTTCTGTCAAATCAAATCGCGGAGTTGATCAAGAAGAAACTTGAGCAACAATTAAGTCTGATGTTGATCTTGACTTTTTTCCTACTCTACTTGTAAGTTGAGGTTTAAAGTTCTAGTTCAACGTTATCAGTGAAATCTCACAGACTCTGAAGCCGTCACTAGTCGTAGGTAGAACAATAAGCTCTATTCATATGTATCCGATTCCGTTGGGGTTCCGGAGCAGAAAAAACAAAAACATCGCTCCCGTGGAACTATTGTTTGTAACTTCAGACCCCCGCCACATGGCTACACCCACCCCCTCCTTATTCAAACACTTGCTGTTTCACCAAAAATATATGTTTGGGTGTGTGTGTTTGTGTGTATGTATGCCGTAGAATTGGTGCAACTATTTTTGTTTTTCTGGGCTGAAGCGATTAAACGGTAAGTAGGTCATGTGTGCAGTATGGTATGTGGGTCACTACACACATCAATATAAAAAAACAACAAATGTGTTACTACGCCTTAAATGTGTTACTACGCCTTGGAACGATATATCTCAATAATATTAGTAATTCAATTTGTATAGCGCTGCTAACAAACATAACGTAGGCTAAGCTCAGAGCTCATTTAACATTGAGCAACAAACAACTAAGAACACGGATATAATTCTCTAGGCCCTGGGCTGAAAATGATATAAGCTAATTTAATAATAATTTATAATAATAATTTAAAACTTTACAAGCATAGGACAAAGCAAATAAATTTAGCATTACACAATATAGTATACAAGTAAAACAGTAGGGGTCTAAAATGTTTAAAAAAGGTGAATATTAAAATAATGTTTTTTCAAGTTCCTTATAAAATCTTATAAAAAATAAAAGTGACGATAGAGCTTGTTCGCCTGAGTTGGATGGGAAGTAGATTCCATACGTTCAGGACATAATATATTGAGAAGGCTGTCATGCCAAAGGTCGTCAGAGAGAAACGGGCACCTCCGAAAGCGAGGAGTCGGCAGAATATAGTGTATTTTGCGGGTTTGATTAGGTCCTTGAGATAGTACGGCGTCTGGTTGTTATGAAGGCACTGATGGTTGATGGCATAGTATCGTCACTTTGTATTCAATTCTGGCTCTCACAGTTGTTGTAAAATATAAGCTACTATAGTAGTATATTTATAAAACCGCAAAGTTATACGTTTTAATTTTTACGCTATACGCAGACATATTGGAAAATTATTAGGTCAGAAAAAACTATGTAATGAACCAGGGCCCTTGAGAGAAAAAAAAGATGCCGGTACGAGATCTTTTCTGGGCCCCCACCCCCTCCCCACACTTTTTTTTCTAACACTAGTCATATCTAGATGATTTATTTGTATTACATACGTTTGAAAAATCAGGAATCTTTTTAAAAGGTCTGTGAACCATTTTGTGAAACTGTCATTAGTGTTACCATTTACCATTAGAGTGTAATCATTTCAATCACAGCCATACAGGTCTATTACAAAAATACTTTAATCAAGTACATATTATAGTTCCTAGTTTAAATTATTGTAATTGTTCCTCCGCTTCAGTAGGCCTATTGATCTTGCAAATAATATTACAAAAATGTGTACAATAGGAAAAGTGACTCTCACTGTTGTTTGATAATTTATGTCCTCTAGTGTTTCTAGATTTAGTGATTTAACTATTGGTGTTACTCTTGTCAGTTGTAAATATTCACCAGTAATGTATGTTGTGTAGTCAAATGTAAGGTTAGATCTGGTGTGGCAATATGGTTGAGACATTTTTTGTACAGACTCTTCCCAAAATACATTTTGTTAAAATACACAAAAAAATGTGTTTTAAATGTTCAATACATTTTGTCTAAAATTATGATACATTCAATCTACCCTCTTGGCTACCGCACATGAAATCATTAAAGTGTAAAAGGATCGACTAACTAGCTTTGAGTGCCATACTAATATGCAGCTACATAGAGTATTTAGGACTAGGTTACTAAGCTAACAGGGAGAACTGTTAGCCTGTAAGGCTCATAGGTCTATATTTGTAAGTGTCTCTGGTGAAAAATAATAAAAAAGATATCCTAAATGCTATCGAAAATAATTAGGCCCTATATTACAACTAGAAGCTTCTTTGCATTTTTAACTAAATGTTAAATTACACTAGGGGTCGGCAACCTAAGGCACGCGTGCCAGACTTGGCACGCAGAACGATTTTCTGTGGCACGCGAGAGACCTTCAAGAATATTGTGAAAACAACGTAGCCTATGTCAGCGTAATTAGTGGATGCTGCAAGGCGAACTACATGGGAATAACAGTGGACGTCGACTGTTTTAGTTTAGGAATGTTTGTATGCAGTGGACTTGCGATCTGTGATTGAATCTATTGTTAAGATAGTCAATTGTATCGTTTCTCAAGTCCCTTCGAGAAGAAAGTCATACGGAGTAAAGGTAAAGTCTTGGATAGATTCGTTTCTTGTCTGGAAGCAATTAAGATGTATATTAATGGAAAAAAAAGCATAATTGAATGAGGAGAACTGACTGTTGAAGCCGATTTTTCTGAATGACATGGCGACCATGTTTCAATGAGTTGAAGTTCCATTTACAAGACTGGATCCAAAAGCACTTGAAGTGTTGGGCCACTGGAATGGATTTGCATTGAAATTGGACATATCTTTCCGTGAAATCAATTTCAAAACATTTAACTCTTTCCTCAATTTAAGGCAAACTTAGATAGATGAGCATTTTCAGAAGTAAACTGGTTATATTAAAACAATTAACTCGTTTGGTATTATTACCATCAAATGTGGATAATTTAATTGAAGGGAGACAATTAACCCTTTTTCTTTACATTAATATTTCTAATATGTTTTTTTTCCTTTAAGAAATAAAATGGCTTACAACTCTAAAATAATCCAATTACACAAGGTAGTTGAAAATTATATAAATATTTTATGACTAAAGAATGTATATGTACATTTTAAAACATTACAATAACTACCCAGTTTGAATGATTACTACGTATCCCTTCCGCTTAACTTCAGTAGGACGCATATATGATGTCCAAATTTGGGTTAAAATAATATGTTAACATAAATCTCAGTTATTCAGAGATCAAATAATACAAGACATTAAAAGCTTTTACTTGCGTAATTGACAATTTAATTATTTTAAAATTTAATATTTATGGGCCCCCCAAGCTCTCATGGACCCCGGTACGTTGCACCTGCTGTACCCCCCTCTCGTGGGGCGTGTAATAAACTTATAGCCTACACATACAATATTCACTTTCTAAGTGTATTATGATTTTGTATGCGTTGAAATGCTCCATGTACGCAGAATTATTGGAAATTATTTCTTTCAGGGAATACTAATTTAGTAGTTCATGACCTAATAAGGAAAAACGAATTTTGTTTCCCTTACGTGTAAAATTCAAATCAGTTTAAATAAAGTAACAACATTACATACAATAAATCAGTTTCGGGACAGGAAACAATTGGCATACATGTATAGGCCTAAACACTGTGTATTCAATTTATAAATAACTGATTTGGCATTATAAAAAAACACACAAATATTTACCAAGGAAATGATAAAGCAATAATCAACGAACGTACCGGTACATAGTCGAAAAGAACACTCTTTAAAAAAAAACTAAAGATATCAAATTAAAAAAAACACATCTTAACCTAGAATTTATGACTTTACCATCGCAAAGAATAAACATGTCGCCGAGCACAAAAATAAACACAGACAAGACATCTGTCATTCCCAAGGCAATCAATATTATTTGAATTGAAATTTTAAAGTCTTTTTCTCTACCACGATGTCATTACTTTGAAATGATAATGATTGTGATTGATTAATGTATTTATGCATTGATTGTACTTTATGTTGAGTAGCCTATTTGATATGTTTTATTTTAATATGTGAAGCATTAAATTCTAATGGTTGCATAATTTTAAAACAAATTTCCTTCGTGATAATAATGATTATTATTATAATTATTATTATGTTTAGCAGTTTATAAAAACAATGAAATAAAAACATGTTCTTATCTTTATTTTTCCGAATATTTTTGTTCTAATAGAAGTTAAGTTTGAAATAGACTATTTACACGTCATTTTATAGAAATCAATAACATTATGTTAGTGAAAACGTCTACACCCCAATGGAAAGACCAGATAGAAAGTTCAGGAGTTCACACTGAAATCGGGGATTTAGTTAGTATTGCTTGAAAGTATTGTAACACTCGTTTTAATTTTAGGCGTAAATTGACAGAGCCAATTGTTTTTAAGCAAAAGTTATAGAAGAGTGTATATTTACTGAATAAACTTGAATACTACAAAGTGTATAGCGAAATATTGTTACAAGTATAATTACAATATGTGTTGTTGAGTCATTCGGGAGGCATATATATATGTGAGAATTTCAATCGGGTTACATATAAAGCTCTGAACCATAAGGCGATGTGGTCGAGTAACATAGCGTTGAATTGCTTTTTTTGTTCAAGCGTCTTGGATTCACAACCGATAGAACCGATTAATTTTTCTCCCGGGACTGTAGAACTTCCACAAGTCTCTCGTTTGCAAATTCTAATTCCACTTTTATGCCACAGTTCGCAAGCCATAAAGTCATGCAAGGAAATCGCTACTGACTAATCTTTACCCGCTATAATAATCGTAGGTGAAAGAAAATGATAATGGATTCAACATACAGAACCATTGAATGAGCCTTACATTTTTTTTATAACATGGCAATAGATTTACATACAATGTCCTATTATAAAATTTTAAAGGCGCCTCTTAAATACAGAAGATTTATGCGTCCTACGCGTATCGGTGGTTTGGTTCTAGCCTTGCATTTAGAATAACGTTTTAAATGGGTTGCAGTTGTTGATTTTCCTAGTTTGTTCAGGCAACCCATTTCAAGCCCATAATTCGCTCGTGAAGAAAGAGAATTTATATTATTCTGTATACCTCTTTTTGGTTTCATACGGAATATTAATAGAGCATCATACAATATTGTAAAGAACTGACTTCTTAATAGAATTTCTAGACACAAGAATTATCCCGTTTATCCCGTGGTGTAGATTATAGTCTTGTATTTTACTGTTTTTATTTACTTGATGTCTAGCTGTGGATTTATCCTGCCTAGTTCATTTAACCCATTCCATACTTTAATGCCAATCAGGGAAGAATGGGAATGTCGTTGCATAGGTAATAAGTCAATTAATTTTTTTATTCAATACCTTAAATAAACGGAGATAGATATCCAATCAGCGACAATATGATGTAATATTAATGAATGTATCCGGTCTACACTGTACAAAGTAATCGATAAAATTTAATTATATAATGTCTATGTTTGTTCCATCAAGATAACATGTCAGTGAAGATATTCAGGCAAAAGAGACTTTTTTGTTTATTTGTTTTAAAATCGATTCTTTCAACATAAATTGTTTGAATGATTTGTCTCAGAATTATTTAATTTCAAATTAAAACTTAAACCATTTGATCGAAATAAGCTTCTACTAATCCGTTAGTTCCACGTGTTATACTTTAAAAATTAAAGTATTCCAACTTACGTCTAACCGTATTATGTATAAAGTCATCAGACTTGAACAACAATTGACTGAGATTGAGGTTTCTCTCTTCGAGCCCCGGACTTCAGCACCCCTACAGTCAATTTCGCATCCCCGTTGGTGCACCCTCTGCATACGAGGATCATCCTGTCTAAAGCAGCCAGATCCTAAGGCTCAGGCACCAACCAGTCACTAAAAAGTAGGAGCGAGAAGCACTGATGTCCTACGCCGTATGCAGTGGTTTAGTTTCACTTTGTTGAAAAACCCACATGGTCGAGATCAAACAACGTAATCATCTGGGGCTAAAATATAACGTCATCAGAAGTGTACATTTAGATTAGTCTGTCTATTAAAAGCTAGAATTGTCTAGTAGAAAGTTAGAATTGTCTAGTAGAAAGTTAGAATTGTCTAGTAGAAAGTTAGAATTGTCTAGTAGAAAGTTAGAATTGTCTAGTAGAAAGTTAGAATTGTCTAGTAGAAAGTTAGAATTGTCTAGTAGAAAGTTAGAATTGTCTAACAGAAAGTCAGAATAGTTTAAAAGTTATCGTTTATTCAATGGTGTTTTGATATTACAAGCTTCTGAGCTAGAAAGGTATATTAAATGATGCATTATTTCAGACAATTTCTGGAGCATCAGTCAAACGTAACACACCATGGGATTGTGTGGCCACCGAGAAGCTAGCGCTTCATCAACTTCATGTTCATTTTTCCAGCTGGTGCACGGTACCGATAAGCTAGACTGCAAAGGTTCTCAACCTTTTTCGGTTCACCGCCCCCTTTTACAATTTATTTCAGCTCATCGCCCCTGTCCAACTTTTTTTTAGTACCCACTTCCCCCACCCCTCAGGAAGTAAAAGGGTCAATATAGTTTCCACAATTTTTTTTAGTCCGACTAGATTTGTGTTTTTTTTTAAAATTATCTTTACAAAAACTGAAAAGAAAACATATTGTAAGAATTAATAGATCAACAAATTATCTAAACAAGTTAAAAAAATGAATGTTAATGTGAATCGTTTGCTTGCTGTGTTGATAGCAGTTTGTCTATGTTTGTTTTAATTTTGGTTGAAAAATACTTAGGTCTCTACACTTCACTATTTGCAGCTTGATTTTCTTTTTTTTTTTTTTGACAGCCAAATGGTATTAGCACTAAAGAATGTAATACAAAATTATTACCAGAACTCACAGACCTAGAGAAGCTGACTGATTTACTCCCAAAGAATAGCATTTGCTTTTCAACTCGAGCACCGAATCCAATTCTCATACATTATATATAATCTTGTGCTAACCAACGCACCTCTGTGTGCAGTAGCCATCGCTTGTAGTACTCGTCAATGAACGATGTACAATATTAAAATTATTTTGCAACATAGTACATAAGTACAATAAAGGCATTGTCAAAGTGTTAGGATTTAAAATATATATTGTGATTTTAGTAAGACGCATTTTCTATAATCTCTAACATTTATTAAATAAACGTGTGACGTAGAACGATAAAAACGATGACGCTTGAGTTAGTTTCGACGTCGCATAGATATTGCAGAAACGTTAGACGACCTTAGACTTTGGGGGCGACAAGACGTGTTTGGACTAGGCTCTTGAATCTGTTTTGTATTATTGAGTTCATACTGTACATACGTTAACAGATTGTTCTTCTTGATTAAACATTCGATTCTTATTTACTACAAGACGGCAGTTGCTTTATTGTATTCAGCTTAAAATGTGATCAACACTGAGATACATGCACCTTAAATAAATATCTACAAAATAACGGTCACACAAAGACACAACAAGAAAATTATAAAATTGGCAACCAATAAAAAATTATATCGAGACAATAATAGTAATACGTATTTTAAAAATAATAAAATAATAAAAATTAATTTAAGTTATCGATGCAAAGCTGTCTAAAAAATCATTGAATGCATTTCTTTTTTTTTTTGTGAACTGATGTAATATTGTATTGAGCGATACAGAGAATCACCAAGACTTTTAGTAAATAACTGTTGTCACACAATGGACAGCAAATACATCTGGAACAGACTACTTTTTTAAACTACAAGTCAATCCACTATACGCCATACCATCGCCGCTGAAGGAATTTCTTTTAAACTAAAAAAGTCTTCTAGTACAAGTAGTCTAATAGATTTTTATAGTAATTTTTTTTTCAAAATGGACGAATTTTCTCTTTTTTTTTTTTACACAAATAAACGTAAGTTAAAAGTAAAGCTTGATGGCAGTGGCGTAGCCAGGGTCATCTGCGCCCGGTGACATGACACAAAGTCTGCGCCCCTTTTAGGAACGAAAAATTTTGAAATTTTACGGTTTATATGGTTCATTTTGAAGCATCTGGTATTTTAATGAAATAGAATACAGACTTTTAAGTCTCTATACGATTGTAAACAATTTATTTGAAAAAAAAAATTCTACTAATTATACATGACTGGAATAGACATAGTCTACATCCAATTGATCCTCCTTGATTTGACTGTCGCAAACTCGTCAATCAAGTTGTCAAAATTAATATTCTCAAGTGTTTCTCTTTCGATGCTAAGGAGTGCAAGATCACTCAGACCAGGGGTCGGCAACCTTTTGCTAATTGTGTGCCAAACTAGGATTTCTAAACCGTTCAGCGTGCCAACAGCCTAAAAGTCAACCTGCTTTATTATACTTCTTTAATTATTTTTTTTTTATAAGACAATTTAACTCCGTAGCAAGACCAAGGCCAAAAGCAAAGGAAATTTATTTAAAAAAAACGGTAAAGCGTTTCATATTTAATAACAATAATTAACGCGTTTGTGATTATCAACCTTTATAGGCCTATTTGTATTTATACCAAAAAAATAAAATTATTATTAAACTTTCACATTTTTGGTAATGATTTTGTGAACATTATCATTTGGTTGTCCAGATAAGGATCTAGCAACTGAAAATATTGATGATAATTTATTATCAGTAGTTTAACTGTCTTTAATTTGCTTAATGCTTCATGAGTTAATCGTCAAATTATAGTGGAGCGGAATTCATATGTAGTAACGATACAAACTGGGTAGTTAATGTAATGTTTAAGAAATGTGCATGAAATGTTTTAGTCATATAAATCTAATATTTATATAATTTTAAACTACATTTTACAGTTTGGTCATTATAACGTTATAAGTTGTAGGTCATTTAGTCTATTATAATATAAAAATAAGAAACACAATATTATAAATAATAGCATAAATAAAACGGGCTAATTATCTCCCTTTAATTCAAATAAGGTTTCTAATTTTGATTCAATATTGATGCCAAACAAGTTATGTTTTGTAATATAACAAATATTACTGACTAATTATTATTTCTTTTTATAAATCCAGCATTATGGTATTCATAACAATATTTAATTATTAGAGGTATACAATTGATTTACGTTAAACAGTTGTAAATAAACATTTCCTGCATTTATTGTTTGTCCATTTAACCCGTTTGATTGAACCCGTCCTTGTAAATGCGTTCAACTAACTGAAACCCTACTTGTTCATCTAGTCCTTCATAAATAGCTTTAAAAGGCTCTGACCGTGCACTCTAGGGTGTTTCATACTCCCTCTTCACTGTGATTGGCACAACTCTTTTTAATTCTCCCCAACGAGTTGTTGAACGAGAGAAAAACAAATATATTCTTTCAACTGTTCCAAAAAATGTGATAACAACTGGATCCTGTTTAGCTGAATGTTCTCATGCTAAGTAAATTCAACTTGTAATTATTTAACCTGTATAATTGTTAAAACCAGATGCCACTTTCAGTATATGAAGAATAATATTTGAACGCGAACTGATGTTTGTTTAAAAAAAACAACGCCATCAGCAATCCTACATTGTGGATGTGTCATTTGTTGTATGAGTAGAATGGCGCCCCTTAATGCTAAATGGGGGCACCAAAATCATGCTTGCCAACTGGTGTGTAATGAAGATATTTGTGGAGCTCCAAAATTCAATCATGCAAACGTATTTGGGATACATTAGTTTACATCAAATTAAAATTAAATAATTAGTTTTAATACTCATTTTGGCGCCCCCTAACGTGTCGCCCAGGGACATATGTCCCCCCCTGCCCCTCCCTAGCTACGCCACTGCTTGATGGTCTGGTAGGGTGGACTCATCCAGTTTATTAAGTGATACACACTAATTACATTTAAACGGGTTTTTATGCTCCTCCTCTTTCAATAAACATAAATATAATTAATTCTAAAAAAATATTTGTATTATTAAATTTTGAAATATAAGACTTATTAAATACAGTGCCCTCACAACGGGGTGGGGGCAGAGGGGGGCTTATACCTGGTGGCGACACTTATAGGGGCGGCAAATATTGTCTAAATATAACACTAAAACAAAGCAGTTACAGTATGCAAGGGGGGCGGCGGTAAAACTTTTGCCCTGGGGCACTACAAATGCTTGTGTGGGCTCTGGTGGTACTATATTATTATATAATTTCGGTAATTATTAATGTTTAAAATATAAACTCCTTAAATGGACAAACAACTAATGCAGGAAATGTTTATTTACAACTGTTTAACGTAAATTATTTTAATCCCCTAATAATTAAATCTTGTTATTAATACCATAATGTTGAATTTATATAAAGAGATAATAATTAATCAGTAATTTTTGTTATATTACAAAACAGAAAATGTTAGGTATCACTATTGAATCAAATGTGGAACAATTTTTAATTAAAGGGAGATAATTAACCCTTTCATTTGAGCTAATATTTTGAATGTTTCTTTTTTTTTTTCTTTTATAAAACCATAAAGGCTTACAATTTATAACTTTCAAATGATCAACCTGTAAAAAGTATTTTAAAATTATATAAATATTATATAACTAAAGAATGTATACATATATTTTCAAATATTGCATTAACTACCCAGTTTGTACGATCACTTCGTATCTTTTCTGCTTAACGATGACAATATATCCGTACATTAAAAGTTTTTAAAGCATTAAAGAACAACACAGTAAAACTGATATCAACATATCATTAATATTAGCAAATGTTAGGGCAACAGGAATCGGTCGGCGGCAGGGATAGATCCCGCGTCATGTCGGTTGACAGTCAGGTGAACGAATCACAGGACCAGCCGGCCGCACACTATACTTGTCTAATGCTGACCCCTACTTGTTCGAAACGTCATTGTTATTCCTATTTCTTATTAGAATAAGTACGCCTACTGTTGGGGGATATCAGATATTGAGCAGCACTTGCGTTTACATCAAATTTCATCCAAAAAATAATCGATTCAAATAGTTGAGGTGTTCAATGTATATCAGTGATCAGGTACGCTTGTACCGCTCACTTTTCTTTCACCGCCCCCCCCCCCCCAATCGCCCACGAGAACGTCAGCGCCCCCCCCCTCCCCCAACGCTTCTCACCACTCCCCGGGGGTGATAACGCCCCCGTTGAGAACCTATGGGCTAGAGCAATGTTGGCTAAAGATATGTAGGGTTGTTTTAGTAATTTTTTACATGTTCATGTACTGTTGAGACAACATCATAGATCCATTCAAACTATGAGGCCGGCTAGTCCTGGGGTAAGTTCACCAGACTGTAAAAACAAAAAAAACGGCTCGGGTTCTAGCCTTGCCGCCGACCAACCCAAGCAGCCCTCTGCGGGAGTTTTGGGCCTAGTGGACGTACTAATCTTCTATCTAGCAGGAACGTCTGTAAACCTAGAGGTCATCGAACAGAGATAGTTCTAGATGTTTATTCGAGGGCCATAACAATGTCACAGGCTGTCTATAAACAAAAAGGCAACGGTCCAATGGGCTTTTTCTATAGGTCATTGTAGATTATAATTCAAGGCGAGCCGATTGTTACGCAAGTTAACAATAATGATATAATAATGGGATTGAAATATTAATGAATAAACAATAATCTTATTCTTTTGACTAAATAAAATGGAATATGCCTACAAAAAAAAGAAAAGTTTGTAAAAGTATTTAAAAAAAGCTTTTGTTTAAAAAAAATTATTATACATTAGGGGTTTAGTCTAACAGTTAAGTCAAGATAGAACAAGACAGCAATATTACTAGAGAGAGAGAGATATGTACATGGTGAAATACAATAAAAAGAGAAACAGAGAGCCAGAGAGAGAGTAAGAGAGAAAAGAGAGAGAGAGAGAGAGAGAGAGTAGAAATTAGAAAAGAAAAAGAGAAATAAAGAAGAGAGGAAAAGAGAAACATAGAGAGAGTGAAAGAAACAGAGAGAGAGACAGAGAGATACAGAAATACAGGTGTACAATCGACCGATCAAGCTACACTCCAGACCTGTACATATTATGAGAAGTGCACACATTGTAGAAATAAATCAATAAAACCAATTAACTCCCCTTTTGTTTCAAGCTTGAATTAAATGTATTCATTTCAGGTTGATTAATTATTGGACTACACATTCAACACTTACAACTTGTTCAAACGGACAGGGGAAGTAACTACATAGTACTTCATTGACACAAACAAAGGGGAGATCAGTTGATAGGATAGATAGGAACATAACTCTCCCGTAGTACACTTACCTTTTACTTGTTGATCTGTTACATAAATTATCCAACTTTTTAATTGAGAATCAGCAATGAATAACAACAGGCTTAAAGTTTGTTGTAGTTTTTCTTTTTAACGTAACGGACTTTTACACTTCACTGAGATGAAAAGTTGACCGGAACACATGTGTTTAAACGTCGTATGGTATAAATGGCACTGCAGTCATCATAAATCAACCGGGCGTGAAAAAAAATTTGGTATAAATATTTATTCTTCTACAATCAATGTGATGGAACCATGAAATAATTTATTGGAGATCTCCACTGTTGAAATTTTGTAGCCAAATTTGAATTAAACATGAAAACACGTGGAAAGAAAAATGTTTAGTATAAATAAATTAACACTGATTTATCTCAGAATAAATCTCTATTAATCCGATTCTGAATGATTTTTATATCTAAGTAATTTGTCTTCAGATATTGGTGATTGATGTATTGTATGCAGTCATAGCCTATATATCAGTCAAGTCTATCAAGACGTAGTAATGTAGTAGAAACTAGAACCGAGTGAGTAACTCACTAAAATGATGCCAAGTCATACGAATACATGATAAGTAAAATGAAACAACATCACGGAGAATCGGATCACCCCCCAAACTTTAAGAAAAAAATAAATAAAACACGAACAACCAACTTACTGGGTGAAAGTTTGGATGGAGTGACGGCTGAAGGTAAAATAAAGAGAGAGAGATGAGAAGGAAAGAAAGACTGGGGTTAGAGGTAGAAGGGTGAAACGAGATGGAGAGAGAGAGAGGGGGGTAAAACACTGTCAGACACGTGTGTTATAAAATAAAGTTGTGCCAGGAGCTCGCTCACACACCGACGGATGAGGAGTTCTGCAGACACGCATGGGCCAACAAGAGGTGCTCACTCCTCCCTGCTCCCTCACCTACTCCGCCACTAGTGTAACCACCCCTTCCCCACCCCTGTCCTTCCGCATCATCCTACCCACGTTTTTATATAGGAGCATCGCGAAAACTACCAAAAAGTCACCGTAAAGTGGCGTAAAGGTGTAGTATTGAGACTATATTGGAGTTTTTTTGGTTGTAGGGATGTGGGGATGTAAGTTTATTATGTCAGCACTAAGGCCTTAGACATAGCCCAGGATAACGGAACTCTTTCATAGTCCTTTACATACAGTGAGACAAAGACCCAATATATGTTTGTGCAAAGAATTGTTAGTGATCATTAGAAGAACATAGTCTGTATAAAGATAGCACTATATGTATTTAGGTCCATAATATCTATCTATCTATCTATCTATTTATCTATCTATCTATCTAATTTAGCTTTATTTCTATCCATGAATTTATCCATCTATACCTTTATATCTATGTTTTTATCTATCTATCTATCATCTATCTAAATAAACGCATTAGTCTTATCTATTAATTTATAAAGCAGGATGCAACAGGCATTTTATCTTTTCGAATCAACTAACCAGACCTAGCTTATAGTTGTTTTACATAAGACTTTCCATCTATTTTTTAATGCAGGAACCTCGCCTTATGAATATATATTATTTATCCATGTTGTTTAAAATCAATGTTTAATCATAAAAAACAAAAAAAACAACAACTCATATTTGCATCCTACAAATTTTAGTTCATAATGTTAAAACTCTATACAACATGTTTCGGGCATGGAATGGGTTGCCTGAACAAACCAGGAAAACCAGGAACTTAACATCATTTAAAACATTACTAAAAATGCAAGACTAGACTCGGACCACGGAAGAGCGTAAGACGCAATAATCTTCTTTATAGAATGAGCGTCTGTAATGTATAAGATAAGAAAATTTATCAACACTTCTTCATAAATATAAAAAAAATTTATAAATAAATATACAGCCCAATCATTAACCCTAACTTTATCCGTTTGTTAAAGTAGATTATTCAAAACTAAAGCGTTTTCTGTAAGACTGTAACTTATAATACATCATCAAAAACTTTAGTTCTACTTGGAGACTAAAAATATAATAATTTTGAGCTCCCATCTTATAGGATTGACTCTAGACTCTGGAACTATGTGGAATCCGGTAATTGACATTAGTAGTATTCTTAATAAGTGGAAACAAAAAGTGGGAATATGAATGCACTATAGATCATTAAAACTTTTCTTTATCAATACAGATATTGTAGTGCACTAAAGAAATATCCTAGTCTAGTACTGATCGGTTTAATTACAACATAGGCTGTGTCGATTTTCTGTTTTGTGTGTGTGTAGAAATATAGTATAGGATAAATGTGAAGATGTTTTAAATCTATGAAGTTGATAGGATAAAAAGAAAAGTAGTTTGTATAGGAGGTCAGTGGGATAAATGTTGAGTAGTTCTTTTGAGACTCCAGTAGGATAAATGCTGAGTGTTTTTTTTATATAAAATTAGAGGTCGGTATAGCTTTTATGCAAGGATAATAGAATATAAGTTGAATAGTTTTTTGGAATGATAATAGGATACACGTTGAATAGTTTGTATGCTTGGATAATGAAAAAAAAGTTGATTTTTTTAATGCAAGGATATTGGGATACATGTTGAATAGTTTTTATGCAAGGATAATGGGATAAATGTTGACCAGTTTGTAAGTATAGGCAGGCGGTACAAGCGTGCAGGCACCACGTGTGCGCAGTACATCTTTTATTTCCATGTTTTAGATCTGACTTTCACATGAGTTGTAGCCAGACTCTTAGAAGGGGGTGAAAGGTCAGGGGTCATCCAAGGCTACACTTACAATTGTTTACATGAGCAGGGGAAAGAACTGATGAGAGACAAAAAGAAAAAGGAAAAATCTCAAGGGAAAGGAACTGAGGGTATATATGTGTAAAAGACAGGAACAAAAATAAGGCAAAGAAATGCTATGGGATAGAAAGAAAAAGACAATGCGTGACATATTCTTTTATCTTATCTTATACAATAGAACGCTCCTTTTATAAAAAAAGATTTTTGCGTCCTACGCTCATCCGCGGTTTGAATCTAGTCCTGCATTTCTATTAGTGTTTTAAATGATGCTAAGTTACTGGTTCTTCTTCTGTTTTTGTTTTCCAGGCAACCCATTCCAGGCTGTTATTGTGTTGTATTTCTAAATTAGAATTTTTTATCATCTTAGAACAATGATTTTTTTTTATTAAGCTACTAACATAAGATTATAAAATTGTAATACTATATTATTATTTAATACTCAAATTATTATATATGTTTATATGATGCTCCAATTTAATTATCATATGAACTATCTTTAAGTCACAGTCGATTCTATAATAATACAAACAATATTGTTCTTAAAATGAGACAATAATGCCCATTCAAAGAATTGGCTCATAACTATGAAAAATTAGATCTAATATTTATATACCCAGCAATCAACGATCTAAAAAAGTGAAAGCAACATAAATAAATTTGTTAGTTAAACGAAAAACTATATTTTCCACAAAATATAAATAGTAAAGTGTAGTTTAATTGCAGAAATATGACTTTAACTTTTTAATAAAGGAATTTTTTTTTTTTTTTTTATTAAAGAAAATGGATGAAACGAGACAATTTTTCTGACAGTTTAAACACCGAACTGTTTTTCACCTGAAAGGTTAAAACTGATTTATTCCGAGTATCTATTCCAGTCTATGTATCCCTCTCTACGGCTTGTTTAGAATGTTGCACCCAGCGGGAGACGTCTGCTAATCGCGCCTTCTTGCAAACATAATCCACAGCTCGAGAAATTGAAAAGGGCAATCACCCTGCAGGCATTAAATTTTTCCCTTCGCACCTCAATACTATGAGATGGAGGATTGTTGTTCTTGAAGCCTTTTCGTCTTTTTCGTTTTCTTTCTTTGTGTCATAAGGGGGGGGGGAGGGGAGTGAGAATTCTATCGAACTCCTGAGAGGTAGAAATGTGTTTCTTTTATTCTTATTTGGTTCATAGAAACTCTTGACTTTTAAATGTTGATGGAAGCTTGTTCCGTTAGTTCTAGCACCATTCTACTGCAACATAGGCTACTAAAACCTACAGGAGATAATGGTAATAAGCTTTTCAAATTTCTTGGAAGGAAACAAAAAAGTTAAGTCCTTAAATTGAAAGGTTTTAAAGCCACAGCTTAAGTATAGAATGTTTACTTACGGGTATAACACGGATAAGAGAGTTATGTATTGAAGTAGAAGAAAACATTGGTGAAATATTTACCACAATTTGTTTCTCAAACTTAAAGTTGACTTTGTTTTGTTGCAAAAAATTTCTGACCGTTATTGTTATATTATTACGCTATTATTTTATATTTTATTAACTTATAATTTTTCCAATACACGACAGATTACGGCATTGTACGCTTATCAGCAAAATTAGTCTCGAATTTTTTTTATGAGTTTTAAAGGATGCAAGAATGTAGGCATTCATAGCTTTTTCAGGCAACCCTTTCCTTGTTCGAAAGTCAATCTTAAATAAAAGAAATAAATAAAATCTTTTATAAATTATTCCTAGAACACGGAATAATAACAATTTATTTTGTCTAGAACTTTCTGTTTATTTTTTTCTACGTTAATATTTTGTATTTCAAAGTTAAAATTTTACACTTTCTGTCTTTTACACTTATAGTAAGATAATTATTAATACATTTTCCTATCCTAAAGTGTTTATAAATTAAAAGTTTTGTTTTTTTACTAATGGTGTAACACTTGTTACGACTGAATATTCACTTGCAATTAAAAACTTACATTATTTTCTGAATCAAACTGTTTATTTGTTCTTTCTTCTTATTTCTATAGTTGGCGTGTCCTATACAAGAAGGCGCTAACTTCAAGTTTGGTCAAACAATAACGCCTCATAAACTAAACAACAGCAACAGTTAACCAGACTTTTTAAAAAGTCTAACTTTATCTAACTTTATATTATTAATATAATATCTGCTACATATATCAACTTATACAAAACAAGAACGACTATGAAGTAATAATCCAACTTTTAAAATGGTTGAATGTCTGTAATGAAAGGTAAAAGCTGTAGAGAGAACTGCTTAGAATTGTGTAGAATTATATATCACGTGCTCTTCAATCAATTCTAGTTGAGTACACCTGTAGTATTTTCTTTATTGTCATACTTGGCGTTGAGTAGAGGCTGTAAACCTTTTTAGTAATTACACATGAACATACAATTATTGTACAGTTTCTATGGGTTATGTCTTTTTGTTAATGTGCTCACGGATAATCCACTTCATGGGTTATTGCTTGAAACACAAGTTTCCATTCCCCCACACATAACAACCATTCCCTTTTCAACCAACCCGAAAAACACAGAATAGAAAATAAACACATAGGCCTACACACACATAGGCCTACACACACATCAAACTATTTTAACCCAGATACTTTTGAGTTAACTAGACGTAAAAAGACAATTCAGGTCTTAGGGCTACTACACATACAAAAGAAAAAAGAGGTCTAGTGAAAATTTGAGACTTGGTGTAGATTTTTCAATTAAGCCTGAAACGAACAAAATGTGTTTATCTCGGTGTTTAAATCGGAGTACTTACTACCTTTGAGAGTTGAGGTTTCTTCTAAGTAGATTATATTCGCCAACGACATTATGGGGGGGGGGGGAGGGGGGAGAGAACTCCAGGATGATCACGGCAGAAACAACAGGGGGAAGCAACTAAGACACTAATGCCGTGGATTATGAATAGGGAGAAAATCTTAAATAAATCTGTTGTGTGTTTACTTGTGGAAAAAACAACACAACAACAGTAATGTTATGGGGTTTTCCCTATTTCTAAAAAAAAAAAAATATTGGGGGAGGGATGGAAGTAGAAGTATTAAGGTAGTTAGGGGAGGCGGGGGGGGGGGGGGGGTCGGATTATCCAACTTTTTTTCTCTTGTCATAACAAACTGATTTGAGCAAACAGTAAAATATAATTAATTAAATCTTTCTTAGTTTATTGCATGATACATAGAGACAGTTAGGGCGGGGCGAACAGAACAATGTTTTTTTCTTTTAAGTAACAATTGGTATATTAATTTATGTCTATATCAATGAAAAAAAAAAATATTTTTTTATTTTTGATAATTAATTGATATTAAAATAACAATGGAACATTATTGTATCCACTGTATCCACCCTGTTATCCAGTCATCTAACTATGTATCTATTTATCTACCCATCTATTTATCATCATTTAAACTATTTTTCTTTTCATCATAATCTTTCTATCTATCTATTTTTAACTCTCTCTCTGTATATATAGATATATATAGTAAGTAAAGTAGCCGGTCGGAACAGATTGATCCATAGGGCCGGTGAAGCAGCGTTGACCAGTTTGTGTGGCTACGGCAGACTAGGGGAATGTGTGGCCAGTACAATGCACAGCCGCCTATACTATACCCCAACTAAGATCAGGTAATCATCAGAGCTGGGTAGACTCAGTGACACCCTCCAGACCCTGGAAGTAATCCTTGCCTGTACCAGGATTCGAACCCAGGGCCTTCGGTACGCCAGCCGCACGACCACCGTGCTCCCAGACTGATGCCAAAATTTAACTTACATGTATATATGTATTATATGTATATATGTATTATATGTATATATGTATTATATGTATATATGTATTATATGTATATATGTATTATATGTATATATGTATTATATGTATATATGTATTATATGTATTATATGTATATATGTATTATATGTATATATGTATTATATGTATATATGTATTATATGTATATATGTATTATATGTATATATGTATTATATGTATATATGTATTATATGTATATATGTATTATATGTATATATGTATTATATGTATATATGTATTATATGTATATATGTATTATATGTATATATGTATTATATGTATATATGTATTATATGTATATATGTATTATATGTATATATGTATTATATGTATATATGTATTATATGTATATATGTATTATATGTATATATGTATTATATGTATATATGTATTATATGTATATATGTATTATATGTATATATGTATTATATGTATATATGTATTATATGTATATATGTATTATATGTATTATATGTATTATATGTATATATGTATTATATGTATATATGTATTATATGTATTATATGTATATATGTATTATATGTATATATGTATTATATGTATTATATGTATATATGTATTATATGTATATATGTATTATATGTATATATGTATTATATGTATATATGTATTATATGTATATATGTATTATATGTATTATATGTATTATATGTATATATGTATTATATGTATGTATGTATTATATGTATATATGTATTATATGTATATATGTATTATATGTATATATGTATTATATGTATTATATGTTTTATATGTATATATGTATAATATGTATTATATGTATTATATGTATATATGTATTATATGTATGTATGTATTATATGTATATATGTATTATATGTATATATGTATTATATGTATATATGTATTATATGTATATATGTATTATATGTATTATATGT